>PTEX01000007.1:1456343-1702665 GCA_003342815.1 Eudromia elegans | reverse complement strand
TCGCGGCTGCCCCGCGGCGTGGGGAGCGGCCAGGGCCGGCCCGAGCCCGAGCGCTGCCTCGCGGCCCGGCTCCCGCCGCCCGTCCGGGATCGGCGCTTCCCCCGGGAGCGGCGCTGTGCCGGGATCGGCGCTTCCCGCGCCTCGGGAGCCCGCCAGGCTGCCGGCCGGAACCGCCGCTCTGCGCAGCGAGGCCCTGCGCGGAGGGCTCCGCTTCCTCCTGCGCTCTCCCGCCTGGAAAAGCCCGTGCCGGCTGGAAGCGATTCCCCGTGCTGGGAACATCCTGGCCRGGCGTTTTGAGCGGGGGCGGGCATGTCCGGGGGGGTCTGTGCCGCAGCCGCTGGACATGCAGCCTCAGCACGTTGCTCCCGTCGCTAGGACGGTCCGTGTGTTTCCCAGCGTTAGATTCCCAGCTGTGTCCTRCTGGCCTGGGTCAGAGGTCGCGGTGGCTCCTTGCGGCCTTGGGAAATTGACTTGCCATGAGGCCAAAAACATAGGGACAGAGTGGCCAATACTATGGAAAATATGGGGTTGAATCAACCCTGGTTTCCGCGGAGCAGAGCAGAGCGTTGGGRTCTGCAGAGCGCCGTGCGCTCCTGCAAGGCGCTAGCCGCATCTTTACCTCGTTACTGACCACCTAAAGTAGGGTGTGATYCTACCCATCCCTGGCAAAAAATTACCGAGTGGGAGAATGTGTTTGCAAAACAGTTTTGTGTGTGTGTGTGTGTCTCCAAAAAAGCTTACATATATAACTCAGGCTGGAAAACTCCTTTTTTGTGGGAAACAAAATGACTATTTTTAATTTCAATTTTGTGTTATTCTGTATCTCTTCTTCTCACCCTGCAAACCAGGATCCTTTAGGTGCCGTTTTATAGAGGAGTTGGTTTCAGGTCTGCTGCGCCAGAGGCCCAGAGCCTGCTGCTGGAGACCCTCGCTCCCCGCTTGCTTGCCATGGGCCTGGGAATGTGACGCTGGGTGCTCCCCAATCCCTGTGGGCCCGGGAACATGATGCCAGGTGCTCCCCTCTGCCCGTGCTCTGCTTGCTCKCCGCTCTGCCCTGTCTCCCGTTGCGGGAGCTGCGGGGAGGGCAGGAGCACAGGGGTTGAGGGAAGAGCACGGAGGGTATTTTTAGCCAGAGTGGAAGTTTGCCCAAGTGCTGGGCGAGCAGCTCTGGGAAGGAGCCCTGAAGTGAGCGCAGCGAGGGCTGGGAGTGCTTGACTTGGTCCCGCACGGGCTGCTGCCTCTTTCCATGAGAGATCCTGCCTCGTGTTGCCTCTCCTCGTGGATCAGCGGCTTTTAATTTCTTTTCCCCCTCACTTGGAGTGGAAACTTGCAAAATACATATATTTGTGCGTGTTGTTAGGTAGATGGATTGAGAAATCAATCTACCCCAAGACTGGGGTTCTTTCTTTCTGGCTCTTTCTGGAAGAGCCGAATATTGATCCAACCCCGTATTTTCCATAGTATGGACCACTCTGTCCCCAGGTTTTTGTCCTCATGGCAGGTGAATTAGGTTTGTGGAATCTTTGTATTTTTACTTTAGTTAGTTATTGTTGAAGCATGTAGTAACTTGCACAGGTGTCCATCTTTGGAATAGACTTAGTCCAGCGAAATGCCAGTGTTTCTTCAGCCTGTCCCCCCTTCCATCTTTTTCCTCGTTTGCCTTGAGCTGTGGGGTGGGAGGCAGGGGGGATGTGTCAAGATGGTTCTTAGCATTTCTTTACTTCCCAGCCAATAAATGCACACTTAAAATACCGTGTCTCATCTTGCACATCCTTTGGTCTTCTGTGACTAATTTAGAAAGCTGCTCCCCAGCGGGCACAAGGTKGGTTTTCTTTCATTTACAACTTGCCTTCCCAGAGAGAAGCCGAGGCAGAAAATAAATAAATCAATTCAGCCAAACGTGGGGAGAACTTGCCTTTAGCTGTACTTGGCAATAGGTTTTGGGCGCCTGCTGCATGTCAGGGAAAAAAAAAAAAAAGTTCTCCATTTACTTTGTTTGTATCTTTGAYGAACTTCTTTTCATTGACTTTCCTTTCTTTTTCTTTTTTTTTCTCATCACAAGCTTCTTTTTAGAGAATCTTTCCCATCCCTTATCATGTATTATTATTTACAGAGAAGTTTGTCTGTGTGCACCCTAGGGAGTGTGGTCTTGTAACATGTATTTTTCCAGACTTTTGAGTTCAATTTGTTTGATTCTGAGAAAGCGCTAAGTCTTAATCTTTACCTAGTCCCACCTAGAGATCTGCTCCCACCTAGAGACCTGTAATCAAGGCTTACTTAAAAGAGCAATGCAAAGCCTATTAGAAACRTGGAGCAGGCGTTAGTTCTGGTAAATGTATGTGCATTTCTTCTGTTTCAAATCCAAGAACTTTGTATTTATTTCCTGTCATGTACTGGCTTCCTGGCACAGACCAGAGTAATTAAATACAGTTTGAGGTGGCCGTGCCTGAGCTCGTCGTGTCCTCAGAGGGGAGGAGCGGCAGCCGCAGCCCTCTGGACRTGAGGGCTTGGAGCCCTCCGGCTGGTAGCAGAGCTCCTCCTGCCTGCTTGATCRCCCACAGAAGGGCTCTGATGCTCCCTGCCTTTCCTTACCGTGTCCCTGCTCACGAAGGTCTTGTGACGCCTGGGTTCTGCCTGCTCCAAGGTCATGATTTATGGTAGTCTGCCAGGAGAGGCCAAATACTTTCTTTTCCTTTCATGCTGTGCTGAAGAGCTGAATCAGCTTCCCGGGAACATTAGCAAGCCCCTCAGTATCCCCCAACAGCTCTTGCGTGCCTCATGGAATGAAATTCTGGTCCCTACAGCGTCCAGTTCTCTCCTCTGCTTTGAAGAGCAGTTGGATGAAACGAACATCTCTAGACAGCAATGAGGGAAAGGCTGATGTGGGTTTGTGTGCTGTGAGTCTTGGTGTGGAGCCTAAGAGAGGACGAGGTGGGTGGGTGCAGTCCCCCCAACAGCAAGAATGTCTTAAGCTTTGAGTTATTTCTCATCAGCTTTGTCTTTGGCTTACCTTAGGGCTGGGCTTCAACATTGTTGGTGGGACAGATCAGCAGTACATTTCCAATGACAGCAGCATCTATGTCAGCCGGATCAAAAAGGATGGGGCAGCTTACCTTGATGGCCGGTTACAAGAAGGAGATAAAATTTTAGCGGTAAGCCCTTTCTTATGTCCCCTTGTTGTGCTCTTGAAGTGCTGTGATTGGTGACGTGATGGGAGAAGCAGGTTTGCCACCGGAGTGCAGAGACCAGGGGCGGGATGAACGCAATTAGGGGATCCTCGTGAAACTCCCTGGAGGACCTGCCTTGGGCTGCGGGGAGAGCTGTGAGTAGCAGGGCTGCAAAGTGGGGCTGCCTCTGTGCAAGGGCCTCAGCTCAACTGCTGTGTGCTGTGCTTGTGTTTCACGGGTGACTTGCCTTCCTAAGGCTTTAGGATGCGTCAGGCATCTTCTTGCTCTCACTGAATTGTTGTTTGCAAATATGTGAATAAATGAATTGGTCTTCCACCACTGARTTTCTGTGTATTTGTGTGATAGTAAGCGACTACTCATCTTTTGGGTCAGGAAGATCTGAAATTTTAGCTGTAAATCACTTTATCGTAACTCATCAGGAACTATGTAGGCTGGTTTTCCTTGTGGAAAATGTTTTAAAGTACCTGAGCTACAAGTCCCCTATTSCCTTTCTGCTGGCTGTTAGTAAGCATACACAACAACTTACTTTAAAAAGGGATGGGTAGGCAACGCATCTGATACACAATCATTTAATACTCTTAATTTTAGACTTGCTTACTGTGTTTCATATGTAATTTTTTTAGCCTCTATAAATACATTGATTTGTGCCTATTATTTATCCAGAGTATGTCACTAAATTAAATTGCAAAAAATTGTATGTCTTTTCTTGATAATTTAATATTCGTATATCATATGCTTGGGCAGTTTTAAATATCAAGAGAAGGGAGGAACAGGGGAGCCCTCTGGGGATACAATTAGAGGTAATAGCAATGAAACAGAAAAATTAAGGTGAAGAACAGGAGTTAGAAAGTGAAATCAAGTAGATATAGACCCTCTCCCATGAGATACTGTTTAAAATGAAAGAAAATCCTGGGACATTTCAGTAGATGGCAAGTGTACATGCACGTCTTTATGCCCTATCCTTTAACATGTTTGTTTACAATATCACTCAAAGAGGAGATRGGTTTCAAAGGCACACCAGGAGAGGATGAAATGTGGAAAAGGAATTAGTGTGCTCTAACAGTAATTTTGTTGTAGCTGCTCTTTTATTTTCCTTTAGCTGTGACAGTTATGAGTGATGTATGGATTCTTTTCCAGTAAAGCRACAACATAAGAAGCTGCTGTTGACACAGCTATCGTCTTATATCCTGGTTTTGGCACTGGGTCATGTTCTCAGCACCTCTGTGTCTTGGCTTAAAGGCTCGTGTGTTATCTTTCAGCATAAATGCATTTATAATGTGAGTGAATCTGGATCTTGCTCATTATATTTTCATACTATAAAGGTAGATCTTTGTAAGAGGAGGAATTTTGTCTCTTTCTATGTTAGTTTGCATCATGAAAAAATGCTTTTTACTTTTAGCAACTGTTTTTCCTTTTTCTTTCTTTTTTTTTGTGCTAGGTCAATGGTAAAGACTTGAAAGATTTACGGCACAAGGATGCTGTGGAACTGTTCAGGAATGCAGGCTATGATGTGTCTCTGAAAATTCAGCGCAGGGTATGTTTTACCTGCCCCTTATGGTTGTTCCTAGCTTAGATCAGACCAGTTTCTATGGTTGCTGGAACTGTACTTTGAGGCAGAAATCTATCCAGTGAAGGTACTCGGTGTAAATTACACATATAAAGGTTTTGTTTGAACTATGGCTCCCTCTAGTTGACCGTCTGCTCTATTCATTTCTTGCTTTACTCATTTGTAACAGTACCAATGAAAGGTGACTCTGGAGGGGTCCCTAGGTCTCCTATATACTAAGAATATGGTATTTTTTTCACAGTCCTCCTTACTYGGAGGCAAAGGTTTATGAAGGCAAAGTCTCAAGTTCTCCAATTTTGTCTGAGAATCCAAGCTCTTTTACTGGAGACAAAATTCCCTTGTTGTTTCAGAGGTCRTCACCTCAGCTAGTGTCGAGAAGCATTTGCAGCCCAGCAGAGATGAAATATGTGCTGCTGCAGTAAAACATATTTGGCACCATTTCGTGTACTTACACAAAAAAAGGGACTTTTGATCCGTTGTTAGTGTTCGGATGTCTTTGACCAGCATTGAAGTTGCTGAAGGAAATACTGATCAACCTGAAGCRTGCTGGCATGGGGAGGTGGGATGGGACCCCTTTTCTACTCCCTTAATAAAGGAGTAAATCTTCTGGACCAGTGCGCAGAACAAGTAAGAAAAACGGAGAGGATTAGTGATGCCCTCCCCTTGGGAATGACACCGGAAAACGGTATGGTGGGAAGTGCACCGAGGGATGACTGGGTATGTGTATTCCGTTGCTTCTGCTGCATGAGCCCTAACCTGCTCCAGCTCTTGGACACTTACCTGGCGACTAGTTCATAAAGTGGCAGAGAAGCATGAGCGTGACCTGTAGCAAATGGGTACTGTGCAGTAAAGTTCAGCTCAGTAAAGCCCTTCTAACCCTAATGTGTGGAGTGCACAGGTAACTGGGGAAACATCTTGCATGTCCTTAGGGTACCRCCTGGTCCTGGCGTGGGATTGGGGGTTCTTCTGCCATGGGCACCTTCTCACGGTCACTGTCCTTTCCCTTGTAGCTGCAGCCACAAAATGGCCCGGTGAGTCATCGAGGTGATGGAGAATCAGGTGGGCTTTCGCTAGCGGCCTTTCTTGTGCCAGGCCTGGCTCTTGCTGCGGCGGCCGTCTGGATCATGCTGAGGTATCGACARCGGATGTGAAGAGTTCGTGCTTTGGATGTCACTGCGTATTTTACACAGCTAGGATGTAATTTAAATCAACGATCTTATCACAGACTGGTGTCCCAAAGCATCATTGCCTATCATAAAGCTGCTGCTAATGTTCTTTATATATTGATTTTCTTGTGGGGTGGATGGAAGCAGAAAGAAAGAGGGGAAGAGAGATGGCTGTTCACAGGTAGTGGGATAGCTCTATTTTTGACTAATCTGAGGGAGTTTTTGGTTATGTCCCTCTTTTCTGCACTGTGAACTTTCAAACACGCTCATATGTTCCATGTTTTGAGATGTGACTCCTGTTAAACAGGGTGAGTTTGGGTGGTTTTAAAGCAAAAGTTTTTACTAGAGACTTTGTCTTGTTCCCACCAAATTTTTCTTGCAACCAATGATCACCTGTCTCTTAGCAATGAATAAAGAGAAGCAATGTGGAGGGTATTTTATTTTTCCGTTTAACTTTTATTTGGTTCTTGCTAAATAAATGCCTTAGGAAAAATGTATTCAATCTGATCTGTGATTTCACAGATAAAATCATAAGTGTATCTGCTGATTTAAAGCTAACATGCAGTCTTGGTGATGTACTCTACTGTATCTGGAAGGAGAGAAGATAACCTGCTGCTGGAAAGAAACTTTGAGTACGGGAATGGCTGCTCATTCTTGACTTGGAATTGTGAGAGGAAACTTTCCGTAAAGAGCTAGTATTTGAGGGAGAGAGAGACAGGCAGACAGCTGCATCACAAAGGGTAAGCAGTGACAAGAGAGTTGATCATCCTGAGGCTGCAGAAGGGTCTTAAGGTGAGACAATAGCATCTCCATCCATCATGCTGCCTTATGTCTGAATTTATGTTAAAAGTCTTTGCTTTGATTTGGGGGTTATTTTTTTTTTTTGCATGGGAAGTACTTGATTTTTTTTTTTTTTTTTTTTTTTTTTTTTTTTTTTTTTTTTTTTTTTTTTAGCAACTATGTTGCCTTCTGCCATCACAAAAAAAAATTTAGGATGATAGAAGCAGAGAAGCCCAGAGCAGTCTGAGTTCATCTTGACTACTGGTTATTTCCTAAGACTGCTGTGGTGTTGAGGAGATACTCTGGCTAACACCTGCCAGTCTAAGACTTAATAAATAAAACAGAAGGGAAAAAAAGTACTCGGGAAAGAGTGTTGCTGAAATGACCTGCAGGACCTCACTGTGATTTGTATGGTTTTAAATGTCTCTGCTGGCTTTTTTTTTTTTTTTTAAGAAGAAAAGCCAAATGTGTGGTCTGGTCTGTATGATGCCAAAAAAATCACATGTTCAATGTATGTGTATTCAAACAAAGAAATCTACCTGGTCTATTGATGCTTTGTTTTGTCTTTTTTCTTCATCATTTTAGCAGGACTTTTCTGATGCATTCAAAATAGTTGCATGTCTGCTCAGAGCTGTATTTATGGTGTCCAAAGGAGACAGAAGTGGTAGRAGGTTGTACCTGGCATTGCTCTGTCACCAGAAGAAGTTTCAGAGCATTTAGACTGTGTGCAGTCTTGCTTTGGCAATAAACTGCTCCACTGTAGGCAGGGAGAGAGAACAAGAGGAATTTTTCACTTTGTTCTTAGGGGACTTTGGAAAGAGACTTGACCTGGGGTTTGGGGCAGCATGTATTGGTGTCCGATGGTCTGGGCCCGTGCGTGTAGTGACCTGCCTTGTCTGTGGAGTGCACGTATGGGCAGCACTTTGGATTGCTTTTTGCAGGTGCCACGTGAAGCCAGCTTGCGTGTCTAAGACTTGCTCTGAGGGTTTGGCTTTGGTGTCTGTGTGGAGCACTCACAGGTGTGATTAGGGAATAGGAGCAGGGATTTAGGCAGGAGAGAAAGGAGGTCCTTATGTAGCTGCAAACCGTAACTTGTTAGTCCTTGTCTGTACATAGTCCCTCATCTGCAAGAGGGAGGTTGCCTGAAAAAGGCTAAGGAGGATGAGGCTTTAGGCAGGGGGTGRTTATTTTCACTATCCGTGTTGAAGACCCCAGAGAAAGCTGGTCCCTTCTTTATTCCGTTCGGCTTTGGGATTGTGATACTGCTCGGGCATGATTGCCATCTGTGGTGCAGGCAGTTTATTAAATTATGGGAGAAGAGTAATATCCTCTACCCAGGTAATTGGTGTGGCCTGCTGAGTGTGGAAAGACCCTTCTGTGCACACTGTTTGTTTGGATTTCTTTTACACGGGTSCTGGATAATTTCAATACCAAGGCAGATGATTGTATGTCTTGCTACTCAGTAGCTTTTCCAGCACTCAGGGAGGTGTTCTCTGCTCAAAGGTGAAATCATGCAGTGTAACTCTTCTTCCCTCAGGGGCACCTCTCTGTGTCCGTCAGCCTCACATCGGTGTCTGAGGGGTGCTAAGCAGTCTCTCTTCTAATCTCTGCCACCTCCTGTCCCATTTATTAACACTGGCTTTTTGAAAAATACTCCTCAGCCCCAAACTCTCCTTGCATGAGCTGTGCTTCAGCTTGTTTACCGTCAGCAGCTGGACTGTGTCACCTGAACTTGGCATGCTTTCCAAAGACTCCTGCATGCGGTTTCTGCAGCTGTGAATTTCATCTCTACACCCTGCATACGTTTTCTACATACGAAGCGAAATTAAAAAAAAATGCCTAATGGGAGCAGCTTGCAGGTGAGCAGTGAGAATTTCAGCTGGTGTTACACAGCAAAAGAGTAAAAATCGTATGCTTGGGGCTTTGAGAAAAAGTTGTAACTTTGAAACCTTGAAGACAAGTTTAAAAAGCATCCAAAAAGTGGCATTTATATAATTTTGCGAACTCATTTATTTCAGCATGAATATTTAAGGCAGCTGATATTTTWAAAACCTTTAATTTCTTTTCAGTTCTCATCTGTCCCCTTGAGCTTATTGTGAACTAAGTGACCTGCTGAGGGCTGGATTTTCATATATAGTTTAAAGTCAAATCTCTCTAGTCAGAGTTTCTCTACATTTGAGGAATTTGTTTTTCACCAAGTTCCTTGAATGGTGTCTGGTAATAATGTGTATTTGACTCAGACACAACATTGCAGAAGAACAGCAGACTTGATATCAAAATATGAAGATGCAGTACTTTTCTGGCAATTTTTTATTAAAACAAACTAAAAAGAAACGTGTGGGATGGATGACTTAATTTGCCTTCAAGTTTCAAAAACTATTTTGTTGTGGTTTTGGGTGTTTTTTTTCTTTGTTTGTTTTTTCCTAGATTAAAGAGACCTATAAAAACTGGTAGTTTCTCCTTGTGAGGAAGTATGCGTGTTGTAATTGCCCCCCACCTCTCACATGTTTTTTCTAAGGAATGAAACTCTTGAGCTCTTTAAGTTTCTCAGTGTAAGATGGTTTCTCTCTTGGAGTAGTTTGTGGATTCCTTTTAYTTTTTCATTATTTAGTTTTTCAATATTGCCTTGTAAAATGCAGGCATCCCAAATGTGTGCAGAGTTTTATCACCAAGCACATCAGTGCCATATACCAGATGGTTTTGATGCTGTTTTTATCTGCAGTCTCTTAAAAATTGTTGTTGAATAGGTAAATTCTTTTGTAGCAACTCTAAGCCAACTCCTAGCACCTGACTTACCTTGTGAACCTCTTATAGACCTCTTAGTAGGGGTGTAGAGATTTTTCCCTCTTCCTTTCCTTTTTTTGAGTGCCCTGAGGAGTTGGTGAACCACAGTGTAAACACTGTTGCCATACACAGAGGTAAATTCACTTCACTAGTTTATACATCAAAAGAGCAATCCATTTTGGCCACAGTGTGACACTAGGAGCTCATGTTTTGTGCCTGTCTCTCTTGATCTCCAAATCCTCTTTGTACACAGATATGATCTACACTATATGGGTGAAGCCTGCATTTTTTCATAGCTCCCCAGGGCTTTTGGCCTCATTCATAATCATTGCCACCTCTGCTGGGCCATGGTTCCTCCTCTGGCAGCATGGTTTGTTCCGAACGTCTTCAAGGTCTTTTAAACCAGTCWTCATCTGTTCTCTTCCTGGGAGATGCTGATACAAGCAAGTAATAATTTGTTCAGGTGAGTTTTATGGACAGCCTACCTTCTCTTTCCTGTTTTTTGGTGTGGATTTTGCATCTGGAAATCTTTCTCCCCTGTTCAGATTGAAAGAGAGCAAGTAACCTGCTCATTGGAGAGGGTGCCACAGGCTGCGAAACCGAGGGAAGGGTTATGTGAAGAAGGCTGGAGAAGGGACCTTTTTTTCTCAGGGCTTTCATGGTGAGCAGCTCCAGGCAGACACGTTGGGTCCGTGCTGCTTCGCTCAGCATGTTCCCTCTTGGGAGTTGTGCTCAGTGTCTCCCCACGTGCAGACCAGGGAGACCCCATGCCTTCCAAAGCTTGGCTAAAGAAAGATCCACCTATGACAAGAGTGGTTTAAATGAAGAGTGTATGATGTTGTGTGGACTCAAAAGGTGACTTTCCTTATCAAGTTGCAGAGCTTTTATCCACGTTGCTGCAGTCATAGCTGATAACAGGCAAGCTCTGCTGGAGGGAGAGCTGTATCTCTTACCTGGCTGCTAAAGTCAACTCTCCTAGGTAGGTATTCTTAGTAAAGAAGTGTAGCTGTGCTAAGTATGCGGGATAATTCTTCAGACTACCATGTGGATGACTGGGTATCACTCATTGCACTCTAATGCTGGTGTTTGTGCGCAAAGTGAAACATCTCCCTGTGTTTGCTTCTGCTTCCTCACTAAATGCACGTGTTGGTAAAATTCTCATCTCTGCCTTCCCTCTTCATCACTGCTCTTCATCACTGCTCAGCATTTTAAGGTATGTACCTGACTTGCATTTTTTTATCATGACACAAATGCAGTTGTTGCAGAATAATTGCTGCTGCGTTTTGCTCTGAGTCAGCAGATGCTGATACTTGTTCGTTTATCTGTGTCACCRGCGGTCAGTGGAAGTTATGTCAACCGTACTGCCAGATTCTGACCTATGCCCTGAGTCACCTATCAGAGTTGGCGTGACTYGCTCCTTCCTTGTTTTCTTCCCTGTGGAAATGGACCTTGGCACTTAGTTCTGTGACAGCCCTTGTTCTGACTGGTGCGTCAGGTGCTGGAGAGTGATCCACAGACCCACGAGCACGGGTGTGCTCTTCCCTCGCATAGCTCAGGCTGTGCATTACAGCAGTAACGAGCGCTGAAAAGCTGTGAACTGAGCCCAGAAAAGCTCTATAATAGCACAGTGCTAGGCTTATGAGCAGGATGCTCCAGTCTCTCCAACAGTAACGGATGAAGTCTGGATTTGGGCATCTTTCTGAAGAGTTCTGAGATGATGACTCCCAGCTCCAGGCCTGCCCGTTTCCTCCATTTGCTGTGTCACTTGGTCGTATTTACAAGTTTCTGGCCATGCCTGGTACTGGGAAGCAGGAGGTTCCCAGCTGTTAGTGACTGGTGGTCTCCACTGCAGCTGTGCTCCGCTTTCTACATAGGTTTAGATGGGAAGGAGAGGACGGGCAGAGCTTGGTCAGGGACCAGCAGCTAGATGACAGCTTGGCCAGTGCTCGGGAGCACGGAGCAGCCGGCAGAGGGGCAGTACGTGCCGAGCGTGTCGTTACTCTGCTCGAGCAGYAGAGTCCCAGCAAACACACAAACGGGAAGCGTGCCGGCAGGGGCACAGCCTTGGAAAGACTGCTGTGCTCGTGCTGGAGAGCAAGGGCTGCTTGCTTCAGCTGCTTTAGTTGTTACTAGTAATAAGGTCTCAATGCACCTTTCAAAGTCCCCTGGATGATAATAAAGCTAATGCAAATAGACTAGAAGCTTTCTCATCCTGAATCYCTTTAATTTTAAAGTTGATAGATAGTTTTCAAGGTAGATTACTGATGATAACTGAAGGACATGAAACTGTTATATTGCAAATAGCCTAAATGGGATGGTATTTAGGCTATTTAACATGCATTGGCACAGAGAAATATGTGTGTGTGTGTGTGTGTGTGTGTGTGTGTGTGTGTGTGTGTGTTTTAATACAGAATAACAGTGATATTAGCAATCTGGTGTTAGAAGTTGTTAGCATGGAGATTTCCAGATGGAATTGGAGACTGTAGAAAATAAGTTTGTCGGTTAACTGGTGAAATATTTTTGAAGTGCTTTGCTTATGTATATAGGCTCTCAACAACATGAAGTCACAGGTTCACAGTTATCCAGCAGGATCTTTTGCTTCTCATTTTATTATAGTAAAGTTCTTAATCACYAAAACAAGGAAACATGGAAGGAAAGGGGATACAAGAATTGTAGCATTAAGGGCTTTTTTTCCCTTCTCTTTCTAAAAATAGCTACTATGATACCAAATKGGGGAAAACAGTTCAGAAATCTAGTTTTAAAAGTAATCTATGAGTATGTGGAGATGTTTTTTCTCCTGCTATTATTGTGCAAATAATATACTTYAGAGGGATTCCTAGCAGATGTAGAGGAGGCTTCGTGCAGCTCTCTTTGTGCTKCTTCTCAGACGGTGTCATCTGATGCTCAGAAAGACACATTGGTCACATGTGCTGTGACAATGACAATATCAGAGGCTGCAGAGCCCTCCTATATGGAGGAAGTCGTCACGTATTCTTGGCTCTGCCACGYTGGGATAGCATTGCAAAGGAGCAGAACTCGGAAAGAAGCAAAGGCAAGAGAAAGCAGAGAAGCTGGAAGATAAGGCCTTGTGTTGGATTGTGATGATTGATTTGCTCTCAGTTGTTTGATCTGACTGAAACTGGTTCTGACAATAATAATATTTAACACTTTGATGGAGAGATTCCAGGCAGCCCTTTAATAGGGGCAGCTTTTCTGACTTGGAGTTAAACARTAGGGAATACAGAGGGTTACTCACTCGCTTTGTGGACAGAATACAGTGTTGGGCCCCTCTGTTCCCACCATCCTTTTGTTTGGAGTGAAGAGAGGCCAGAGGAAGATGATGGCAAAGAGTTGTCTCTTGTGTTTGTTAAATGCAGTTCTATTTTAAGAGTACCAAGCTGGAAACTTTTCTCTAAAACTTGTTTCGCTATAATTTTCAGTGCCTAAATTGCACTGCTTTTTGTTAGGCCTTCAGCAAAACACATTGTCTTTGCCATCTTAATTCTGAAAGTTTTGTGCCTATGACCTGCTCTTCCACACACTGGAAAGATGTGAAAACTCTTTTCAAGACTGAAATGGAAGCCACAGACTTGAGACTAAACACAGGCTGATACATTTGCTCTGMGTTAAATTTTATTATGTTAATCAGTTAGCCTGTGAGGAAAGAGTAGCTTTCTGTGGAGAAAAGGTCTCTATTTGCCAGTAGTGGCAGGTATTGAGAGGTAGTTATCACCTGTGGAGCAGGGGGGAAATCCTAGCTTGCCTTAAAGCTGTTCTGATGAGACCCTGATTCGTCTTTCTCTATATGAATTTGAATTTTCTTGCTTGCCTATTAATGGTACTCTGTATAGCTCCTGTATGGATTTAGTCTAAGGGGTTGAAAGTAGGATGTGAAACAACCGGTAAGAGTATTTCTGCTATTTAACAATTGCCCTGATAAATTCTTTCTGCTGCATGGTATTTGTTTGGTTTAGCCCACATAGTTTTCGTGAGGGTGCTTGATAAACTTTCTTTATCTGAACATATTTTAAAATGTGTAGTAAATTAGGAMTAAAAAATATTATATAATCCTGGGTACACACTGAAGTTGCTCATCTACGCAATCCCTGTCTGTTGAAAATAGGCAATCACTCAGCATTATTCCAATTCATTAGTTCCAAAGATGATTCTGTCAAACCAGTACAAGGTTCTTGGTTATGATGGCTCATCTAAATACATATGCTGAGGGTTTTTTCTTAGGCAGTAGGTCAAACAAATGTTCCTCCAGGTTGGGAAGTGTAGATAATAAGAAGAACAGGGAGCAAAGGAAAATGAGGGATCGATGCAAATGAAATGTTGTCACAGATGGTGAAATAGATGAGTCAGAGTTGGATGTGCTAATAGCTGTTTTTGTCAAAGGAAGGGGCTCTTTCTCAAGCGGTTGTTAGCATGGTTTAAGGCAGTCATTTGAAGGCCCATGTTTATCCCCAACACAGACTGTTCAAGAGCCCAAAGTCATAGTCACTYGCTCACTGCTGCTTGCCCAGATGGCTGCATGGAAAGGGGCTCTGGCAAGATGTTATATACCAGCATTAGTGACTGACTGGCTGYACTAAAGGGGTATATGATGATTACTGAAATGTCTTAAAAGAGCAGGGAAAGGGCAGAAGAATGGAGGTCTTTAATATTTTACCCATCACATCTTTGTAAGCCTGAATAATGAGCATGTTAGAAGTGTCTAGTTATACACACCAGGAGGAAAATCTACTTGCTCCCTTTACTCCTTTCCTTCTCGGAATTACATTTCCTCCTTTCAGAAGAGGCTACATTGATTGGGTTTATTTGGGGATGATAACAATGAACTTTGCCATAGGAGGACCAAGTCCAAACTAGGGGACTGGGTCCAAATGTCATGCAAGTTCAAATAGATACAGTTGGACCAAGTGTTTGTTCAGAGTGGAGACTTTGAAAAAGCTTATCTCAGCGCACAGTGCCACGGCTCTTAGCAACAGTTCATAGATATCAACCATATTCCAGTGCCCTGCTCCTTACACAAGTCCCTGCTGCYTTCTGAGTCTCAAAGCTCCTGCTAAAGCCCTGACCCGTCTCTGAACGGGAAGGATCTTCATACAGATGCCCTTGCCTCTGGTCRCCTCTTGCAAAAGGGGTCTCTAAGGCTTACAGGATCCTGGGAAAGTGACAGTAGCACAGAAGGAATGTGCATCTCCTCTCCAGTGCAAAGAAATTTGGYRGTTTCCCATAGTATRTTGTCTCTGGCCACAGAGTAGTGCTTGCTACAGTAGTACTGAACCCACTGAAATGTCATCCATGTGGAAGAAATATATTTATGTACTCTTTTGCCCATTGGTAACATAGGCTATAAAAACACACATCTAAGATACAGAGCTTTCAGTGTCATCTAGAACCAAATTCCTAACTGGAAGACATGATAAAATCCTCTACCTTARTCTCCCATTTAATGAAGCACCATTTTCCTGGGGTAAATTTGTCTGGGAAGGAAACAAAGTTTAGCTACTAACTTTCCTGCCAGGGGATCTCTGAACTGCTGCAGAAGGAAATGTATTTGGCTTCCCAAATGGCTCTTGGGTTACAACTCGCTGCTATTACTGACACAAAGCTGCGTTACCCATGCTGAAAGTTAATGGGGAAGCTTATTCAGACTTCTTGGATATTTGAGCAACAATCTGCCATTGGGGAGAACTAGGGGTTGAAAGAGCTAAGTAAAACTTTCTATTAGACCAGAAGCTTAACAGGAGGGAAAATTAAGCCATTAACTGGAAAACYTGCTAAGTGACTTGTATGTATGAAGCTTGCCTGCAGAATGAACTGAATATACTTACAAGTCCTCATTACCCCTTCTTGCTGTGCTTTCGTCTGTGCTGAATTTCAAGTTAGCTGATTGCTTAATAAAGCAGTGTACTGGATTGCTGAGCTGTGGGGATTCAAATCACAGGTGAGGTTTGTCAGCATCAACAGCCTTTTGCTACTAATGGGTGGGTTCCTCTTCTGAATTCAAAATGCTATTTCTGTTTCCCAAACAAATGTAGTAGTGGAGATGGTTCTTAGGTAAAATCTCATTTTCGTAAAAGGTCATATTAAAGGAGCAATGGAAGAATCAGATGGTCTGRGTATCGTGCTTACCATGAAAGTAATGGGAAGAGAGTCATCACTGCTCTGAAAGAGTGTAGAACCTTCCCATTCAGGGCTGCTGCTAGGTCCAGTCTGTACCTGAGACTAGTACTGACTGTTTAAGACAAGCTGGGCTCCGCAGATGGTGGTGATAAGATGTTTTTCTTTCAAAGCCTTTGTCATTATGCATTATCTTTGTGTTTTTAAGCATCAGGATCCCTCTGAAAATCCTCCTAAAATGCGRTGATGGTGGTACTGTGGTAACTGTGTTTGTGTAAGGATGCAAGAAAGGGAGGATTTATACRGAGAAGGTATTGTCCTTTTGCTTGATCAGCTGACAGAATTGAACAGGGACCAGTGGGTGTAAGAGGAGTTAGCTTGTCTGGATGTTGGCTTTTTTTTCTCTTATTTTTTTTAACCAGCTCTATCCACTAGTTGAATAAAAGGTAATAACTCCCTGAATAAAACTTGTTTTTCTACAAAATATAATCACTTGAAATATTATAGTCATATAGCTTGTCGTCTTCTCCTGGGCAACTCTAGAAGTGCCTTTGTTTTGAGTACTGACATATACGTATATTTGGAGGGAGGCTGCTAAACATCCTTCCTTTCTGATAGCTCTCCATAAGAAAGAAGTCCATCTGTTTCTACTGGTGTCGGTGATGTTATGTTGGCTGCAACAGGCCCTTTCCTTTTTTCCTTTTTTATCAAATTTCAACTAAAATTTTGATGGATTTCCACATGTAAAGATTTTTTTTGGATGTTCATGTAGCTGGAAATGTGTCACCAAATGCAAAAACTGTTTCTGAGCGAGAGAAAGCTTTGGGTAGAGAGAGGTASTTGCTTCACTTCTCCATAAACTTTACTTTTCCTCTTCTCTCATCAGTCAAATTTATCAGGAAGAGAAGTAAGACTTGCCCTGTTTGTGGTTCTCCAAATTCCTTCCATTGCCCTTTGGTAACATAGCATGAGTTGCTTTTTTACTGCCCTTCAGTCRTCTGGAACCGATCTTCATGTAATATATGTTCTAAGCTATCAGAAGAAATTTCACTAATTCTTGCGTGTTTCTGCTGATGTTCTGCAAAAGGTCTGGAATGTCCCCAACCAAACCGCTCGCTCTGAAAAACAGCTTGCTTCTTATGAAGGGATATGTCCAAGCAACTGACAGTGATGCCCTTGTGAACTCCCTGATTGGGATTTGGTGATTCTCAAAACTTCTGAAATGGTTTGGAGGTCAAAGACAGCCCTTTACTCCTGGCAGASTCCACAAAGACCCATCAATCTAATAATATCACAGTAAAGAAAGAGGAAGAGCTTCCAACTTAGCAGGTAGTGCATTTTCTTCATAGACAACTTAATAAGACCATAAAAGCCCTTAAGAGTTGGGGCAGTAATGTGAGTATTCCTTAGAAGTACTGTTGYCTATAATTTCTGTGAAGAACCAGGCACTTAGGGTTGTTCTGATAGTTCCCTTMCATTTTCAGGTAGTTCTAATTTCGTATCCTTTTCAGAGTTGGAGATTACACAAGAATATTGGCAAATAAGGTTCTTTTATCCATAAAATTTTCCCTCTTTCCTTGTCTTTGTCTTCCCCTCTTTCAAATACAGTTATGGCAACGTGAAGGCTGGAGGCAAAGAAGCAGCTGGCAACCTTGCTAATAGGCAAAAATGCAAGCTGGAGTCTCTCCCGAATTCAGCAGCACAKTGGTAGCATCCCACTAGAACTGCTAAGAGTGGCACAGAGCACATTTTGAGCTCTCAGGGTAGCTGRATTTAATGAGGTGAGATATTACTCATGCTAAACCCTCTACTAGAGCTGAACAGTGTGATGCATGTAAATGAAGAAGTTGTGGTCTTAGGTGTTCCTTTTATTTATTTATCTATTTATTTCTTTCCAGGACAAAAAGAAGTGCACATGAGGAATATGATTCTAAAAGATGGCCTGGATTGTAAAACATGGACTAAGAGAGCAGCTGATTCTGGGTTACCTCAACATAAAGAGATATTCTGGTTGCCCTTCTTATCTGGCTTTAATGCAATACYTTTCTTTTAGCCTTCCAAATTTTCCATAAATGTGAGAGGAAGAGAGAAAGAAAATATTTTGAAAATGTATTTATGGGAAGTATCAAGTTAGGTTACTGTTCCAGAATTTAATTTCTGGTATATCAGTATGTGATCCCTCATGGTCTTGGTGTCTTTTTCTGRCCTCTTACTCTACAGGTCGTTTTTTTCCTAGTAACACAATATAAAAATGATATTTTATAGTTAGTCAGCCAATGGTGAAAACATTTAGTAACTGTAACTTTATGCGTCCCAGGTACAGATTTTTCAGAATGATTTTTATAAGGTCTAATAGGATAAATTCATGCTTAATGTGACTTTAATGGCATGGGTGGGGTGAATATGACCTTAGCATCTGTGAATGGATCTGGATTTCAGATCTTTGTTTTATTCTCTCTCCTGAGCCTTGACAAGGTTTTGATTGATGTTTCAATCCAAACCACATTGCTTGGCTTTTCTACCTGCTGTTTTGAAAGGCATCTAAGCTTGACATGCTCTCCACACTTCAGGAAAGCTCAAATTTTATTTTGGAGTGGGAGAAGGGAATGGGAAGGGGATAGAGAAGGGAAATTGTGGGCACTCCCTAATTGCTAGTAATGTTTTAATTAAGTGGAACAGAATTGCATGAGGTTGATAATCCGAATTCCTACTTAGAGGATATTGTTATCTGCTAGGAGATACCTTCCCTTAWTTGGGACACTGCTCATAGCATCACGGTTGTGTGAAAGCAAATTAAATTGTCCCGTCACTTTTAATGAAAGTTAAAGCRGGAGTGATAGTATTTGAAAGTTGTCACTTCTGGCTGTCAACTCTATTTCATTTTCATGCATTCAYCTTTGTGTTTATAAACTTCCTCTGCAAATGTCCAGTTTAAATATACAGACCTCTGTATACCTATACTGCACATGGACTATCCCATTTGTCTGAGACCAATTCAAATGCCAGTGTTTAGGTGTGTGAGATAGGAGAGTATCTGTCTTTACTGAAGCTTTTTGATGCAGTCCAAAGAGAGGTGGCAGGTTTTGGATTTAATCCTAGAATATCTCCYAGGTATTCCAGCTATAAACACGATTATCATAAGCAGTAGTGTGTAAGCCCAGCTCAGCATGTGTCAAATTATATTCTGGTATGTGTCCACAAAGCAGATCTTCTGCAGTCACAACTTGWAGCACTATTTTTAGTGGTGGGGCGTCCCAGAATGCTGCAGCTGTCTCTGTGCTGAGGTATTAAGGGGTTTATTTGGATCCCTTCTAGCTTCTGCTCCTGGGATCTCTCAATCTTCCCATGCAATGAGTGGCCATGASATGCCAGTGTAGCAGATTGCCCTGAGCCCTCCTGGGTTCTGGTGTCCAGCCATCCAGAAGCAGAGCAGAAATAGGAAGAGCCCTCACAGCCTTCTGCTGCAGGAGAGGCAGACAAGGTGGCTGTGGCTGTCTGGACCCATGGGCCAGTGAAATTTTACTGTGTGGAGTTTCTGTGGTTCTCAGAGCAGGATGGCACTGCGCTGCAGGGTTTCAGAAAACTCATTASAGCCTTCTAAGTTCATCCAAAAGGGACACAGCCGTGCTGCTCATTTGCAGCCTGTGACTGGAAGCTGCTCGGGTTTTCAGGACACACTATATGAAATGTATTTCTCCAAAGATCCATTTCTCTATAGCATTTACTAGGATCTGTAATTTAGCCATAGATTTCCATATAATTTGGATTACTGGGATTTATATATCTGAAGGAATATTCAAAGTAATTAACAGGCTTGGGGGATTGTGACCCCATTTCAGCTAATAGTTTCAGATAATCATGTTTCCAGCAGTCCCGGATATATAAAATTGCTTGAATTGAGTTGCTTTTATATGGTGTTGCATATTGCAATAGCACTGTAATTGTCTATTAATAGATTTGCTATTTCTGATCGCAAGATAGAGGTCATTGATGTGTTTTTAAGTCTGGAGGGAAGAAAAGGTCTAGCAAAGCTCTTAAGATATCAATTGTGCAAAATATTGTGGAAATTCTTAGGGACATGAATGCAGGCTGTTTGTCTTTATATAATCTCTGKGTGTGTAAACTGCACGACTCTGACTGCACCAGGTTATTCAGCAAAGTGGGCATCGTGAAACTTATTACCTGCTAAAAGGCTGAAAGATGGTGCCTTGCAAGGTGAATAGGGTCATTCCTAACTCTTTTCTGCAGAACAGTGTTSCCTCTGGTGGAAGTCTTTTGCGATACCTTTTTAAGAGTGTTTTATCMTAAGGGCATTAAGACTTCAAGTGATCAGAGATTTGACTCTGCAAAGTACTGAGGTCATCTGAGGAACTGGATTCTGACTCGTTACTCAGATGAGACTAGCACATGGACCCTTCCTTCTTTCCCAACATCTTGTTGTTCCCCCTCYAGCCATGATTCACAGTCCCATGAAATTGCTATTTCTCATCACTAAAATCTGTTCTGATCCATAAGGATTTTTTTTTTTTGATCTACCCTTGCTCCCCTGAATTCAGTGAGTCTTTCATCCATAATTTCAAGGTATCAGGAGAATGTCATTCTTTTTAAAAGCAAAGCAAGCGACATGAGTTCTGAGCAAGAAAACACCTTTGAGTTTTTGGTTTTTTTTCATGGAAAATGCATTAGAGGTGTATGTAAAGTAAACAAAAATAATCCTACAGTATCCTTCAGCTACCCAAAACAAAGCAAACTTGGCACATTAAATAAAGTGTTAATAAGTATCTATAAAATAGATTATATGACATTTATTTTTCAGTCCTGTGTAGAGAGCAAATGAATCACACATGCTTATGGCACTTGTGAGTTGTAAGTCTCCTCACGACTGAAGGCAAATGTCAAAGACACCATGTGTTAGAACAAGACACTCTGTTTGGCAGGTAGGGCTTGTTCAGAAAATTGGCTCCTGTTTTACACAAGCACACTCTGCATTGCTCAGCTGAGCTGTATTGACTCCTCAGCACCCATCCTGCAGCTGCTAGTTAAATACCTCCTTGTTTGGGTAAATGTCATTTTCTTCAGCAGTGGAGKGGAGGAAGATTATGGCCAGAGTGAATCTTATGGTTTTTTGCCCTCTGCTAGTAGGCGGTAAGCTGAGGAAATCTGTCACCTCTGCAGTTCAGAGGCACAGTGAGCTGGGTTAGAACTGAGTTGCCAGAGGGGAAAATACCTGTGTCCATGTCCTCTGCTCTTGCTGAGTTTGCCTTTTTGAGGGAAGGGGAATTCTTCTGTCAGGGCCCAGAGCTCCAGCCTGGCCCTGTTCAGCAAACAGATRTTCCAGACACTCAAGCTGAGCAAAAGGCATTGGTTTGGGCTCCTTGCCTTCCCAGGTGCCTCCTCTTTTAGGAGCTGGTTCTGAAATGGTTCCTTGCAGAGTTTTCACTTCTGCTGCTTCTCAGTGCTGCCAGCAAAGGCCTTATTCCCAGGAGATCTGCCCAGGCCGCTCAGCCCCTGCATTGACTAAGTGAGGAGCACGGGGAAGGGGCCTTCCCTTTCTGTGGCGCTAGTAGCTTGTAGAATCATAGAATGCCTAAGGTTGGAAGGGACCTCTAGGGGTCATCTAGTCCAACCCCCCTGCACACGCGGTGGGGGAGGAGGCATGTAAGATTTTCAAATCAAGAGAATGAGGTCTTTGAGATATGCAGGCRTCTTCACAAACATGTGTCCTCAGTAGCCCTGAGGGCACCCTGATATGAAAATCTGTTTACTGCTAGGTTTAATAGATGCTAAATTCCAGTGCTAAATAGATGCTTAATTCTGACCTGTTCTGAATAGCTTGTGCTGGTGYACACCTGTAACATATCAGAGAAGGAACAAATAGTCTGCTTCTGATCCCTCAGCTTCTGGGATCAGGATGCATTCCTGATTTTGAAAAAGGATTTGGCAAGGATAGGGGATGCCACTWAGCAGATTTTAGGAAATTTCCTTTAAGATAACATTTCTTTAAGAATCCAGCATCTTTTTCTTTCCTCTTGTGCCATGTGTAAGAGATATGATCAGCAGAGAGATTTCAAAAGCAAAGTAGTTCAAAGATAATGGAAAGCACCTGATCTGTATCTGATTCCATTTAGGATCTGAGTAACAGCTGCAGACTTAACGGAGGAGGCTGAACTGAATTCCATCAGCATAGCAAGATCTCAGGAGCCCTTTGGATTCTGCCCGGAATATGAAGCAGAGCTCACCCCCTTGTGCTTATTAGCACGGCAGCGCTCCGAGTGGGAGAGAGGCTGAAGGTGCTGGTGTGAGCGAGAGGCTGAAGGTGCAGATGCTGCTTGCATCTGAAAGGACGAGTGTGGCTGGGCCTCCWTGAGGCTGCCGTGCTGCTAGGCTGGGGAAGGGAAAAGCTGGGTGGCTGCCGGGATTTCATTTCACCAGGGTGCCTTTCTGTAAAATGACAGGAGCTCTTCTGCTGCAGTGTGTTTAGTAAAAGCTGATTTTTTTTTTCATCTGGAAGGTTGTTTTTCCAGGAAACATTGATTTCCTGCTGAATCTCAGTGGGATTTACTTCCAAAAAACCCTCATTCTCTCCTCATCCATTTTCCTTGAGAGACCTTGTGTGTTAGGGGGTGAATGTGCAATTTTAACAAAGTGAGAAGAATAATGCACTGAACTCTTGATAAAAATTCAGGTTTTTCAGGTGTGTATGAATTCACATACATAAAAATAAGTCATATACACATATGCGCGCACACACACACAATACATTTAGTTGCTGAAAACCTGGACTCTTTTGAGGAGCTCCGGTATTTTCAGTTTCACCCAGCTTCCTCTTGCAGCACCAGCAGCAGGAGCAGTTGGCCCGGTGCCACCCACACGTTTCAGTGTCGTGTGCCTGCCGTTCGTGTGAGAGATGCCAGGGCCTTGCCTGGCTGAGCGCGGCTGCTGGGGCAGGGGCAGAAGTGCCAGTCTCTGCTTTCTCCTCCAGCTCACAACATTTCGCCTTGGTACAAACACATTAGTTACAGGTTTCATTGTTTCCCACTTAAAAAGGTGTGTCCCAGCCACGAGCAGACAGGTTTTGTGCCTACTGGTGCAAGGGCAGCACAAGTTGCCTGTCACTTCAGCATGTTTTAGCCAGCAAGGGCTTGCGATGCTCTGTCACTGTCTGCCGGCCAGTCTCACTATTGTATTTACTGGAGAGCAGGCAACGAGATAGACTGCACCGCTTGGCTCCGATCTGTGGCTCTGARTCCCATTGGGTTTATTTTTGTGAAGAATATGGGTGGTCATGCTGCTGTGTGTAAGATCTTAGCTGTTGCAGAGAAAAGCCAGAAGCAGCTGTAGGTGTTATTTCCTCTACTGCTGAGACGTGTTTGGGTTTCTGGAACGTGAAGGACTGCTTATGCAACCCAGCTGGTTTGCAGCTCAGTTGATTTGTATTTCCATTATGTTTTATCACATCTAAAACAAAGAGAATTGTAGTGGTGGTAGGAGCTGCATCAGTTCCCTATCTTTCTTCATCAAATAATAGATAACAAGAACTAATTGGAGTGCTCAATGGGAGTCAGTAGAGGCTGGGAACAGGMCACAAGCTCAGCCTGATGCGTTCTCTGCTCTTAAAATCTGAGGCCCAGGTCTGCCAGGGTTGTAATAGGACATGCAGATGTGGAAGTCACAGCTTGTGGAATCAAAAAAGGTCAGTTTTAGTTGCTGCCTCCTCCTTCCCCTTCTCCTATCAGCTTYTCTGTAAATCACCCCCTGACTTTTACCCATTCCAGGATTAAAGAAGCAGAGGAGCTGCTGAGATCTGTCCTATGTCTCTGGAGCTCTCTCTGTCCAGGATTTCCTGTTGAGCTTATAGAAGGTTTCTGAGGCAAGAGGACCATGGGATGGGTAAGACCAGAAAGCAAGAGCTGAAGGATATTGTCTTGTCCTGTCACTAAGAAAGGACAGAAGAGGCACTGGGCAGCACGGCGGGTGTATTTACAGGCTGTGCTCCCTGCCCGAGCACAAGCTTCTTTCCTAAGGGTTCTGTTTACAGAGCTGGTGAGAGATCAGCCTGTACGTGCTCAGCAAATTCTGCCCAGGGACATGACTCTGCTCGTCTCCTTTTCTCCTGCCGCAGCACTGTGGCTTTGTCCCTGTGCCTGGTGGGTGCGGTAAGGAGTTAGCAAAGAGCAGAGGTGCCAGTCTGAGGATTCATAGCTCCCTGCTAGGAGAATGGCAGAAAGGCTAAGGGATGTTAGGGCTCTTTTGGTCCACTAAATTAAAGCTCAAGCATCGTGTTGAGCCTGGTGGTTTTGAAGCCCTAGTGTAAGAACTGCCTTTTTGTCTTTTGAGTTCCACGATCCTGCGGCTTTGCTATTTGTTCTGAAATGCTTGGGTCACTGCAACCAAAGTGCCTGTTAAGGCAGCAGATGTAAAGTGCTTTAAGTATCACAGGATTGTGCTATTCGAGCAGATGAAAGAGCAGATAGTGTAATTTAAGTACCCAGGTACTCTAGACAAGATCTGCTGCAGACTGAAAGTTACAATCCTCATATCATTGTAAGAGCTTAGATTCAGCGCATGGCACTCAAAATGTAAATCATAAAGGACGGAAGGAAAAATGTGTTGTGCAAATTGGAGCATCAGCTTTGGGAAGTGGAAGGTTTTACAACCTCAGTCTGTTGCGGTCCTACCAAATGCTATCTTATACTTAGTAAGCCATGGTTAGACTGCTACTACTGCTAAGGAGAAATTACTTTTCAACAGGGGGTTACATGCTAAGTAATAACCATTTAGCAGTTTTGAGTCYAGAAGCTCCTGTCCCAACATCCTCACTCTAATTCAGGATCAGAGATCCTCGCTGGCAGTTCTTTTATGCATGAGAGTTATTGTTGTCATAGCAGGTTGCTGTGATTACTGCTGTGCCAGAATGCAATTAAGGGCAAGAGGGGATGCAGTGTATCCTTCTTCCAGGATGTGCAGAAAAATTAATGAGATCTTGTTGTGGAATACAATAGCTAGGAGTAGTGGGAGTGACCATCAAAGGCAGTACAACCAAAGAAAGAGCCTGAGCAAGGCTAGAACAGTCTGGAACTGTTTGAAAATGCAGAGAACAAAATATGTGGTGGTATTTAGAGAGTTGTATTTTTAGAAAGCCTTAAAAGAGACTGAAAGAGTGTCATGAATGACACGGAGGGAGCAAGTGACAGARTTCCCTGGATGGGGCAAGCCTGGAAAAAAGGAAATAGGGAAATTCGCTTCTGCTACATGTTTTGTTCTGCTGGAGGGAGTGGGACCTGATGTGTGATTTTTTTTTTTTTTGTGTGTGGTCTGGACGTGCAGAACACCTTTACTGAAATTGTTTTTTTCCCTAATGGAAACACAGATGGACCTCTGMTGCTGCTCCTACTGATAGACCTGCTACAGACCTGCTGATGCTTGGGCAGAAGGGGCAACACAAAGAAGGTTGTTCTTAAAGGGTCTATTTTGCATTGGGGCTTTTCCCAGAAGCAGGCAGGTATGGCTCTGCTAGGCTAGTTATGGCTGTAGGTGTGTGCATGTGTGAGCTTTGGTGTTTATGACACCTATAGTGTGGAACTGGTAGAACAGACAGACTCTGAGCTATGTCTAAAGCAAAAATGCCATTTTAAACCTATTTAGGTACTTACTCCATTCCTCTAATTTTAAGAGAATTATCAGTATCTCAGAAAAAGTGAGTTCCTATTGACCATTCACTGCAGACCCTAACCTTACAAAATTATATCCTTCGGTTTGTGGCCCTGAATATTTAAGTGATTGCAGGATTCAAGATACTCATGTTRGTCTTGGAGCATGTTGAATTCCACATTGGTTTCATTAAATCCTAAAATAATGTAGTTCATTAGCCTGCAGTGCCACCTAGCCTCCTCATCCTGTGGACAATACATAGGTATGGCGCAGATATTTAGGAGAGAGAAGTAGCTATGAAAATATTTGTGTAATGGTCTCTCTTCCCCTTTGCGTAAAGATGTAATAGGTTAATCTCAACAGGAGATTTTCATCAGTGCTTTGAAAACTGTTACCCTAGTGGCAAGGAAAAGCAGGGGAAAAGCAGAGATCCTTTTCTTCATAACATTGGTTTCTTGCTCAATGCAAGTATTACTCATAAGCCATGAGGTCTGAGCTTYGTAAGGAGGCAGCCAAGCTGGTGCACGACTGTTAAATATTTTAACAGTTTGATTCATCTGAAAGTGATTCACGGACTATTGATAGCAGTCGTGTCAGGACCGCCATCTCCGTGGCATGTAGCAGCGTTCCAAGCAGTGCTTTGTGGCGTTTCGCAGTTCAAGAGTTAGAGTCTGGGGGGAAGCGAAGGAGGCGGATGTAACTCCGCAGGGCCCCCGACACCAGCACCCCTGCCGGCAGAAAGGGCCCCGYAGGCCTGGCCTCAGTCGGTGTGTGGGTCCCAGGGTGAACTACAGGGGCAAAAACTGGCTCTGGGAAGGGGCAGCCAAGTCTCTGCTGCCTACACGTGTCATGGGGAACCAGGACTGCTGCTGTCCTGTTTCTCCTTCCCTGGTTTATCGTGGAATGGGGAGAGGAAGGAGGTGCTTGTGTGCGTGGGGCAGCTGTGGCAGGGGGAAGGAGCTGGGCAGTGGTTAGCGGGGTGCTGTGTTAACAGAGGCTGAGAACGAGACGCTGGTGGGGATGCGGGTGGCAGCGAGCATCCCATGATTAGGCTGGGTGTGGGAGGCTGGTGAAGAGGAAGGAATTTGTCATTCTATCCGTAAGCCCCGCTGACTTAACAAGAAGCCTCTGTGCTWCTCCCAGCCTCTCTGTCCTACGCAGCTGAATCTGAACTCCCAGCTGAACCTACTCCATCATTGTTGCAGGACAGAATTGGTTTTTGCTCACCCTTGGGGCAGCTAGGTTCRCAGTTTTTGCTTGCTCTTCAGACTTTGATCTGACTTCTATGTGGGAGGATTGTTACCAAGTGGTGGGGAAAACAAATTCAAATAATTCATATTAGTCCAGTATAGATCCAAGGCAGCTGCGATGCTGCCTTCCTGAATAACAAACGTATTTAATCTGAAGCTTGGGTTTTCTGCAGATTAGTGGGAATGTGCACTTTTTTTCTTTGGTGCCATTAGTCAGAATCCCCATGCACCTAGACTTGAAAGAGGTTGGCAGGCAATTCCTTTGTGAGAGATTGTAATGGAGAATAAACTCATGATGGAAACAAAAATGGTCAGGAACTGGAAAACGTGCCCTGCCTTTGTGCAGTAGACTCTTTCAGTTGTTTGCTAAGTAGGACTGCAAATGAGCTCATGGAATATGAGTATGCATGGGACATCGTTTCTGGTTTTATTTTTTTAAATTGGTTTCAGCTTAGACTTTTTCTCATAGCAGGGATAAAGCTAGAAGAAAAATATATCGATTGAAGCTGCCATGGAGGTACCTATTTGTGGTGCTGGTCAGTACAACATAGTAGTCTTGAGTGTGTTGGAGGGTGCCTGCGAATGCTTCCACTTGGAGTTAGCAGTCACTGTTACTGAGCTGTAAGATGGGCTTGCAAAGTTGCATTTCACCTTCTTTCATAAACAGAATTTAAAAAAAAAAACTCAAGGGCAAAGTTAAAAGAAAGGACTAGCTTTGAAAGGACTTTCAAAATTTTTGTGATTTCTTTGTTTCTTTTATTCAGATTCTGTGAAGGGTCTGAAAAGAGAGGCTTAGTTATAGAATAAGGAATATCTAAACTCTGAGAACACTTTATGATGCTTAAAGGCATCTCCTTAAGACCTTGTGCGCTAGGTTTGATTCCTTTTTTAGGAGAGGACTGCAACTATGGTGAATTTACAGAGTGTTACAGTCACCCAGACCAGGAGAAAAAACAAATTGAAACCAGAGATCTAATACTCCCTGTCTGTCTACCAACAGGCTGTTGAAGGGCTCTGACATGCTGTAACCTGGAAGCTACGGGACATATCTAGGAGCAGGTGCCTGAGCTCCCATTTGCTTTTCTATGGATTATTCCAAGTGTTAAATACAGGCATTGCCATTGGAATGGGATCAGGACTTCCACGTGCTTTGCTGTTCAGCAGGCAGCAACGCCAATACAAGTGCCTTCCTGTCTTGTGCCTTCCCCAACCCATAACCTGAAGTTTTGATACTCTCCTTGGCAGGGGGAGAGCGTTAAATCTGCAGGACTGAGAGCGCCCTGGTTTCCTGCTCCATCMTCACGCACTCTTAACTAGCTGGTGATCGTTGTAAACACGTAGCTGGCCCCACATGTGGGTTTTGTGAAGGAGCTTGGCCTTTGCATCTGGGCTCCGTGTCCTGTGGCTGTGTGTGGCAGCTGTTTTTCTCAGCATGGCCAAGGTGTGCCAAGGTGATTTCAGATCCTCTCTGGCAGTTGGCATGAGGGGCATCCCTGCTCACGGGTGGGTTTGGGGTCTGCAGGCCAGCTGATGGGGAGCAAGCCCACACAGAGGTGTGTGGCTTGCTTGCTTTCTTCCTTTCCAGGCTCAGTTCATTCCTCAATCAAACATCGCAGACCACAGTTACACAAAGAACAGATGGCTGCCRTCGATAACAGCACGTGTGCCAGCAGAGAACAGTTTGGATCAACAGAGTCCCCAGTGCAGAATTCCACAGTGCCTAGATGCTTGCGGTGCAGTCTGTGCTGTCACTGCTCTTTTGCTGACCAGGTTTGTTCAGCCGTCGGGGGTCACTGGAGGGCTGCAGCAGTCCCACAGTGTGGTGAGTGGCTCTAGTGCCCCTGGAGCTTGTTACCTCCTGGGGAGCCCGCCCGAGCAAACTCCCCTTCTTTGGGCTGCACCATCCTGAATCCCACGCTTGCCTGTGTGGAGCCTATCACCAGCTTTTATGGATCACAGTTTACAATGTCAGTTCCTTCCCTCTTCTTTGGGTTTGCCTGAGATGAGAAAGGGTGTCTTTACAAGTCTGGCGTTGAATTTCAGTTGAGTTTTCTTTGGTTCCCGACTGAGCTGCAGATTTTCTTCTTGGCTGAGGTCTGGTCACTTTGCTTCCCCATAACTCTGTGATGCAGAGTTGTTGATATATCTTCTCACTTGCTGTTCAGCTCTACCATCTCTTTAAATTACCAGTTTTCACTGTGTAGGTACAAGCTCTTCTTTCGTGTTCATATAGATCTAGATATGAGGATTCTTGCTATTGCTGACAGTTTCTAAACATTACTCTAACTTGATGCAGGTAAATAATCCAAAGATGTTACTGATGACAAACTGAAAGAAGACTCTTTAGTTTCTGTAGTATACAATGTGAATTATTGTTCCTGTATAATCTACCTCTTAACTGTATGCATGGGCTACTCGGGAGTCATTATTGTCATGAATTTGTATTAGTAATGATACTCGTATCTACTTACCTAGTCCTGAGCATCAGAATGAGCATGAATATTCAGCCTTTTCATCCCAGTTTTGGGGTTGGAAGGYTCTGAGAGTGCTGACAGACACTCTCAAGGGTGACAGTGCTGCCCTAGGTAAACAGGGGTGGAAGGGTCCGGACTGTCAAGGCCCTGAATGTGCTACCAGGCTTTGCTGGCCCTGACCAGTGTCACCTGGGGCCTTCCCTCACCCCTGTCTTTGGGCTCAGGAGCTCTATGTCAGCTCAGGTTTGGGCACCCACAGCTGCCAGCAGTGGTATTATGCTCAGTCCCCAGGTCCCTATCCCTTCGGGAGCAGCCCACTCTTGCTGCTCCCTGCCACAAATGTCTGAGGGTTCAGAAGCTGAGAAATACAGCTGCAATGAGGAGGGAGACAAACTGCAAAATCAAGAGTGACTCTATGAGCTCTGTGCAAATATTAATTTTGCTTCCCATGATTACTAGCATACATTTAGCTAAAAATCCTTGCTGTTTTGGATAAAATCCTTGAAATGGCTGAAATGCCCACAATGACTACTTTTCCATCTTTCTGTGGTACAGTCTGAAGTTACAATACTTCGCACATTGCCTTACTCGGGGCCCAGCACAAGCCCTCTCTCCTTGCTGCCTGAAAGTTTCCTGTGTTTCATTTCTGCCCTCCATTTCTCCCAAACCACATACTCCGTGAGACCAGGAATCGTTGAGCTCCATGTTCTGAGRGAGCTTCCCAGGTGGAAGCGACATAACTTTTCAATCAAAGTGCCTCCTGTGACACTTCRGGAGCAAGGTTACAAAGCTCCAGTACCCATGAGGGAAGTGATTTATTATTGAAGATGGAAGAAGAGCAACACAACTCCCTTTGCATTCCAGAACACCCTCTGCCTACCTCAGGGATCTGATAAAACACTGTCCCTGGTTTTGAAAAGGTCATTTTATGCTTCTTTAAAAGGGATAGAGTCTTGGCTAATGTACTCTGAATGGGATAATAGTCAACCTGATGTGGGCAAAAGCGCTGTAAAAAATCCAAAATGAGAAGTTGTCAAAAAGCATAATGGGCATCCAGGGGTGGTGGATATGATGTGAAAACAGGACTATTACGTGTCTTGGAGATTAAATGTGGCAGCCCAGCTGTGAAATATATTTGAAAACCCCATTGTCTACTGGCTTGCTAAGAAGGCTTTGAAAGTGTGTGAGAGTAAATTAAGGAAAGGTGTTAATTTGAACTGGGATTCATGAATAGCAATGCACGTAGACAAATCCTTGGATACTGCCACCATCTTTAATACATCCATTAATTCTTTCTTGTGCTGCTGTTCTTTTGTTCTAGTCCCTAGAGGGGTGTCACAGAAACCCTTAGAGTGTCCAGCACTGCCACTTTGGAAAATGGAAGCCTGAAAGAGGTGACTCAAATGCCTATTTTTGCCTCTCAGCTGCAGCCTCAGCCAGTATACCGGTAATTATTGAATGCTGAACTTGAATCTCGATTTTCTACTCATGCTAGATGGTGACATCATGATCATTTTAACCTCTTCCACTTCACTTGCATCTATTAATCTAGGARCATATCAAAGGCCACATTGTGGTTTACAGACAGTCGTCCTTCAAGATGTGCAGTCATTTATATCATAACAAGTTTGGGTGCAATTCATAAAAGCTTTTGTAGAGCAAAATAGCATTAAACATTTGGACTGGGGGCTTGTTGATGGTGGGATTAGCTACAGAATTGTGCTCAGATACTAGAAAGAGGTCCATAGCAGTTAAACTGAAATAGTCTATGCTTCAGCTTCAACACAGTCCAAAGCAAAACAAGGTTTGCCAACAGTTTAGATCAGTGTTAAACAGTTTAGTTTACTATTAGGACATTTCTATTGTGACTGATCCCTTCTATTTGGAGTCACAGTAATTCTCCTAATATGTAATGGGGTAGAAAGAGGATCCTTCCAAGATTCACTCAGAGTGTTGATGAGACTAAGTGACATGACCTTGGGAAACAGCTTCTTTCTATGAATATATAGGGAGCCTAGAGCAACTACACTCAGGATGTAAGTCTCCTAGTTCCATGTTTTGAGTTAGATGGAGTGATTCCAGGTCTTGACATTTACTGTCTAAAGGAAAAGTTCTCTAAATGGCAAATGCACATTTAGCCTGGTTTCTAAAGCAAAAAGATGAGCTTAAAGAAAAGCTTTTAGCTTTACATCTTTTTCCTCTTCTATCTCTCAAATTTGAAAGTAGAATTATCTTCACTTATAGCTTTTTTTTCTTTTCCTCTCCTTGGTGATCGTTTTAAAAATGTTTCTTAGGACAAATATATCTTAGCTTGCACCTGCATCATCTCTCCCAAAATCTGAGTATTTATAGATGTCTGTCCCTGCAATGTGGACTGATTTTAAGTCTCTTCATTTATTTTAGTGTATGTTGGTCACAGCAGACACTGGAGTGAATTTGGCAAGCAAACRTGGATAAGCTGTGGGCAGAGCTTGTGTACTGTTATTCTTTTTCAGTGAATTCAGTAATTCTAATACCAGCTATTCTCTCTTCTTTCTCTTGCTTGTACCTTTAAATCATCACCACAGCAACAGACACAGGAGGTATGCACCAAAAAGCAGACCTCACAGGGTGGCTTTGGCAGTTAGTGGGGGCTCTGAAAGCTTCAGCACAGAGTTTTTCCTAGAGGTCAGGACATGGATGATGGTACTGAGCCCCTGACAGAGGGATGCTTTCTTTGTTTCATGGCTTTTATAAGGATGCTTTGGTATCAGTCTGTTCCCTGAACAGTATCTGTGCTCTGGAAAGTGCCTTGCCCAATGCAGTGACTATTCTGCAAGCCCAGGTCTGAGCTGTGGCTCTGCCCTCGCTAAATGCAAGTGCACACGGTGAGAGGGAGGCAGATCCTGGCCTCCGTGGGCACCAAGTCGGGGGAAAGTTTCATTGCTGACTGTCAGGGCTGGGTGCTTAGCCACGTAGGACACCTGCTCACCTTTCTTTCATGCTGTCTGCCCCCACTGCAAGTCCTCCTGTGTGCTCAAAGCMAGTCTTTTCAAGGGCAGCAGCTCTACAGTCTCATCCTTCCAMCCCGATAAAGAGGGGAAGCCCCTCTCCGGGTAGGAGGGTTCCCATGCAGCTGAAGACGGTATCGGGAAGGGCAGGGGCATACTGGGCTCTGCTGATGTAACAGGCTTGCTGCAATTTTCATTCAGATCTGGTTGGCTGCAAGCTGGCAGGGAGCCTCAGATACGCCTCCGGCTCAGATGAGGTCATTCCTGCTTTTTTTTTTCCTTCCTTTTTTTTTTTTTTTTTTTTTTTCCACGCTGCTCCAGAAAGGATCTGTGGTGTCTCAACATTTAAGGTCAGTGTGCTGATACCCAGACCACCTCACATCTCTGCGTGCAGGAACCCCCTCCTCCTTCCAGAAGCGCCCTCTCTCAGCACCATCATAGAGCCCGTTTTCCCTTTAAAGAGAAAGGAGGAGCAAGAGGAAGAGGAATTCGCTGCAATGGATTTTATAATTGACTCTCACAGCCAGGGAAGTGTTTGCTAGCAAGAGCAGCCCAGGCCCAACACACGAGTAAAGTAGCTCCAGGACCGAAGAAACTCCAGACTCTGCTGTTGCCAGAAGTGAAAAGACTCGTCCTGCCTGGTCACTTTTCCCTTCCCCGCTCTCCCAGTGTGGCCAGGCAGGGATGCATCCAGCCAGTGCAGGACAGGCTTCCTGTGCCTCCTGGTACGAGCTGACCCCAAAATAAGGGCAGTGCCTGGCGGAGRGGCCCAGCTGGGGCACATAGCCCGCCCAGCGCCCACAGGCACCGCCTGCCCTACAGCTCCCGCCTCCCCCCGCCCCTGGCGCCCACGGGGGATCCCGGGCCCACTAACTTCTGCACCGGCTCTGCCTGCGCGCCTGTGGGCAACATGGGGGCTGCAGCACCCGCCTTCCCCCCGCGGGGCAGCCAGCCCCTTCCTCCTCCTCCTCCTCCTCCTCCCACGGCCGAGCTCCGCGCTGGAGCGCTTTTGGAACAGCCTCCCTGTGATGCCCTGCCAGGGGCGGGCAGCCCCCCGCGGCGCGCCTGAGCCGAGCCCCGGCACCGCAGGCAGCGCCTGGACTCGGCCCGGMACCGCGGGCAGCTCCGGTGGGCCGAGCTCCAGCACCACGGACAGCGCCCGGACCCTAGCCCGGCATCGCGGGCGGCTCCGGACGGGGTTTCAGCAMCARGGACAGCTCCCGGACCGGGGCCAGCAGCGCGGGCAGCGCCGGACGGGGTTTCAGCACCAGGGACAGCTCCGGCGGGCCGAGCCCGGCAGCTCCCGGGGCGCGGGGACCCCTCGCCGAGGTGACCTTGCTGCCGGCGGCCCCGCTCCGTGCCCCGGCTCGCGGCGCACGCAGCGGCGGGCAGCACCTGCTCTAGCAGCGCGGCTCTCCTGGGAAGGACGCTGAGAGGGTTTTTTTTTTCCTTTTTGCGTCTCTGCACGCACCCGCTTCTCCCCAGAGCCAGGAGAGGGCTCCTCGCCGAGCAGGGAGCCTGGTCASCTTCTGTAGATGGAGATTTACAAGCCTGGATGGTGCCTGGTTACAGCGGTGCGCTAAAGACTTGGAAGGAAACCTCAGATCTGTTGCGCTATGGAGGGGTAGCTCTCTTCCCTTCCCTCCCCCCTCGCCTCGACCTCCCCTCCCCAAACAAACAGCAAACCCAGCCCCAACCTTCCTGCCTCCTTGCAACAAAGTTTACCTCCTCCTCCCCCCGGGTGCGAATCCCCCTTTCCTCCTCCCTCCATGTTCCTTCCTCCTGAGACTGTAGGATGAGGTATTTCCTTCGTTTCGGCTGAGGGTAAAAGCGTATCCTGGGGGCAGTGGCACACATCTGGCAAGGACTGAACGGTTTAGACCCAGCCTCCGCTGCAATCAACAATGGCAAACGAACCCGTGATTCTGAATGTTTATGATATGGTGAGTATGAAACAGTCCRGACGGGGGGGTCAGTGGGACCAGCTGGGAGCTCTGCCTGAGCACAGACCTTGTGAGAGGAGCAAAGTGCAGATCTCCAGCAAGGGTGATTCCTCCCCACGCTTCTCAGTAATGTCACGTTCTGGCAGTCAAAGATAACGCTGGCTCTTGTCTTAGAAACGTTCAGCACGTTGTGCTGGATTATGGATGAAACTGTGCTGGATTTTCTGCAGGATCTTGCATGAGCAGCRCAGGGTGGGGGAAGGACTTTTTAATTTACAGTGTCCCAGTTAGGGAAGGAGATGTGATCACCTCTCTCTCTCTCTGTAGAAGCCAATTGCCCTTCATTTCCAGGAGAGCAAACACCTCCAGGCTGTGAGGAGGAGGCTTRGGGTATCACCCGGGGAAAGGGTACATCTGTAGAAGCACAATKAGAAAGTGTTTTCCAGGCTAGCAATCTCCACCAGCCCTTTGTGTGCTTGAGGTTGTAGTTACTTGTTGTCTCTGAAGGTTAATTTTAATGATGAAAGTGAGAAACTGTTGAAACTGGTGAGATCTTAGCCCAGGTGGGGAGCATGCTTCTGGGACATATTTCCTGGAGTTTGGCAGTGGGGCAAGTGGCTCCTCGTGCCCTCCTCTTGCAAGGGTGAGTGTGTATAGGAGCAGTCTGTGCTAAGCAAGCAGGAGATCCAAAAGCAATCTTTGGCACACGCCCCTGGAGAGAAGAGGGGTTGGCACAACCTGTTGGCTCTCAGGTCTGGGACAGGCTTGTGTTCAGCTTAGGAACGCTWTGTTGGTGATATGTTTCCCCTCTTGATTTCTTTTTTTAAGTCAAAAATGTTAAAAATAAAAAGTTTTCAAATCTTTCAAAAATCTAGTAAACTTTACTGGGGAAAATATAACTTTATGAGGGCTAGAGATTGACTACGCTACTAAACATCYTGCTGCATACCTTTGATATTTATGCCATACATCTGCTTTTTGTCACCAGGCCATGACACCTCTCTCCAGGAAGCCCACAGAGYAGTGTGGGTTTCCCTTTCAGGCAAATCCTGGTAATAAACACCAAGGAGATTGAGAGTAGGTAGTTGTAAATGCCAAATCTCCCTTTATTGAAAAGACTAAGTGATCTTTTKTTAGCTGAAAAAGCTGAGGTAGTTTCTGGGAGAGGAGGGTGTAGAGGTTATTCAGGTAGGATTATATCTAATAGTGTTGAAGGACTTCCTGAAAAGCACAACTAGAACTTGAAGCTGCCCCTTTTAGAGTCACTATTGAGAAAATTGAGCAAGTTGGTGTAAATTCCTTTGGTCAACAGTAGTTAAGAGTTAATTGCTTTGGTAACCTCAGCTGTGGACTTCCCCTTCGGTCATTAGCCCTCATAATGGAAGCGACTGGTGAGCTGAAGAGATCTGGACACTGTGATGGACTCAGTGTTAGCCTTCTTTTTTTTTTTTTTTTTTCCCAACAACTGACACCAAAGATGAGGCCCAAATGAAGGGATGGCAGAAGGGACTCACTGTTTGAGCTTGCTGCATTCAGAGGTGGACATCCAACCACAGTGAACTGAAGTGAGATCATCAGTTTATCTCAAACTGATTAATCTTTTCTGCTTCGGAAGCTATGAAAGCCTTCTTGTGTCTAACCCCATGATTTCCTTTAAAGTTAATACTCTCTCTATAGAATCCATTCTCTTATATGCATGTGTTTGGCTACTACTGAGTCACTTCCAGTTCAAGGCCTATGTTATGATTATTGAGGCTACATACTTTTCCACTGCTGCTATGATTTTAGCACCACGGAGCCTGGAATGTAGCCATGCAAAATTTGCACTTTGTTATACCATGGTGGGGGGTTGCGGGGGACCTGGGAAATGAGCACATTTGCTTGAATGACTGCTGGAAAGCTAGTCTCAATGGGGAGGTAAAAAAAAAAGAAAGAGGAAAAAAGACAGCTGGGGAGAGAAATTAGCTGGAGTTCAAAGCTCTGCTTTCCTGACAAGGAACATGACCCTTCTATGGCATCTGGAAGCACTTACACTGCAGGAAAGCTTACCCTGAGGGCAGAAGTTCAATTATGGGCTTTGTGCAGCTATGAAATACCCACTCTGTATATTCTTGTGTGTTCAAAGATTATGGTCATTTATCTTTATCCACTGGATATGGAGCAGGCCTCTTCAGAAAAAAAATGCTTCTGTTTAATGAGGTATTTTGAACAAGTAGCTGAAGTGAGTAGATCTGTTTAATAGGGKTTTTTGGTTTTGATTTTTGTTTTTAAAGCATAAATTAAAAAGCCCAAATCACAGGATTTTCCAAAGGTGCAGAATGGCATCATTAAAAGCAGTTCCCCTTACCACCAGCAAGCAGTGTGATTGTATCCTGTTTGGTCTGTTGCTAAAGAGCTTGTACACAGCTGTACACACCTCCCAAAAGGAGAAAGAGRGAGAACTTTGCTGCTCCGCCAGATTACGGAGCTCTGATTTCCAGTGTTTGGACACAGAGTAATAGCGTGGATCRGGAGTCTGATCATGGATGAACCTCTTGCCATATTTGAATCCAGTTCTTACATGGACTTACTCTGTCAGCAGCTGTTTGGAGACCTGCATGAAGTGACTGGATATAAGAAATTTGTGATAAGAGGTTGCTCTGATTAGTTATGACTCGGCCTTTGGAAGGATAAATCAAATTCCCCTTCCTAATTACAAGCTCTCTTCTCCCCAGATTCAAGGAATTTATTGTGAACCAGATCTTTCTTAGATTACASAGCTGACTTTCTTAAGCCAGGATCTCATTGTCTTAGTCATTACTATTAGTTATTAGTTATTATGAGGTTCCTCATTGTCTTAGTTATTTGTGGCTTGCTTAGGAACAGTTAACTAAATCAATGAACATTGCTGTAAATCAGTCATAAGAGCTACTCCAAATATTTCCKAGGTTAAAAACTTTAATAAGCTAGCTAAACATATTCTGCTGGAAAAAATAGCCCATTTGGTAGGGATTCAACTTCAGGGTTCACATAATACTTTCTGCTTATGGCACAGCACATTTATGCTGTGAAATTAAAAGCAATGATGTTTATCTCATTGCTGTCCTGCTTTTATTATCATTGTCCTGAATTTCCACTGCCTTGCAGCTGATAAAGAAAAAATTTGTCATTTTTATCAGCTAGCATTTTTGCTTACASTTTATCCTGGTGTAAGTGAGCCCCTGAGTTGCAGGGATGTTGCAGAGGTGAAGGAGAGCTCTAGTCAGCAGGGAGCTCTGATGTAGGGTCTGTCTGTGGCTAGTGGGCTAGGTCACCTTCTCAGCCTTTCCCTGCTCTTATTCCATTGATTCCACTTAAATTTGTCATCCTCTCAGGAATGAATAAGAGGACAATAGGATTCAAGTTACTGCAGACACACTAGGATTGATTCTGTGATTGCTACCTTCAGAGAAGTAGCCAAAAATGTAATTATTTTTGTTCCAATCTAAATGGCTGATGACAAAGGTCGGCCCTGAAGATGAATAACTGGRATCTCCCTTGCTGACTGATTATGGGGTGAGCGTCTTTGTTTTGGTTTGTTCATCACGCCGCTGAATGGATTATCAAAGTGTCCCTGACACAAAAACAATACTCTTGTCCCCATCGCAGTGATAAAGGCCTGTGTTTGTGGTATTTATTGTGAACAGTCTGTACTGAAGCAGGGATAGCACTTTGATCTGAGGGTGTGAAAGTGTATGATCATGTATGCTGTTTCCAAGAGGGAAACAATTCTAGGCAGAGCAGTGACACTAAATCAGTGGAGGGGAAATCTGTACCTTGTCCTCAACAGGATTGTCAGAAGGAGGTCAGTGCAGCAGGAAGGGTCCAACCCTGGACTGTTGCTTGTGGCCTGTGCTCCTGAGCAAAGGAACTGCAGTACTAAAAAAGATTACCCCTCTTTTAAAAAAAAATAATTTTTTTTTTTTATATTTAAAGGCCCCAAATCGCAGCAATCTGCCTCAGACATTAAAAATGGACCGTTTCCACAGTAAGCTCCAAACCTTATTGTACTGTGCATATGATTCATTATTTTAGTGAGTCTGTAAGGGGATACTGCACATTCAGTGCACTGTGACCTTGGTGGGCTCTTGGCACAAGCCACATGTAGTGAGGTCCTACTAGCAGAAAAAAGGGCTGAGGAACAAGGAAACGTTGTGGAGTGGCAAAGCAGCTTCTTCGTTCTCTATGAGTGTCTCTGGTGAAACAAGCCACAGAGCACCAGCCAGTCACGGCCGTTGCTTGTGTGTGAGCCATGCTCTGTGCTTGCCGTGGCTTGTGTCCCTGTTGCCAGAGAGTGGGAAGGGGAAAGGCAGGCATCTTGTACAGGCGTTAGTCTTGCTGAAAGGAAGAAAGCGGAGTGCTGAAGCTGCAGGCTGACCTTGATTGTCCTCTCTGTGTCAGCGATATTGTAATGGCTCAGCAGGGCTGAGTATGTTGTAATGAGTCTGTCCTTCTCCCTGGGAGGGGAGAATTAGTTTCAGCTGCACCARGAAACCTTGACCAGGGTTCTGAGCAGCCAATCAGCTTGTGGACTCCCTGCAGGGCATGATCAGCAGATGATAAGAGCCTGTGGCTCTGGGTGGGAAAAGAGCTTTGAAGGGCTTCTTTTTTGTGCACTTCTGCAAGCAGCTGTCAGTTCAGAGTTACTTCTAATGAGAGCTGTGTTCAAGCCAAAGTCAAGGAATGTGCATTAGTCTGAAGATGCTGTGTCAAGAAGAAGAAGGAGGAGTCGCAAGAAGCAGTCTGGCCTTTCTAGCAAGCTCGGGCGAGAGGTAGGATTCTCAGTCAAGCAGGCTGTAATGTGGGAATGTGTATGTGGCWTTTTTTAGCGGACCCTATGTTAGGGTAAGAGTTGGACTGTATTTATTTGGCGTGCTGTGAGGATTGTGAGAGTCCCTGAGTGGAGAGAGCAGAGCAGTGACCTATGAGAAAAGGCCTGAAATTAAAGGTTGTGTATGGCTGTAGAGGGAATGCATAAGAGCATTGAGCCGGTTACTGAATAACATTATAGAGGTATGAGCTTTTGTTTYTCCTGCTTTTAATCTTTTCTGCTCTGTAGCTTTTAGCATTTTGTTTTAGCATATGTTATTTGCATCCCCTTTGGAGGTGGTATCTTGTATGTCTYACTGAAAACCAATACAGACCTGAGGTTTGAGCATTCTTCATTGGCTTCCTATACAAGTAAGACGGTGAGGATCAGACTTTGGGGCCCCTGTAATTAAATGCCTTGGGACTGAAGGAACAGAAGTTCTTTGTATCTCTAGCTTGAACACACAAGGAACCTTTGAATGCATTTTAGAAAAAGAAATGGTATGTAAACAGAACAGCTCATTTGGTGGGGTGAGTGTTTTAAGCACTTTGTGGATTGTGGAACACTTTATTACATCTCTGGAGAAAGGAATAAGTCTAGTTACTCAGAAAAATGTCAACAAGCTTGTGATTACTGTAAGTAGAGGTCTCAGATGCTCTCAGCTCGCTTAGTCAGAGGGTGAGAAATCCTGTTGCAGGTGGAGGCGCCTCTACACTGCTCGTCAGCTCTCTGTTAGCTGCTGGGTGCAGAGAAGTGCAGTGTCATCTGGTTCTGCTTGGTTTTCCAAGAGGTTATGCAGCAGGTAAAGGGACTCCTTCATCTAGGAGGTTGATAGCTACAGGGTTTCCTGCTGCGATGAACTCAAGAGATGCATTAAGTCAATAGAGCAACTTGTGGTCTTAAAAATGAAGTAATACAGAGCCCCTAGGAATCTCTTCTTTCATATATTGGCCAAAGTTGATACGCTTAACTCCAAGGCAGACTCCAAAACATTTTGTGCTTACAAAATATTGCCTTTGGGAGGTTTTAATTTAATTCTGGCTACTCCTAATGTTTAAAAGTGCTGGTCTGAAACAAAATCAATGCCTTTTTTTTTTCTTTTTTTAAAAAAAAAATTTAGATGATATATTTTGACTTTTTCTAAGAATGTTTGTCAGTCATTTATGGCCAGAGCTGTTTGCCAAATCTGAATTCCAGTTCCCTAAAACACTATTCACTTAAAAAGTTTTACCATTTCCTTCTTGGAAGGGCAGGATGAGAGTGTGTTGTGTTTTCCTGTGTCTCTCTGCAGGCTCTTAGGGATTCCTTCATCCATAGATAATCAGTRGCAAAGAAAGAGTGGGAGTCTCATTTGCCCTTCAATAGGCTTGTTGTGGGTAAAAGTTAAGACAGATTTTTATGTTGCTCAAAGAACATGGGAAGATTTCTGATCTTTTTATTTTGTTTTATTTCGGCCTTTGTCCCAAACATTATTCTGCTGCCTTGTACTATGTCAAAAACATCATACTGGATAATAAAACAGAACAGTGAGACAGCAGTTGCCTGGTACCTGGTAGTGGATCACTCTACAGTGCTGTAATATTTCTTATGTAAGCTCTAAACTGCCTCCGTTTCTATGAGTAACTGAACATGCTGCTGGTCACAAACCGTAAGTGAGGGGAGGACCTGCAGCTGCTTGTTTCTGTGCCTTTCTGGGTCTTGTAACTTTACTTCTGTGCTGGCTTCTTTGTGGAACGTGTTTTAAACTGTTAAATTAAGATCATACTGTATAATATGTCGAGGGCTCACAATCATTCAGGCAAATATATAGTCCCATTGTAAGATCTCTACTATTGTGCTATGATAGAGGCATCATGGGCCTCTAAACTCCCTGGGAAGGTTCTTGGCTAGTGCTCGGAGAGTTTGGTTAGCAGCAGGAAGTCTTCTACTTTACATGAGAGAGGAGTCAGGCACAGCAGAGAGAACCTGTTGGCAGAGCTCTGAGCTCAGGGTGTGAGGGAGAGGACTCTTCATCCAGGAAGAGCTGCAAAAATGTTYGCTGGACTATCCAGACTGATTCACTTGAGCACAGCCCTTCCCAATGTAAATGGCCTTTAAATTAAATAAAATAATAAAACAAAATCCTTTTAAGGCAGAACTTGAGGGATTTTTTTGTTTTTTGAATTGATCAAAGACGCTATTGAGTAATCTGGTGGTACGAACAGAGCTTTTTTCTGCTCCTCTTCTGGACTGCATGAATTCAACATCAATGACAATAGACCGACCTTGGGCAGGTTTGGTTTTCTCACTTGGCTGCTTGAACTTCAGAGAGGAAGGAAAAGGAAAGCAGTCTGGTGAGGCAGAGCACTTGTCTGTAATCAGGTTGATTACAAAAGTCCAGGAGAAAATGATGAAATTAAACTAGACATCCCTCTCTCTTGTATTTTGGAGAACATAAATCAACCAAAAGATAAAGCAGCTAGTATATTGAACTTTAGCTGAGTCTATTAGTTCAAGATCAAAGAATCAAAACATGTTGGGCATTCAATCTAAACTGATTAAGAAGTTAAACAGTATGTGGCATGGCCTGGGTTAGTAAGTCCAGCAGTGAAGCGTGCCCAGTTATGCATAATAAACAGTCATTCRTTGTCCTGGCAACAGCCTGGAGATGTGTCATCTATCAGGGTGATAGTCTGTTTTGATGCTGTCAGGGTGACAAGGTGGGTACCTGCCCGTGTTACTGCTGCTGATGTCCTTCAGCACTGCAGTTCTCTAGCTGAGCAGCCTTTGCTCATGCAGGAGATGTTTTATGAGCTCATTTGCCTGACGGGACACAGAGCATTCCTATATCCAGCTACAGTAGTCATCCCATCAGTAAACTCATTGAAACAGTGCTCTGTTGCCCAGTGGACTGACTTGAGCTGGCTCATCCCAGGACAACCTGAGAATTCTTCATTTGCTAAGAAGGCTGCTCTGCAGCTCTCTCTCCTTTATGTCAGCCCTGGCAAACGTGAGAAACCTTGATGTGTAAATTTTAAGTTCAATATAAAAATAAATAAAATTATGAAATCTGTATCTGGAGCAAAACCACACAGATCCTATCAGCAACCCAGTGCCCACGCCGATGCCCTTGAGCTGGTTCCTGTAGTTGACAGTGTGACGTAGTGTCTCCACAGAACTCGATTCAAGCCAGCCTGAATGCTGGAACAGTCAGGAGTCGCCTTGTTGATGGGCAGGATCACCCGTATATATCTAGGGCTATGAACTGAGGTCAGTCTTAGCCTAGCGTTACAGAAAACATTTGCTGCTACTGGAACTTATTCTTTAATCACGTCTACAGGGAAAACTGCAGTCCATTGAACTGTCTCTGGGCATGGTTCTAAGCAACTCTGAGACAAAACGATTGTTTCCTCATGAAACCATACGGAACTTGTTTTCCAGTGAATTTTCTTTTGAGCTTTTTGGGTTTGTCCCAAATGTCAAAGCAGTTTGCTTTTAGAACATGACGCTTCTGGCAGCAAGACTTAGCCTCTGGCTTATTAGGCTGTCAAGGTTCCTAATATCACATGGATATTTAAAAGAAAAAAAAAACCCAAAAAACTCTTAGCAGTGATGAAAGTTGATAGGTTGATGGTGCTGGAGACTGCCACTGCCAATGTAGATTTATTTGGTAAATAAATTTTTAAAAAGAGTGTCAAAGCAAGCTCGTTTGCCSTAAGAATCTCAGTGTTGGTCTACAGATCGCTCTGCTGCTATGGCTCACTTGGTCATCTGGCTTCCTACTGAGGCAGCTCACGGGGAGCAGTTGTGCATGTGGTGGGGGTTTGGCTGTGGACAGCTGGGCCCTAGCAGCAGGACTGTTTGTCAAATCTATTTCTCAGTGTCCTGATGGGCAGGTGTATACTTGGGCATTAGTGAGATGGACTGAATTTAAATTGATATCCCAGGACTGAAAGCTACTTCAATGACCTGGATTGCCCTTATTTAATTCKGTGTTTGAGTACCTCTTGTTCCTGTCATTATGCCAGCATTATGTAACCAAAGCTCTGGGAAGCCTATATCAATACATTTAAATTTATATTTCTGATGGAGATGAAGAGATTCATCCCCAAATTTTTGCAAGTTTGGTGACTCTAGAAAACACACAGTCCCCCTTCCACCCCCCCCGCCCTGGAAAGAAAAGCAATGTTTGATTTCCTGGATAAACGCTGCTTGTTCTTTAGTCTGACAGACCTAGAGGAGTGAAAATGGATATCCCCTACTTCAGAGATTTATCTAATAAACACATAAGCCAGATTTATTATCTCAGAGCAAAATGTGAGGCTATGTCCTTAGAGTGAAAAATTGTTTAATTGGTAACTTAGTCCTCCGGCAATGAACCTTAAAGTGTCTGTAAAAGCAAAGATAGGGACACCGGAAATGCTAGGAGTTACAAATGATCTCTCCATGCCCCACATGATAGGCAGGGATGATTATCTAAAGAAACAAGTGCCAGGTGCTAGAAATGCTGAAAGCATTTCAGCCTGTTTGGTAAGCAGCCTTCGTCATGTGGGTCAACACATAGGTCACGTACCATTTGACTACTCCTGGAAGATCTCCCATCTCCGGGAGACTGAGAACCTGGCACAGGAGAGARACTCAGCACAATGAAAGCTCCATTGCTAAGACAGTTTGCTGAACTCTGACCCTGGCTCTTTCATTGTGCTTTTCTACAGAATTACTTCAAGCCACAAGGAACTGCCAACCCATTTTACTTTTCTCTTCAATATCTTCTGCTAGTGATTATACTGGCTATTGATTTTTTTTTAAGCTTTTTTCATAGTGCCTGTTACTCCATGGTCTAGAGTGTAAGGAACTTGAGATAATTCCTWGCGTTATGAAAAGCTAACCTATGACAATCTATAGATATGTAATGGCAGAAAACAACTTGCTTTCTTCTTGACATCTGTTCTTGGCTTATTTGTGCATCTTTCTCAGTTTCAGACTCTRTGGAGCAGATGATTTTATAGCTGCCCTGTTTTTTGTCTTCTCCTCCACCTCTGAATTATCCTGGAGAGTGTGAAAAGTGACAGAAAGAGATAAGAGGTTAGACATAGAACTAATGTCCGAGAAGTCATCTCCCACCTTGGATGTGACATTGACCTGAAATCTTGAATAGAGCAGAGGTCAAGATCCTCAGTACACATCTAGGCAGATAAGAAAAGGACAGGGATGTAGGTGTTTCTGGGCAAGGCTAGGGTACTWTCTTGGCAAATTGCTTACTCCCTAGAAGAAAAGAACTTCATTTGACTGCCTAGGTACAGGGATCAAGGGCTGGATATCTATCTAATCTTTGGTTTTCTTCCAGGAACAGTCCAGGTCTGTCCTCTCCTAGGTCTCATAACTATCAACACTAGATAGCTGTCCTGAAAACATCAGGATGTTTCAGGTGACATGATATGCCCAAGTGATTTGACATTAGTGCTATTTCTGTGCGAAGCAGAGGAGAAGGATGATTGGTGGTATTTTTACCTTCTACTTTTACTAACCAATATGCTGATTCATCTAGAGTGACATAAACCTTGTTAAAATCCCTTAGGACCTGAATATATCTACTCCTTCACACAGGCCTGCCATAAAAGCTGGTAGCAGGGCACCTTGGATCTGGTTGTTTCACATTTTTTTGTGTCAAAGCATCTTTTTTCTTTTTGAASTATTTCTTATTAACTGATATTTGATGAAATATCCATTCATACAGAGGACTGGGGTTTTATTGGAATCTAGTTGTTCTCGCTGGGTATCTTCATTGCCAGGTTACGGTGCTATTTGGAGTGTTATCTGGCCCACTGAACATGYAGATATCTCTGTATGTAGGATGTTTTCCTTCCTTTCCTACAAAAGGAAAGTGCTTCATTTGGAAAGAMTGAGAAGCTCTGAGTTGAGCACACRCTATGAGAGGGTAGCTAGGCTGTTTCCCTGTGAGGTAGGTGGAGAGCCAAATCTCTGGCAAGACTGAGGAGGTTAAAAGTTGATCTCTAACTACCTGAATAAGTGTCCGGAGCTCTGGTTATGAGGTATAGGCAGGAAGCACTTGTTTTTCCTTGTGAACAGAGGTCAAGCTGCAAMCTTCCCTCCCATTGCTTTTGTTTTCATTTCCAGCAGGGCACTTAAAGATAAATGTTTGTTTTACTTTGTCCTGAGATTATCTTTTCTTCCTTTTCCTCCATAATTGACTACCTAACCCAAGAAAGGYGATTACTTGTGCAGCCTTTCTTCCAAATGTGTCCTAGCACTGAGTACATGTATGCCAAGGCCTCTTTGGAGAGTCCCAGTGCTGGAGGCATTGGTGAAAGCCAGGAAGGCATTTTTGGAGGCTTCCAGATCTGCAGAGGTCAGACCTAGAAATGAGTGTCAAGGTGAAATCCACCCACCTGCTTTGGCTGAGCTCTGTCTCCCATTTTAACATTAATTSTTCTCATCTGAGATGCCATTTGCTATCCCCTTGTTTTCTCCAATTTCTATGGGTGCTCGTTATTCAGAACAGCTCGAGGTGTCTCTGGCAGCTCTTTGGGATGCRGAATAGACTTACTCAACTTTCTGCTGTTGGAGTGTTGTACGTTTTGTGCTTGTTAGTGTGCAAATATTGGGGACAAATGCATTGAGGAATGGGTTAGGGTTGTGCTGATCTAAAACAGTGGAGATTAATACCAGTGTAAGCCAAAAAGAGACATGAACAGATCAGGGAGCCAAACGAAATGGGATGGGTGTGTTTCAAGCTCAGATCTTCTTGGAACTRGAAGTAAGTCCTGTGAAACTTTTGTTGCTACACTCCTTGCCATATGTTCATATGTAAGCTGTCATTTCTACAGAGCAAAAGCCTCAGAAAATAAAAACAAATGCAAGCCCTGTGGATCTGTGCAGATTTCACTTGTGTTTTATCATCTGGGCCAGATTCCGGCTCTTCCTTTGGGCTGAGTGCTGCTGGCAGGAGACCCAGCTGGAGGCCTTGGGCAAGCGGCAGGATTGGAGACCTCCCAGGGGGGAGGATGGGAGGGAGGAAGGAGAGACGTCTGTCCCAGAGCTCAGTGTAATTGGATTGGTCACGCACCCTTCTGGCGTCGCGGTGCTGCTGAGCAGGCTCCCCTGCCTCTCACCCTCTCAGGCAGGGCTAATGGGAGGAAGGGCTGCACCTGGGAGCTGAATCAAGAGGAAAGGGGATGGGGATGCTCCTTCAGCTTCTCTCCTTAGCAATTTGCCTCCTTACCTTCCAAAGGACAAAYCAGAACTGGAACACTTTCAGCACTTTCTTTTGCAGGTCCCTCTCTCTCTGCGGAGAGGACAAGGGAGCAGGGAGCATGTTGGAAATAAAAACTGACATTCTCACTTCCAAATCCATCTCTGTAGAAAAGTTTTATACTAGGAGGCTAACACATGCATCTGTGGTTTTTTAAGTGCTTTTCATAATACAGTGTGTCATTGAACTGTTCCAAGGATTCCCTTTGTAGTGTGTAATTACTTGGAGATAGGCTGTTCAGTGCCTATTGCAGCTGCTGTTTTGGATAATCTTGATACGGCTAAAGCTGTTGATGGATCAAACAAATTGATGCAGATGGGAAATTTTAAAGTTAATGTAAAAAACTATTTTATAGTCTCTAACTCATCAGATACTTAAATTCTGTACCTGGTGCATCTGTACTTGAATTTTACCTCTCGTACCCACAGGACTTTGAAGCATGCCTCCAGCTGTCTGTTACCTCTCCTGAGGTCTCAGAAGTGTCTCATTAAAGCTGATGTTAAGGCCTATTAAGTACATGAATATGGCTTCTAACGATGCATCTCATTTAGGTGAGTTGTCACCAGGAAGTGCCAGGAATCACTGGTACTCTGAACTCCCAGTAACAAGGGCAGCAAGAGCCACTTGGAAAATTGTGGGATAATTCCTTCTTAATGTATTGGGAGACAAAAGGCAAACTGCCTAGAAAAGGCTGTTGTGACTTCCTAGGGAGAGATGAACCTTGCCACCCTAACAGCTCCCTGCTCTCCCCCTGTGAAACGCAGCCTCAGCTCACTCAGCTTGTAGWTTGGAGACATCTGTCCTTGGGCTTTGGGTGTCTCTGGCCAGTTAATTATTAATCATCACAATCTCCCTCATGTCAAGCATCTTAAATGCCCACRAAGCATGGCGAACTGTTTTGTCAGTCAGATTAGGAAGGCTGAAGTGCTCTGCTGATCGTGTAGTTTCTGCAGTCGCTATTCTCTCAGGGRGTGCTTTGGCACTTGGGGATGGGCAACATCAAAATGATGACCTCATGCCACCAGAAACGTATCAGGAGGGGCAATTTACACCAGGAACAGAAAAATGATAATACAAGATAAACAAGATGTTGTTTAAAACTGTAATGCTGTGGCAGTGTGGGTATATTGTCCATTATAATCACCTACTAGGATTTTCAAAAGCAGCAAAGTATTTATCTCCTTTGGAAGACACTTGGAGGCTCTTAAATCCTGGAGGAACAATTACTTACTCTGCTTCTTGGCTGTCCACTGGGGTGCTCTCTGAGCTGCTGCTGCTGCTCACAGTTCCACTAGCAACGGTGAGGAGTGTCAGCTCTTCTGGCTCTGGGACTTKCCTGCTCTCCGTATTCAGCCCGTGGGCTAGGCTAAAGGAGAGAGACTGACCAGACACAGGTTAGGGAACGAACACAGAAGAAGAAAATTGCTCAGTCTGTACCGAGGCTTTTGTCTGAGACTACACCCAGCATTAAGCACCCTGAGACCCCCAAGCCTCTCCCAGCTGGAACTACCCGAGTGGAAAGGGAATGGCAGTAAGGCTTTATTTCTATTCTAGATTTGTTAAAATGCATTAGAGCAGATCTGAAAACAAACAAAAACCCCCAAAACCTTCCATTCATCTGTAGGGCAGTTTTTCCAAGGAAAAACAAAGAAATGTCTTTTTTCTTCCCCGTTTCTTCAGTGTGGCACCCTGCCAGCCYTTGAGGACTGGGCAGAAGTTTGTCGGAGCACTCTTTAGGAGGAGCATGTTTCTGAAAAGCTGCTTCAGTTGACAAGCGAGGGCAATGTTAGGCTTCTCCRCTACCATTTAAAATCCTTCTCTTAAAACAGGATCATACATGAGTTAAGCTGAGTTCTCCGTTGTCTGAGATGATTAGGGCTGTAGGTACTTATATGTTCTCTTCTGTCCTTCCTTTTTTCCTAGAGCATCATGTGGAGTGAACGAAATGATGATCCGATAGCATTTTTTTGTCTTAGTAAATTGATGACAAATTATCACTAGTTAGCACAACCAGGGCCCAGTTCACTCATATTTCATCCTCTATTAATAGAGCATGATAGTAGGATACCAACTCTTATTTATGTGTAATAATAGTTGGAGAGAGGTGCTTTTCCTCCCTTCAGTTCAAGCATAACATCATGTTCAATGACACCACAATGTTTTGTGAAAAGTACAAGTGCTCTGAACATGTGGGAATCAAAAGCTCTAAATAGATTGTGTAACGCTGCCAACAGATCATGTCCTTGGACCCTAGCCGAGAACAGCTAAAGCTGCATTTTCAATAAACTGCAGGATTTTGAGAAAGAGAAGAGCTTCAGGCCTACTTCCTGCCTCATTCAGTCTTCTGGCGAGCCGTTTTGATCTTTGCCATGGATGGTCTCACSTGTAAGAGGGGAAGGTGCTTTTGCTGGGGTGTGAGGAGATGCTCGTGGGGTGCTCGAGAGGTTAAACACACTCTGTTTCCTGATATCTGGCATATACCTGCCTGGGCTCCCATGCCCCCCAGGGGCTTACTGGGCACCCCACTGTTGACACCTGCCTGCATCCTGGTCTGGAGGGCTCTCCTCCCTTCCCCACTAGATGCTGCACAGCTCATCAGGACCCTTCTTTCATCAGGCAACTCTCACACCTGCTCCTGGCCTCTGCTTTTAGTGGCCTCTGACCCTTATGGCAGATGAGTGTTTAAAGGCAGCTGCTATTCCTGTCATTAGCATTGAGGCTTCCTAGGAGAAAACTGCTGGCTTGGTGACAGCTGAAATCTGATTCAGAGGGAGCTTTTTTTAACTCTGGAAAGTATAAAAGCGATAGGAGAGTGAAGTAAGGGGGAGGAAGGGACAACAGCCAATTTGCTGTGCATTTAATTCTGTCAGAAGAGCCTCAGCAGCTCAAGATGACTATGTGCAAATTGCAGAGGTCCCTATTGCAGTGCGGTGGTTGCTGTTTGAGGGCCTGGGAATGCAGAAGCAGTGTAGCTGGCGAATGCTCTCAAGTAAAGCAGGGCAAGCAGGCCCTGTGCCTTGCTTCTGGCCAAGACACATTAGCTACCCCTGAGCTCAGTGTTCCACGGGCTGCTCGTGGTACTTGCTGGTTTAAAGCAAATCCGAGTATCTTTGTACTGTGTGGCTGTTGCAGGTGCTGAAACTGAAGGGTATGGAAGAGATCTGCTGACCCTTCATCTTAGTCTTTTCTCAGTCTTTCTCAGTGCACTTCCCTTCAGAGATCTTCTCTGAGAAGGGAAAAAACTGTTATTCCCCCCTTTACTGCTGAGGACCTGGCAGGCAGACTCATTTTGGGGTGGCTGGCGGCTGTGCTGAGGCTCTTGGGCTTTGATTTAGTGTCTGTGTGAGACTGCTTTTCCTCTCCTCTAGCTGTGGTGGCTGCTGAAAACTCAGGGATCTTTTTAAGGACGGTGATAGAGGTCTCAAAGCAGAGGACTTTAGTGAAGCTTCCCAGTTCACCTGTGCTTCCCTTTGTTGCAGTTCAGACAATTTCTGGCAGTGGAGGAGAATAGGAGTCAGGAGTGCTCTTCCATTGCTCACTCCCTTTAAACTGAAAGCACAGACTCACTATCGATTTCCCATTTGAAAGAAAAATCACACAATTTGATGTTGTACTGTGACACCAAGAGATTCAGCATTGGTTCTTCCCAAACCAAATAGTTCCCAGAGCAACTCTGGGAATATAATTCAAGAAACCTCCCAAAGACACATTGCTTGGTGACCTAGGGTAGCTGGGCCACAACATGAGGGATTAATGTCCTGCTTGTTTCTCATGACTCTATACAAGCCTCAGACTGAGATAAGAAGAAACGACTGATCCTAGTTTTGCTCAGTGACTAGACAGGATTGCATGCGTGTTTATCTGCCAAAATTCATCCTTTTCACTAGAAGAGAAAACGACTGTTCTGGGCTTGCCTGAAATAATTATGCTGGCCATGTTACAGGGGTTATCAATTAGTCTGACTAAATGTTTTGAAAGTTTTATGTTTTATCAGGGGCTTGTAAAAAATAAAATCTCCCTAGGATTTGGAGGATCGGACGTTTATACAACTAGTGCTAGYTGAGAGAACACGGTTAAATGCTGCGTGTACATGTGTGATTTGAGGACAGCTCAACAGACTGCAAGCTTTTGGAGAGAAGTAGTCTAGCAAGGGAAGGGGGAAAGCATCTGTCAGCAACTAGATGGATAAAGATGCTCTGTGCAGCTTTTAAGAAGCACCAATCATCTTTAACTTTGGCAGGTGGCAACAGAGAGCAGGGGGAAGGGATTCAGGGAATTGTGTGGGTGGTAAAGAAATTAATCCTAATGAATTGGAAGAGAAAATCCACAGTGGACAGAAAGCTTTGGATTTCTGCCCTGCTGGATATGGATAAATGCAAGTGAAATGCTTTTGCATGCAGGAGCTAATTGGGCAATTACAATGTAATCTTGAAACCTTTGCTTACACTGCATCCCGGCTATGAAAGAGTGAGGTGGATTCCCTCCCAGCTGTTCATAATGCTTGCCTGGAGTTTGAAATAGGTCATCTCTTCTCATTTTTTTGGGGGGAATTAACACGTCCCTATGACCTTTGTTGTTGCTTTTCAATTACTGTGCTGTAATGGAAGCATTTCCAAAGGTTCCTTTCAATATTTTCATTGCTCTGGAAACATAACAGCATATGAATGTGAGAATGGTCAAGCTGGCACAGACCAAGGGTCCATTTAATCTAATACCATTCTTCTACCGGCGTCTGCTTGTGATCACTGTGGAAGACAGAGGAGACAAAATACAATATTTCCATCTAATGCTTTCCCAGCTTCCAAGTATATTGTGCTCTGGGGCTTTCCTGATCTTGACCTCTGTCCCTTCGCTAAGCTTTGCTGAATCTTGCTTCCATTCCGTTCTCTTAAACAAATGTAACTTTTTGCATTCATGTYCTTTGGTAGGGAGGTTGCAGGTCTGCACCCTGGTGAAAAACAGCTGCTGCTGCTTCGAGCTGGTGCCTGCTGCCTTCCTTTGGTGCCTGCGTATCAGACAGTGCATAGTCATCTCCTATCTATGCTTTTCATGATGCTTATTGTCCTGCAGACCTGTACTGTATCCCATTGTCTCACAACAGGTTAATTTCCTTGAAAATATTTGCTGAGAAATGCCATCAAAAAATGATTTAGACATCCRAGTTAACTATGTCAATGAGATCAGCCCTTTCTACATGTTCACTGGTTTCTCCAAAGAATTCCAAGAGGCTGGAGTCACAGGACCTCCTCTCATTGTCATGTTGGCTCTTAMACAAAAGACTATGTTTATTAAATTGTCCACTATCTCTAACCTTTATTATAGCTTTTACTATTTAATACAGTCTAGATGTCAAGCTTACACCTTGTAATTCCCTGAATTACATGTGGACCCCTATTTAAAGTTTTGTGTGATAGTTACTACCTTCCTGTGTTCAGGTCCCTAGGACATTCTGCATGAAAGGCTGCCCGAGATGGTTGGTAATCAGCCACTTCATCCTTCAGGTGAACACTGATCTGGCCCCAGGATTGTGTAGGGCTGATTCTGACTTTTTGTGTCATAAACCTATCCACGGCAGCTGTAGGTAAAGCCTCTTCCGATTTGTCTGACTCTTCCTACTCCTCCTCCAAAAATAAAGGGTGATTCAGGCACAGAAATATGATCAGTTCTCTTCTGTTGGAAAGAAGCAAGCTTGGAGGCAAGGATTTTATTTAATTTCTCTGCAATAGCCATCTCTGCTCTGAATTCTTCTAGGGCTGAGCAATGACAAAGCTATATGATATGTTGAAGGAAAGAATAATGGAATAGCTAGATGTTATTAGCTTGGTTTTTTTTAACTTTTTCTGGTCTGAGAAGAAGCCATAAAAGATCATGTCTTCATCTGCTTTTGAAAGCTTAAGTTCTTGAGACAATTTGGATGCCCACTAATCGATAACAGAGCTGTCTACCTCCAGTGCTCTTTGTTGGATACCTTTGAGTTTTCCTACACATAATTTGTGCRTCTGTGATGTCTACCTCTTTTACATGGCTGTGCTTGAGTTAGGGCTTGGGTGCTCCTACGACAAACAATTGTGCACTCCAAATTATTCAAGTGTATGTGTGCTTCCAAAGGATGGAAACTCTTTGTATGTTTGATCACTGTTTACTTCAAGTGTCTTCCAAATGCTCTCTTGTGAATGGGGTGTGTTACTTTTCTTCCCATTGCTCCACTGAACGTAGCTGATATTCCTTTTCTAGGAAGGAATGTTTTCCTTCACCCAAAACAGTGATTCAGCTTTGGACTGGTCTTGTTCACATCCTTCATCTTTTATCACCTGATGAAAAAGAGCCTGCACCTGAGTAGGACTGAGTTGGAAAGGAGAGTAAAGACATGTACCAATGCAAGTCCTCAAACCTCACTAGGGTCAGCGTTCAAGGGATGTAACAACCACGGTTACAAGATTTCACAAAATAGAAATGAAGTTCATGCACCATTTCTGTCCAAGAGGAAAAAAGATCTGTCGATGGCTGGTATTTATATATTCAGCATGGTTTTCATGCTTAGTTACCAGGAAGCTGAAGCTGATGTAGTGTAGCAAACCAAGCTGTGTGCTTGTTTTCACGGTGGACGAATGCACCTAAAAGCATAGGCTAAGCTGGGTGGGTTGAGCCTTTGCTCCTCTTGTGGCTCCATCCTTGGTGAAGGAGGTTGTCCTCTGAGTGAGATAACTACTGGGTAGAGGATGTAGGTATTTCTAGGGATGGTGTAGCATTGCTCCAGGTTATGGAGGAGGATTTCTAGGCAAAAATTAATCCTATGGGAATGCTTTCCAAGAACAAATCACCTTTGGAAAATTCTGCTATAATGTAGGGCCTTATTTTAGCCTTTAAGTTGGATTTAAGATTATTAAGTCAATGAAATTATTTTACAGAAGATTAAAATGATGAAAGGAGGCTTATTGTCAGCCTCTCCATAGCTTGCTTTGTATGCACTCCTAGGGGTGTTTGCTTATCACTGCTAGGGCATCCGTGTAAACCAGAAAATTAAAATGTTTGTCCTTCAAGGCCTTGTTGTATATTTGCAGACATAATGTGTGTTTTTTTGTAGATATGATATATGAGTAAATATATAGTATTTGCTTGTGCAAGTTTTATCTATTTTTTTCCTGCAGAATGAGATAATCCTCTCTAGCTTACAGTATGCTGGTGTCTGCCTTGTCCTGCTGGTAATGAATTATTTCAGAGCAACTGTGATCCCTAGACATGAATTATCATTATACCATATTTCATGGAGAGAATGTATAAAGTAGCATAAGAGAGAATTCTGGTGCCAAAGAGGCTAGAAACTACTTTCCTACTAGTTCTGATGGGTGAGCCTAAGATACATGCAAATAACTAGTTTATTAATGTCATCTGACAACCCCAATTCCTTGCAGAGAGCTCTGACAGATGTAAATGGTTCTGTGGTCAAAATGTCCACTCRGATACAGCCTTTGTATGTATAAAATTTTATATTGATATATTTAAAGTTTTTTTTTTTGTCTTCTCTACTTGAAGGGAGGTTGAGCAAAAGATTTTGAGGTGTTAATGTGCAGAATAGTAGACGAAGTTTTAAATACTGCCAAACTATAGGGTAGGAATTCGGTGGTCTCGCATCTATCTAGCTCTCATTCTACTTACATAACTTYTGTTGCTGCCATGTATAGATGCTTCCCTGGTATATATGTATAGAAACATTTCTTTCATCCTAGTCTGCAAGATAATTAGCTTGCTTAACTTAAATGTTCTGAAAGCATTTACATTCTCTAGCTTGCTTGAGGGAACTTAATGAAGAAAAGTAGCACAGAGGATTGAGATCCTCATCTGTTRTACAGTTGGACTTTTCTCTTGCAGGAGTCATACCCGTAGTCCAGACTGAGTCCAACTATATGGAGTTCTGCCTTTGTTCACTCTCCCTGTTGACTGAGCTTTGCTTAGGGCCAATGGAGCACTTTGGAAAGCATGTAGTGATTTTTCARGTCAGGTAGGTCTTGGGCTCTTTGCACAGCACTTTCAGTATGGAACAGACTTGTGTGTTGTGTCCTATTATTAAGAATATTTTATTGCTGGTATTGGTCAATAGAGGGATGCCCTTGGAATATGCTCCAAGGGTAGGCTTGGGTATGCTCACTCTTGCAGGTGAGCTGCACTAAGAGAAGTGGTTGGCCACTGTTAGCTAGAACTGAGGGAATGCCTAGTTTTGCTACGAAAATACCTGGGCATCTAGAAGATCCTTGGAAGAATTGAAGCGCATGGCTAGATTAATCTGAAAGCAGATGTCTTTGATGCTAGAAGATGTTCTGAAGTAGATGAGGTATATCTTTCTCCCACGTTAGCTTGCCTACAGTTGAGATTAGTTGTCTACTCTGCATGCAGCATAATTCTTTGGCAGGCCTCTGAGAGATCTAGCAGATGGTACCATTTGCATGCTGTGGTACAAATATACAATCATTTCCTTTTCACTAAAATAAATAAGAGCCAAGATGCAGTTGCAGTATCTAATTTATTTATTTATTTTAGAGAGAAATAAATACAAATATAAAAGGATAAAAGGGATATCCCTAGTGAAAGGCAAATTCTGCCCCTTGATCTTGGGGTATTTTCTTATTCCCTTCATCCCTCCCTCTCATCCTTGATCTCCCTGGGTATATTTCAGACATGGAGATCCCATTAGATGAATGTACGTGAAGAAACTAATTTGAATCACAAGGGTCATTTCAGGCCTATTTGTAGACATATGCAATACACAGTAGGCTAATATGGAAGTTTTGTTTTGGCACAAGGTTAGAATTATTACTGTGCTAACAGAAGGGAATTATTTAGGGAAGTTCAAATGATATTCCAAGATTGGTCTCACACATGCTGTGATGTTTGGAGAAGGAAGATTTAAAAAAAAGAAAAAAAAAAAGGCATGCCCTTAACATTTTCCATAGAAGCTCCGTATGTGGCATACTATGTGACTTCTGTGAGAAGCGGGCAAGAAGGCTGTCCTTTTGAAGAGCTACATAAATACCCATAATTTTAAYCTGAAATTGTTCTAACCTGAAGCAGTGCCTTCATGGTACGAAATGCTGCTGGCTTGCCAGGCACTGCTGCAGGGCATCACTGGATTTTAGGCAGCATTGCAGAGCTGCACGTGCAGTGTTGCTCGTTAAATAAAGACAGTGCAAATCCTTACAGGGGCAAAAATGTTCTCTGTAATCCCCACATAAACCAGAGTGCTTCAGGTTGTATCAGAATCATTAAGATACTCCTACACCTTCTKTTTTTCTCATCCATCAGGGCATGCTGCACGTATTAATCATCCTGTTGTATCTTCATGTGAAGAAAAAGCATCCTCAAGCCAGTTTGTCATCATCCAATAGTTAAATGTCAACAACTAGAAATGACTCAGATYTCTTAGCTATTAGTGTTTAGTATCATCATAGTATCATGTTTTAAAAAGTGTTAAGATCATTCCATTTAGAAGCCATTGGGTCATATTTTGTGGAGAACATTCTGTTTAAATTTCCCTATTTTCTGTGTTTATACCAGTTTAGTATTTTGTAGGAGATGGTTCTTCAAAAACTCCAGTTTGGCATGGGCTGGACTATAATGGAATCCCATCTTTAGACAATTCCCTTCCCAAAGGAATATTCCTTGCTCTATTTTTTTTTTAGTCTCATCAGACCAGCATGAACTGACCCTTTTGGGAAAGATATACTTAAATCTCTGTGGCACAGCAGTTTTATTATTGCTATTTTTGACTTCTTCCTCTTCTGTTTTATTCCTAGAATTTTAATCTGGGCACCACTGCAATTCACTTTTGTAGTAGTTGTGCTAGAGCAGCAGGGGCAGAGTGAAAGATTATGGCACAAATACATCCACATCCTCTTTCCTGTAAGAAACAAAAGACAGTGCAGCGAGATGTGAGACTCTGGAATTGGCACTGTGCTTCAGGAGTTTTATCCAAGAAAGGACACACCCCTGGAGGAAGAAAGGACAAGTCACCAGCTGAGGGAATCCGTATTTCCTTTTTTTTTTTTTTTTTTTCTTCTAATCTAGTTAGAAAAAACTGCCAGCCAGCCAAGGCCTCTGGAAGTTCTCCAGGAAAAATCTCCTTTCACATTTTTATGGGCTTTCCCCATCTATGCTGGAGAAGAGATTCCCTTTTGAGAAGCTTAGAGATAAATATCAATTTTTTTTTTTCTTTTTAATAGTAAATAAATGGCATCCAGCCACTTTCCCTCATGGCCATGGTGAGGTATTTTGAACAAGTGCCACCATAGCCAGCAGGGAAAGTAGCCTCCTTGGGTTCCATTGGGCTCCCCATGCTTCTTTCCTCACATTGGTGCTGTTGGCTTACATTAGGGATATGTCTGTTTGTTAGCAAGGGAACGAGAACTGAGTGAACTGGAGAGGAAGTCTATACATGTCTATACATGTCTATATATGTCTATATAACATGTAAACAGTGGGCTTGATTTTTAGCTCTAAGTTAGCCCTTGCATGGACAGGAGATCAGGGTAGTGAGGTATTCATTTATTTCTGTTTACAGTGCTGACTGTAGGGATCTAAATTCTGTTTATTGTCATTCATTTGTGGGCAGATTTAACAAGTTTTTCAGGRAAGGAGAACCGTAACCCTCAAGCAGTGTAGGAAAGGCTCCTTGTCTTTGGAGGGAAGTCTCGTTACCCAGGTAGGAGGCTATCTGCTTTAGCTGACGTGGGATGCAAAGTTCCTCCATCCTGATTGCAGATACTGATAAGATTTTAGCTTAGATCTGGCTCAAGATAAATTTGTAGAAAGTTCATAGCAGCCTGGGGCGTGTGAAGCTGATAGATTCTTGTCTGAAACCCTATCCCTATGGGGCTGACACCCACCCCTCTATGGGTGTCTTGTCTGACACCCTGCACCCTATGGGGCTATCCTTCATCAACAGTTTATCTAGAGATGCTTGAACAGGCTTCCACCTCCTGTCTGATCCCAAGGTCATTTCTCTGTTTTCTCTTAGGCAATAATTTTTCTTTCTTTATCGTCTGTATGCTYCCCTCTCCTTTTATTACTTTTTTAATTTAATTTTGCCTACTGAAGACATAGCTTTTGTATAATAGATTTAAGCCTGCCGGCCTACAGATTCCTTTGAAGTAATTTGCTGTCCCCTATGGGTTTCTGCCCAAAAAGTTAAAAACAGTATGTTATTGTGCTCTGTATTAACAGCATGGAATAAAATGACTGTTTATTTCACTATCTGTGGTGTTATTGGTCCTTCTGTGACATTGTAAAGGGACTTCTTAGCCCTTTGTGTCTGTGATTATAGCGACTCTGTTACCATCTCAGTCTTCTTCATGCAATTAATTAGGTAGGAACTTGGCAGAAGTCACAAGCTTCTTTAACTCATTATACTTTCCTGGCATCTATATAGTAGCGTTTTCCTGTAGATTATTGCCCTTGATGAAAACATTAATTCATTTTAGCTATAATGCAAAAAAAATGAGGCTAATGCAGTGTTGTCAATAAGATTTGAATTTTGAGGCTAGAACCTCTGGAAAAAGTGCCAGCTGAGTTTCACAAATGAAGTTTTAAAAAAGAGGCTATAGATGATTTTTCCTATAAATGTTTGTCAGRTAGGCTACAAGTTTTTCATCAGCAAGTTATCTTGTCTCTGGCAAAGGAAACCATTGTGATAAYCCCTTTAAGAAAAGGATCTACAGTAGATCAGCCCTGTTCTTTATCACTTCAACAAACATTATGATACTTCTGTGCTGGTGATACCACTCCATTGTCCACAATTTTGTCTTCCCTATCATGCCTGGGAATAACTTCCAGCCTCATGGTTTTCAGATCAGCAATTCCTGAATGTCTTTCAGGAACTGTCCCTCTCTCGTTACATCAGAGAAGTTTGTCTTCTATGGAGATAGGCAAAAAGCCAGATGATGATGAATGTGCGCGTTGTTTCTYTTCAGCTCCTTGGCTTCACTTGCTCTTGCTTTGCACTAAGCTTGCTATCTAATTCCCTACACTTCATAGTTACCTCTTAAGTTTTTTTTTTTTTCTCACTTTTCCTCAAGGTAATTAGTTGTTAGAGAGAAGTACTTCAGGGAATGTTCCTACCAAAATAAGTGACCTGCATGCAGCTGATCTAAATTTTCAGGGTCATATCTATGACAACWGGGACCATCATGTGCTAATCTCTTCAGGATAATCACAGCCTGGCATTTCAGAGACTGTTTCTTCTTCCTTCTGCTATATCTTACTAACCAGAGTTGAGATAAAGAGTGGACTGAACTTGGCAGGTGAGTAAAACTGGGGATCTAAAGGGAGGACTGTGTCTGTTTGGGTCACTTGGCAGGTGTAAGTAACTTTCAGAATATTACTGTAAAATTCATTTCAGGAAGAAGAGTGGCCTCTGCAGTCCACTGAGTCACGGAGCTTTGCCCCTTGTCATAGGATGGGCTGACAGATTTTTTATTGTAGGTGTTAACTTTCTTTCACAAAGGCTCTGGTRGCTGTACCTACCAATCTGCATCTGCTGAGCAATTTTGTACCTGACTTAACTATGACTGAAGACAGAATGGTGAAGGATTAGCAGTACATTGTACTCTGAAACACTTTAGCACTTTTATGTTYTCACTGAAAACCTGAAGACCAAAGAAACATGCTTAGATGGTCAGGCATAGATTGCTGGTGGGCCTGAACTGGCCACTAATAGGTATTTGTGTTTGGCCAGGCAAGAGCACCCTAAGATACAGCAAGTCAGTTCAGAAGAATCTGTGTCCCCTTAGTGTTTTGCTGATATGGGAGAGAAAAAGATTCAGATAGCCGAGCATCCAGACCAGTCACTGGTGGAAAAGTACTAGCCAACAGTTTGTGAGATTATCGTGGGTGTCTCTGCCGTTCCTGCTGGGACTGTTTGTGTGTGTGTGTGTATTGCTTTGATGGAGAAACTAGAGTTAGTGATTAGGATGGTCGTCATGCACATGACAGGCTGAAGTTCAAATCCATTCTGTGAATCTGTCAGGGCAAAGACGAAAGGTGCTTTTCAGTATTTCAGGGACGTTCCAGCTGTCAGGCAATCAGCTTTTCTGAAAAAGGCCTGGGGTACATATTATCTCAGCCTAGTTCTCTGAACAAAAGTGGATGTCTTGGCCCAGGCGAGACTGATATGTAGACTGCTATACATGTTTTGGGGTGTTGCACTAAGTCAGTTTTCCCAATAGGTGAGTCATCTCTGATACTGAACATCAAGACAGGGCTAGTCTCCTCTTGAGAGAGAAAGACTGTTAGAGATTCACAGGATCTGGCTTTGGGCAATCTTGAAGATATATYCTCTCTTAATAAAAAGCTGTGGCAACAGTAGACCGCATTCTCTGAAGGCGGTATGTTCTCTCTAGGCAGCTATTTCCTGTTGTGTTCTTTCCTGAGCATAAACAAAGAGCTGTGCACTTCTGAAAGACTGGATCAACTCTTCCCCTCAGCTGTGACACTGGGATCCAAAGATAACTCAAGAGATGAGTTGTGAGTGATGACTGACCACCTCAGCCTGCCCGAGGAAGGTTTGGGGTTGCTAAAGGCAAAACCAGTGCCAGGTAACAAGCTGAGTCTCCTACCCTGTGCCAGGGAGGAATCTTTGATTCCTCCATCTCTGTTTTCTGCAGGGGTTTTCTTTGCACTACCTGAGACAAATTCTAGGGAGGAACCCAGAACCTGCCTGTTTGCTGTGTCTTTGTATGGGGGATCCACTCCCACCTGCAGTTATTTTAGTAAGCAAATATTCTCAACATTGCATTTTGGAGGCAAGGTGAGCCAGCAGATGCTGAGCAATACAGACAGAAATCCCCCAGGGCCTGTGTTTAGCAAGGCAGGAGAATACCCACCATTTTCTGAAGGAGTGATAAGTAGTATCCAAGCCAGCAACGATCCCTGCCTATACGGAGAAGGTGGTAATGATTCTGGCCAGAGTAGGGTCTAACTACACCTTTGTTCCACATCTAAGAAATCACTTACCAGCCYGATTGTTAATTATGACAGCTCTAAGTTGTGGCTGCCCTTCAAGCTGAAGTTCAGAGTACACTGAATCTGTATTACTGGTTTTAACTTGGTCTAAACGYGCCTGGTAGCTCCAGGTTCAAAGCATCTGCACTGAGTGCCTGAGCTCAGATATCTCTGGTAAACTGGGCTGTAGTGTCTTTGATTTTACTTAGGGTACATGTGTAATCTTTGATGGGGAGATCTATTCAGTCACTTTTCCACGTAGTTGATGTGCAGGGTTAGAAGTACATTCAGCTGAGGATGTTAACATCCTCCTAGACACTGATAGCAGAAAACATTTTAGACYGTTCAATATACTGTCCCACACAGGCCATGCTAAGGCTTTCTTGATTTCTGACTTTCAGCCATACAAATGGGTTTCTGGCCTTTCTTACTGCTGGAAAATTTCTGAATTCCTAGCCTAAATCTTCTTTTTAAAAACTKACTGCTACTTGAATTACTCCTACTTGAATCATTTTGTACCATTCTTAAGAAGTCTTCTCCCATGATTCATGTCTGCCTTTCAAATGTTTGCAAATTTGTCWTCTGTAGTCATTTCTTTGCCAAGCTATTAATTCTTTTAAATTAATTCTCTTGCAAGTCAGTCTCACCACTTCTCTGATTGTTTTGCTGCTGTTCTTGAATTCCTTCCAATTCGTCACTGTGAATGTATCTAAGGCAAGGGTGTTGGCAGTTCGCTACGTTAATACATGTCCAAGTTTCCCAAGCACATTCTCTGCCTCCTCTTCTCTTGTAAACTCACTGTTTTTGTCTGAGGGGAAAAATAACAACTGTAATATTGTCTGATAAGYGTGAATCATCCAGCAACTCATTCAGGCCTATGACATAAGGATAATTCTACAGCACATGTACAGGTCCTGTGTATGGCCTGTGTACAGCACATCTCGTGCTTTTCAGGAGAGTAGACTCTGGGTTTGTGCTGTACAGTCAATTTGAACACAGACAGCAAACAAGCTGCATCCTAAAAGCAGAGAATTTATGCATAATGCTTCTACCAAAAAAAAAATTGGTAGAAATATGGCTATCCTAAAACTGAGGACAGGCAATAACCTGGTCTCAGGGTAGAGACTACATCACTTGAGAAGCAGGATAAATATTTACTAATACTTTCTCAACGGCACAATGGGAAAAAGTGTTAAGGCCTGCCTAGGAATTTATGTACTTCAGTAATTATACTAAATTTTAATCTATGAGCCTGTGTGTACTTTTTTTTTCTGGCTCCRTATACTTCAAGATAGGGATTGTACATCAAAGCATTCAAAACTAGAGACGTGCATGTGACGTGACAAGCAATAGCACAAGAGCGTTCCCGCAGGGCTCATTACATGAGCACAGTCTGGGTCACGTAGCTGGGCTGCAAGCTGTCACTATGGCACACACTGCTGCCGTCCCCAGCGAGCCGCCCTCAGCCATTTCTGCATTTGATGCTCCCAAATTCACCCTCTCTTCAGCCGCAGGTAACACTGAAGTGAGACAGGTGGTGTTGGAAAAATGGCTCTGTTTCTCATCTGCCACAAATAACATACTACAAACACTATGTGGGGAAACAGTCACCTGTGTGGGCCGTTAGTTCCACGACTGGTGTGACAAACTCTTGGGCGAGGGTATTGGCCTCTGTTGGCTTCTATATGAACTTGCAAATGTCAGAAGGCACAGGGATGTTCATCTGCAGGGATAGAAAAGAGTTGCTTAATTTAGCCAGCTAGTTGCCCTGCCTTTCCACCGATGAGGCAGCTCCCTACTCATGCATTGAAACATAAGGAAGAGGATTATTCAATTTTCCTCACAACCACTGGCAATATTTAATGCAGAGCAGGCCAGGTCAGCTACCCTTTGAACAGCAAGTTATAAATGTGTGTGGCTTGAGGCCAAAGACGCACAGTAGTGAAATTCCTCCCCAGCATAGCTACAGGAAGGAGGCTATGTTAAGAATAACACCTGTCAGTGGAATAGGATAGGAAGTAGAACGGTGAAACGGAAAGCCACAATTTATTTGAGACCTCAGATAACATGGGGATATCAAGCCAGGACTAAGTCTGCCTACCTTTTAGATGAGGGAGTAAGTGGAAGCCCTGATGATATCTCATTCTCAAAGCCAAATATCATTGGTTGATATTTAATTAAAAATATTCAGAATACACAAAAATGTTAACTGCTAAAATGCATATCTTCTCTGCAGTGAACATTTTCTTCTGTCCTACTGTTCTTTCAATAAAATCACATTACATCACAACATTGAAGCATAAGTAGATTTCCAACTCTCCCTTGGCAGCAGCAGCAGTTTTTAATCTACATACAACATTTAGAAAACACAGAAATAAGCTCTTTATGCCTGATGATTGCTACAACTTGAGTGCTGGCTCATGCATTAGGCAATTCAGAAGCATATTAAAAACTTCTGAAAAGCCATAGCAACCTCCAAAGAAATCCTCCTGAAGAGACGGCTAAGGAATGCGTTTAGTCCAAACGGAAAGGGCAAAATCCTTTAATGAGCAGAACCTGGCTAAAAGACAAAGTCCTGCTGAGACAGTGTTGGCTCTTTCAGTCTCACAGAGGCCTGACCTGTCGTTCCTCTTCAGAGTGTAGCCGAGTGCTGTGCTGGCAAATGGGTATTGCCTCATGTGTTCATTTTGTCTTGCCTTGTGTGTCGTCTTGTAGCATTTGTGAGTTTGTGTTATGGATATATAGCAGGACCAAGGCTAGATTTGGTTTGTCATTGCCCGGAAAGGTCTTGGTTGATTAAAGTGTATAAACATGAAGGGTGGAGAACTGCCCTTGACTGAAGATGTGAAAGGCCTGTGTAAGAACTTAAAGGTTCTTTCACTGAAAATGTAGCGGAGCATAATCAGAATTGCATGCCAAGAGATGACTCTTTCTGTATTGTGACTTTTCCAGTCAATTCTGAACAGTTTTTGTGTCCCACACGAAGTCTGATGGGGGGCTCCTCGAGGCTTCCCCTGTATGACGCTGTATCCCTGCTTCTTCTTGGTGCTACATCAAGCTGTCTGGCTGCAGAGAAAGGGCAGACTTCTCCGCATTAGGTTGACCTCCTAACGCTGGAGGTATCTCCTCCAACTTAGATCCTTTTGCCAGAATCCTGATGTGATATGTTTGCAAAGATGCCAAGGGCAGCACTCTGTGAACTGTTTTTCTTGAGACTTGCCATTTAACGGTCACTACACCTGGTGGCTGAACCTACGGGTTTGTTTGGTAAAGAAGGACCTGCTTAGATTGTTTCTTTAATGTTGCCTGGTGTTTCCAGTGAAAGTATAACTGAAAAAAATAGGCACTTTGGGCTAATTGGATCCTGAGTGACTGGGTGGGCTATTGCACATCTGATCTATGCAGCAGAGGACTTGCAGACTGATGCCTTCTGCCAATAGCGAGGAGAACCTGGCATGGAAATTGAGGAAAAGCTGTGGTCTGTTCATGCTGCTTAGAGAGTATCCACCCCAAGAACTTTTCCTGGGTATGAAGTACTAAGGGTAGGTATTAGTCAATGGTCTCCTTCCCAATACTCTGTTAAGTTTCTCTTTCAATTTTTTTTCTAGCTGTGACTGTTATGTCCTTAAATCCTTTCATGCTTAATCTGTATTCACAGTATACTCAGAAGGTGGCATTTTTTTCCTTGGTTAGCATACATTCAGTTCTCCAGATGTCAAAGACTTGCGAAGGAGACATAGGCCACAGTGAAATAAGCTGGCATCTCATCTAGTTCCTAAAGGAGATGTTCTAGCAGGAGCCATGCTGCATAATTTGACATCATTCCTCATGCTAGTGAATTTCTATTGCTAGAACTCAAGGCCAGAAGTGAAGAGCAGAAGGCCTGAGACGTATTGGCAGAACTGTGTGAGCGCCTAGGGCTTTGGGGCATCAGTAATACTACTGCAACATGACTGTAGTGGCTCGGACAAACTCTGTGGGCAGCCCACGGTTCTGCATGCTGGTAGCTGAGGCAGAACGTCCCTTGCCACTGCAAGCATTGCTTGGGTACAAACAGGAACTCAGGAACAAAGTCTGTGGCTTATTCGGGGCTACCTCCTTCCTTCTTCACAGGTCTAAGAATCTAGGTCCTCAATGAGGAATGTTTTAGGGAAAACTGAAACTCTTCTGGGGTTGTTAACTGTGCAAGTCAGATTTCTACTCACTTGTTTCTTAAAGTTCTCCAGCTTGCCCTTTAGCTTTGTCTTTGTGCTCTTGTATTTCACATCTGGACCAATAAATCTCAGGAAAAATAATGCTGAGATATTACCAAATGCCCCCTGGATGATCTGCTGAATCAATGAGATGTTGCCTTTAATAACACCTTTTGGACTGAGCCTTGATGCCAGAGCAGATTTTGCTGGTCTCTGAGATATGACAGGTCAGCATGTTCATGATGACATGCGCTCACTTGCATATGCTCTTGATGGGCTCTCATGAGTCAAGCACTGCCCAGCTCCGGACAAAGCCTCCAGGAAGGGACTTGCCATGGTATATCTAATGAAGGAGATGTGAAGGAATTCTCCCTGCCGGTCTGATTCCCTCTATGGAGCACTCCAGAAGCAGCTCTGGTGTCCTTTGTGTCTGTCAAGCTATGGGTCTCTTCCCGCAATGAGCCAGCTTCCCCTTCTCTAAGAGGATGTAACATCTCTGTAAAGAAGAATTTGGTGTCATGTTGTGTGACTTGACTCTCAGAGAAAAGGATGATCTAAAACCAAGACCACATGGCAGGGCAGATGCAAGGGTGGTGGCAATGAAAAGTGAGTGATGGAAAGTCTAATGTTTTAGCATGATATTAATTGATGGCAGAAGTTAGATGGGTCTCTTGCATTTGAGGGCAGTGGAAACCCATCTTCCTGATAGGATAAATAGGAATTCTCTGGAAGCTCATGTTTTGAAAAGCCATATGATGACCTACTCTACTAGTCTCATACCACCTGCTGTCCATCCCATACCTATCAGCAGCATATCAAAATACTGCAGACAGTAAGTTGCATCTTTTTTGGAAAACGTAGGGTGTCCAGCCTGGACAGAATTTTACTTCTGTCTCTGTGCATGAAAGATGGATAAATGAAGTAGATCACACAAAAGCTGACTCAGAGTATATCGTGGAATTTAATCTGTTCCAGCAGACACTTTGATCTATGAACAAAAGCAAACATGAAGTCACAGAAAGCTTGAATACAAATTGGAGAATTCAAAACTCTGCCTTATCAGGAATCTAAATTAAAAACACTTAATGATGCGCTGCAAAATGCAAATGAGAGGAAATTCCTCTTTGGGTTTGAATATGAGCCCTGGCTTCTGTGCCGCTTTTGCAAAGCGGGATGCAGTCTGGGCAGCCTTTCTCCTTGCCTCTCCTCACTTGTGAGCTGTTCTTTGCCTCTGCTGAAAACGGAAGTGAGACAGAATGCCCCAGGTCCCTCTGCAGAGGGTTTACAGCATGATTTTGCAGACATCATGCAACGCGGGCATGAATCACAAAACTTCCTTTGAAGTTCTGCTGAATTCTATTCCCTGGCTCTTTCACCTGACTCAGAACAGACTACAGATTTATTTTTTCACTCTAAGCAGTAACCAATTTTCTCAAGAGATGAGCATTTGCTGGCTTTTGCTGCTATTCTTATGCTCAGAATTGTGAAGCCCTTGGCGAACAAGACCAGCTTGTGCATTTGTGTACAAACTAAGGTTCAGATCTGTCTTGGATCCTCTCTCCCAGCTCAGCAAGTGACTGACATGTTCACTTGAGCACAGATTCCTCCAGAGAAAACCTGAGGGCTGTGCCAAAGTGCTAAGAGGCATTTGCTGCGCGTTCAACCACACACCAGATTCTGCAGCACCCTCGAGACAGGGGTGAGATGAGGACAGAGGCAGCCGTGAGTCAGAGCTGCTTTGCAGTTTGATCTTGACGATAGAGAATACTGGTGATCTTCTGCATTATTAGTGTACGAAGATCCAAATCAAATCAATGACAATAACAGTCCTGTGTTGAAGGTATCTGAAAGTACTAAACTAGTACAACTTTTCAGTTCACATTTGGGTATGTCTGAGGTTGTTCCTGTTCAGTCATAATAATTTATGGGTTTCAGTCCAAAAAAAAAAAAAGCACCGTTTAAAAAGTGAAAATTCCACATTATGTTCCTAAAGCTCCAGCACCTGCTGTCAGCCACAGAAATACTTTTGCTCCTCTCCATGGAGCCCTGGCATCCTCTGTATTTCCAGAGCTGTCCTATAGCTTGTCTCCCATCTCCCAGAGCTGGGCAGGGTGGGTTTCAGGGGCTGTGGCTCCGTGTTGGGAACGGGAGACCAGCAAGGCAGGCAAGGGAGGAGAAGAGGAGAGGTGATGATCTGATGGTGCTCTGCATACCTAAGGTTAGAGGGCTGTTGCTAAGGGATGGATGCTCTTAGCGCGTTATTCTGAACTGGTAATTAAGGAGAAGTTTTCTGTTTAGGTGTCATTTGGATACAACTGGCTATTTTAAATGGAAGAAGAAAAAGCCATAGCTGAAAGCAGCCTTCAGTTTAACTCGCTTTTTCATAATATGAAACCTCATGCAGTTCAGCTTCTCAAAATGGCYCCAACTTTGATAACTGGTAAAAGCACTTCTAAATTAAAAATCTCTCTTCTTTTCCCATTAGTTTCGTAGCTAGGCAAAGCATCTGGCATAACCTAGGTGTTTTGCTCTTGTTTTGCTGTTGTGAGACGACGGTTTTGCAATCCAAAGGAAGACAACAACCTACTTATGCTGTCCTCTGAGAACTCTTACTGTGGGTCTCTGTAGAAACCAGTGGGTCTCTGAAGGCCTACTAGGACTACCTGACAATTTGAGGAGTTAACCCATGAGATCTGGGAGACAAAAAAAATGAACTGAGAGTCCACGGGAGAAGTGCAGATGAGGCAGGTATGTCATGGGCTACCCTATGCAACCTCCACCATTTTATTCCTGGTCAGAGAGCAGTGATGTTCCTGCTGCAGAGGACACAGAGATAGAACTATATGGAGAAGGGCATCAGACAGCAAGCGTGCATCCTGTCCWGAAATACTAGGTGTTGTTTCAAAAACGGTGTTTGCTGCCAGTTGAGGCAGGGCATTAGCAGAGCTTGGGAGCTACYTGAGCTAGCTCTAGTCCAATGCTCTGATCCCGTCCTGAAAGCAAGAGTTTGTAAAATTCAAGGGAAGAGCTAAGGAGGCTACATAAGGTCTGAAAWGAGCAGTGTGCAGGAGACCTGCTAGGGTCAGGTGCTTTGCTGGCTTTGTGCAGTAATCCTTGGCATCATTTATGGCATCTTTTAGAATGCTGAAACCCATAAAGAGCAAAAAACATTATGGGGTGTTCCTGAAGGAGAAGGAACAGCTGCATTGCCAAGGGCAGGCAATTCTGGAGACAGGGATTTAAGACATCAAGGTGGGCCCACATCAAGTGACCCTCAGGGCTGTACTTTTCAAATTAAAACTACTGTGTTTTCCCAGAGTAGCTGTGACTACAGAGAAAGCGTTTCCAGATGATTTATGGAGCTACTGCAGTCAACACAGTCATCAAAAACACATAAGCAAGCAGCATGAGGAGAATGGATGTGGTGTACCAGAGGTCTGGTTACCTGACAGATTTGATTCTCACACGTGCCACAGCTGCCAGACACAGGGGAAGGAGCAAATCTGATGTCCTGGCTGCATCAGAAGCTGCTCTCATAGCCAAAAGAGAATCTGCTTCATATTAGCTTAATGAACCAGTCATGTCATTGCACAGTGACAAGTGAATGATGCTCACTGTCCTTGCAGCACTTGACAAAAGTAAGATTTTGGTCACTCTGAGTTACTAAAGATGCATCTTTCCTTTATGCTAGCCCCTGGCGAACTGTAAATATACCTAGAACAGGGCAGATTCCACTCATAGCCTGAATACATCATTTTTAGCAGCTCAGCTCTGCAGCCAGTCTAATAAATGTTTGTGCTTTGTAGCAGGGCTAATTATCTCCAGCACTGCACTGCCCTGGCATGACTGTACTGCTTCCTGCTCTAGAATTAGCTGCGCTGTTTGGGTGTCTGCACTGTCCTTCACGGTATGGTAGAGACAAGCCCTGAGCTGTGCTCGGTGGAGGAGGGGCACATGCATGTACTGGACTGTAATAGCCCTCTGCTATTAATGTAATGGAAAAGTGATGGACCTCACAGCAGTGAAGTTGCTGAACAGCTATTGAAAATCTACCATTGGCTTGGGTGAAGTTGCGGTCACCTTGGACCTAATTTTCTGGCTGCAACCCCTTKTCTCTTCCAAAAACGTTGCTTGACAGGGTACGCGTCTGAGCAAAATATTGACTAGTCTGCTCAAACCTCTCTTTGTTATTTCTTTCCTCTTCTATAAAGCAACCACTGCTGTCATACCAAAAAGTACTGCATGGTATTTGTCTGGCCTATGGGAGGAATAGATTTGTCTCTAAGAACTCATTGCATAAATATATTTGCCTAAAAACTACTTCTTAACAAGAAGTCTTGGGAAAGATTATGTGAAATAGTGTGCAGAAAATATTTTGGGCTTCTTTAACTTAAACTCTTAAAAATCAGCTGAAACAAGTAARTTGGCCAAACTGGCCTTGTGTTAACTATCTAAGCAAGCAGAGAGATGAAGAATCAGACATTCATTGACCCCGTAGCAGCTAGGCMTATGTAGGTTCAGGTCTAGTTACATATAAATACTGGGAAAGGTTTCCTGTTGAGAGAATCAGATGAGCACTTTTTTTTTTGCCTTAGCTGCTGCCAACTGTACAGACACAGTGCCCTGTGTCTGGCAGTCTATGTTTGTTTGCCTTGGGACAACTTCAAAATCATTCTTGATGTTCCAGAAGTTGCTCTGAGGAAGGGAGCTGGGTGATATAGTGTAAGCCAAGGTGCTGTGTGTCTTCTAATGTTTTCAAATGCGTTTTTTTTCCTCTTACTGTAGTACTGGATAAATGAATACACTTCAACCTTGGGGATTGGTGTCTTCCACTCCGGCATCGAGATCTATGGCAGAGGTATGAAGTATTTCCTTTTCATTACCTGTAGAACCTAGAGAAAACTTTATGGCCAATCTGATACAGAAAAGGCTCCCAAATTTATAGCTTTTAGCAAGAGATGTTCTGAGGAGTGAAAAATTCAGCCAATTCTCTATCAAAGTCTAGTGCTGAGTCCAGCTGGAACTCATGAGCTTTTGTCATGAATGTGTAACCATTCTTATTTGCACCCTGTGACTGCAGCCTCTAGAGCTTGCACACATGTGTAGCGGGATGGCAGACAAGAGGGCCCCAGGAAGTTGGAAAGATGTTCTGCAGTGAAGGAAGGGAAGAGAGAAGAAGAGATGAGTAGTGGATGCTTATGCTGATTCAGTGTTAGGATAAATCAGTATTAGGTAAATCATTCTTTACTGATGTCCTATGACCTAGAMATTTTGGAATCTAGATTTTCAGATCTTGAAAACTGTCATTTTGAAACAGCAGAATTATGAGGAGAAGAAAGCTCCTCATGAGACTTTTAAAATGCTATATGGGGAAAGATCTAAGTACTGAACTAAGCCAAGCTTCCTGAAGAGATCAGAAATGTAAAAGACAATCAGTTCACTTATGGAGGTAATTTTGCCTCTAGGCACTCATTTACGAATTACTTGCCTTTGCTGAGGAAAGGTAGAAGTATAAGCATAGGCAAAAGCAAAGGTATAGACAAAAGCAAARGCATAAAAAGCCCTATGGAGATACTGATATTGGTTCTTATTAGGAATATCATGGGGAAGTTCAGCCTGAGCCTCAAGATCTGCTGTAGCATCGCTAAATTTGAAACTGGCTTAGGGGCGGGGGAGAAGTAGAAGCGATTTATAAAAAAAAAATAAACCTTGGCCTTATTGCAGCTGCCTACGATTGCTTGAAAGGCCAAGGGCCTGGCTGAATCACTAAATCAGAGTAGCTAAAAAGAAGCAGTGCTACACAGTGATGCAAGTTTGTGACAGTGTCAGATGGAGTGAAATCAGTAAATTGACCCAAGTGCAGTCAGTCTGGGCAGGAGTTATTCTCAGGACCGGTGGGAAGAAAATGACCTTACTGTTTGGAGGGGTAGAGGTGGTTTGAGCAGGGAGGACTCTTCTGTATGTTATTGTATTGAAAATATGTGGGAAGATGGCCCAGATTGTGCAAAGGTGCTGAGTCTGAARGAAGAGGGAAATATTTTCTGTCAGGTGAGAAAGGACCACTATGGGAATTCTCTTCGCCGTTTTTCCTTGTAAGTTCTGCTGTACACTGATAGTAACAGGCTGGTATCTTTTGAAGAACCTTTGAGTTCTTGCTCCTAATCAGTACAGAAATGACCAGTTTCAGCGTTGCTCCTTTGCTGCAACTATGTCATCGTGATGAGCAGTGAGGTCATGATGGACTCCAGTGTCACTGGGTTATATGGATCCCTCACAGCAGAAGGAAACAAGGCTTACCTCCTTGCACTACTTGAGCACATGATTGCATATTTAGCCTAATTCCAAACTGTGGTGGAGTGATGAGCCTATTTACCCTGGATAAGACGGAGAGGGGATCTTATCAATGTGCACATTGTAATGTAATGAGGATGGGGCTAAACCCTTCTCAGTGATAGACAGAAACAGAATGGGGCAGCAGGCCTGGGGGAGGGTGGTAATGGATRCAAACAGAAACACAGGAAGATCCATCTCCATATGAGGAAGAGTTTCTTCACTSTCAGAGTGACAGAGCACTGAAACTGGCTGCCCAGAGAGATTGTGGAGTCTCCTTCGGAGATCTTCCAAATTCACCTGGATGACCCCCGTGCCCCTGCTTGAGCAGGGAGTTTGTCCAGATGATCTCGTGAGGTTCCTCCCAACCTCACCTATTCTGTGATTCTGTGATGAGGGATCTCCGAGGGCAGGTTGCATCACGCCTCTAGAGCTGTTCCCCTGCAGAGCTGGTTTCATCCTCTTGTGGCTTGCTTGTTATGTTGAGAAGAATCTCAGTGTGGCTCTCCATCACATTTTGGAGCTTAGGAAAGATAACCAACCTTGGTATGACAAAACAAAATCTGATATCGTTTGAGATGACATCATTGAAATTGCAGATAATTGCACATTGAAACAAAACCTAGTAATAGTGTTGGTGCCCATTATGAACAGGCATGACCACGAAAACAGATCCATAAAAAGTAGGAGACGCTCTAGAAGTACCACTACCCAAATTTTCCAAGTTTCCCAGTATGATTACACAGTCCCATCTACTCTGTATGGGAAAGATTGAGCTCTTGATGATCTTAAACCAGGCTCCTGTATAGACAAGGACAAAGTGCAAAAGCAAGATCCTGGAATCCAGGAAGGTCCTAGCCCATGGTTTTAGATCTACATCAACTTCTGCAGATGGTGTCAGGAAAAATGGGGAGTTGATTCCATTCCACAGGAATGGGTAGGAGCCTGCAACTCATTGTTTCAGAGTGTTCTTGATATGTCAAACCCCAACTGGAAAGTGATACTTTCTAGGGTCATAGCAACATACAAGTTGCATGAATGATGTTTGCAAGGCCTTGATCGTGATATTGTCAACCCACTCTGACCCTTACAACAGTAAAATCTTAGTAGACGCTCTTCTGTATCAGGTTCTTCATACTGTGTCTGAGGTGAATCACATCTCAGGTTATGGCTGAAAGAAAACACGTTTGTGATATTTGAGGCTTTCTTTAGCATGGGGCTGTATCTCTGTCTTCAGATGGGAGATCTAACTTAAAAATATGGGACGAGCAAGGGTATTGGAAAGTATCAGCTATTGTTGTTGGATGTTATGAAAGCTGATCTGAGTATCTGTTGCAGAAGAAACAGTCAAGGGGTCTGGAAAAATGGCTGTAGTGCGGTGAAGCAAAAGGACAGAATAATATCACAGGCTTTCAATTTCCTTCAGCATTAAGTAGGAATAGCTTGGAATATCTCACTTGTGTTACTTTTGGCTGGTGCTACTCRGAAAATAAAAGCTCCAGAGTGCAAAGTTTCCTCTTGAACACAGAAGCTTTCACAGGTGATGTAAGATGGCTTGCAAAGGCCATCATAAGGCGTGGTGAGGCCTATAAACTTGAGTCATGTGCTAAAGAAGTGCAATCAGTTTTCTGCAAAGAATTTTTAGCAAWTGCCTATAGATCCCAGAGGAGGGATCAGGGCAGAGGACTGATTTCTCTCTCCTCAAAAAAACCATTTCTTTCAGCTAGATATCAACATTGATATCTTCCTGTAGGATTTCTAGATGCCTTTGCTGTAGATCTCTTCGCTGTCAGGAAACCATTTGGACAGGTGCAAATTCGGAGACTCAGAGTTTTGCAGGAACTGTAGCAAACCAACAAAATTAGCGTGGATGGAGTCTGCTCGGATTTGAGGTTGAGAGGGTATGCTCAGGCTGATAGTAACCGGACAGAGAAAAAACATTTTTTTGGAGTCTGGCTGAAACTGATTTTGGGCAATGGCCTAGACCCTGTTGCTGATATTAAGCCACATTTACAGCTGCCATAGAGGGTGGGTTTTGTTCGTGGTTTTTTTTTTTTTTTTTTTTTTTTTTGTGCCAAAGCCTTCATTCACCACTCACAGTGTGTTTCTTTCCTTGTCAGAGTTTGCCTATGGAGGGCATCCTTACCCTTTCAGTGGGATTTTCGAGATCACACCTGGCAGTGCGGTAGAACTTGGCGAGACCTTTAAATTCAAGTAAGGGTGCTTTTCCACAACCTCCCCCACTTTGTAACCCCCAGGATATGAGGAAATCCTCTCCTCTGGGTCCAGCTTTTGAAGACCTACACTAGATAGGGAACAGTACCTTCAGCAGAGTTTAAAAATGTATTATAAATTAAGGTAGTTCTCTTCCCCGTTATGTTTGTTTTCAGTGTTTTGAGTTTCCCATGTCTAAACAGGAATACAGCATGTTATGCAGAGCTGGAGTGCAGGAAAATAGACCTAATCTTTCTTTGAGTGCCACCTACTTATGAATATTGCACAAAGAGGTAGTGCAAGTCATGTCCTCTGTTTATTACTACCCTATCAGATTAGCTGAGAGAAGGTCACATTAAGACACTATTCAAGGTGCTCGGTCTTTGGGACTGTGGTTCAAGAAACTGTTGATGGGAGATGGGGTCCCTGCAACTGGCATAGACTGCTAGTTGGCAAGAGGGGGCATTGGAGACTGTCTCCTAGCAGATTGGACACTGCTGAGGGAATATTAAGAGAAATAATAGGTTTAAGATATATGTTTGTGTATAAAGTTCTCAGCTTGATTCTTCCTTGCCCCTACCACGAAAAAAAACCCCAAAACTCTAAATCATGCATCATGGGCACTTCTGTCTTACTGGAAGTTTCTGCTGAGAGACTAAGGAGAAGATGGGAAGCAAGCAGACCCCCAGAACAGAGGCTTCCCAGATGGTGAGTAGGAAGCTCTTGGGCTGTTGCTTGGGCTGTATCGACTTTGTGGATAATTTGAAGACACAGGTCATCCATTTTGTTAGTTAGGATTGTTAGCCTCAGATATGCATGCTGATGTTTTAAGCCTGGCCTCCTTACCAGTGCCTTGTTATCTTCTCTTGTCTGGGTCCAGCGCCTTCACCATATCTTTCTGTGTCTCCTGTTGTGTGTGTTTTGTTTTCAACTAGAGAATCCATTGCCTTGGGCACCACAGACTTCACAGAAGAAGATGTGGATAAAATTATGGAAGAGCTGGGCAAGGAGTACAAAGGCAACGCGTACCATTTGATGCACAAGAACTGCAATCACTTCTCTGCTGCTCTTGCTGAGGTTGGCACAGCTATTCTTTCTGTATTTTTGCTTCTCGAAGTCTGCAGGAGTGCTCACAAAAGGGGAACTGCACCGCAGCCCTCAGGCCACAGCCTATAGTTGGATCTGCTCTTTCTGCCCTTAGCAGTTTTGGAAGGATGGGGTGAGGATGGTGGAGATGTAGCAAGCTGACTGCAGGTTTTCTTTAAACAGAAATGAGGAGTSTCTGAATTGTGGCTCACTGAAAAGGCTTCTGAGCAGGATTTGAAATGCCAGGCCTGTCTAGCATGTGAATGTACATGTGCAGTGGTACAAACAAACCTATATGATCTGCAAAACTCTTTAATGGCAAAGGTACAAAAATGTATTAGCAATGTCTTGATACAAATTTGCAATTTTCAGGAAGGGAGTGTCTTTTTTGAGATATACATATACACACTATCCAAAACCCATAAAAAGGGAAGGGGAGAAATGTATTAGAAAAAAAGATTTTTTTTTTTCTCTCTGCTGCTTACAGGTTTTAATGGTCAGAGGAGCATTGTGAATTATACCAGAGCAGTTATAAAGCTGAATAGAGGCTATTTAAACTCTGCAAGATGGAAAAATATTGGTCATTTAACATGAAAATAACCTTTAAAAAGAAAAAGAAAAGCTAAAATAATTAGTTCCTGTGATAACGTGTCTTTTAATTTCCTTGTTGAATATCTTGCTTTTCAATACAAGTAGGCGTAAAATAAAGTAGTATGGCAGAAGTTACAAACTGCTATAAAATAGACGTGAAAGAARTCCACCTGTGCCCTTAGCAAAAAGCCCAAGTGAGTAACTCCTGGGCTAGCTATAAGTTTCCCTGGAAAGAGCTTTAGGTTTGAGGACCCAACCATGCCAATACCTTGCAGGAGTGTTCCTCGCTACAGCCATGGGCAACATGGAAGAATGCTGCRAATAAAGTCAGAGATCAAGACAGACATGGAATTCCACACATTGTCACCAAGGCATGTCACCACCGTGGTGTTTGGGCACAGAGAAGGGTAGGTGCCTGCAGATACAGGGAATCATGAAACAGCTTGCTGGAGAGGCTGTTTTCAAGGCAGGAGTGTGGCTGCAGATCTGAAATGCAATTTGAACTAGCAGAAGATGGATACTAGGCAAGGTGAATRCCTTCACAGACTCMCAGAATGATTGAGGTTGGAAGGGACCTCTAGAGATCATCTAGTCCAACCCRCTGCTCAAGCAGGGACACCTGGAGCATGTWGCAGAGTTGTTTTATTAAAATATTGTATGTAGGCATTCAGCTAAAGTTTTGTAAGGCTTGCATCCCCAGATGTAAKAGTGAAAGGTTGGCTGTTGGGGTTCAGTGTGAACATCTAAGAACACAAGCCCTGCTGATGCACAGCCATATGGTGAGGGTAGAGTGACTGAGTCCCAGTTCTTTGGAGAAGCAGAAGGTTGCAGCGTAGATAACAATGCTTGGATAACAGTAGCTTGAGGATCAGAGGATGGTCAGAGTAGTTTTCTTCTATGGAAGATTTCTGCTCCAGGTTCTAAGTTTGGTGATGTTCTTCAGTACTGGGTGAGGTTTATACCACGCCACTGTGACTTAAAGATTCTGAAAAAACTATTACTGTTTAGCCCATTTGCAAACTGGAGGTCACTCATTTGCCTTCCCATCAGCAATTTTCTATGCTKCTTAAGTTTTCTGTCCTAGATAAACCACGGAGTCCCATTCTTACCCGAGGAATGACAGTTGCTACAGCCTTTCTCAGGAAAGGGCAACTCAGCACTGTGGGAAGGGAAAAAAATCACTCCTGAATCAACACCTGAACTGGAAGATAAGTAGAATGACTCAAGGAAATCGCTCTTACTCACTTCATCAGTGTGATCACTGCCAAGCAACTGGAGTGATCACTATATAAGGAACCTCTTCAGCACGTTGCTTTGAGCCACAAGAGACAATTATGAAAGAAGCGTAGCTTTCAGGCACCAGAGAAGATGGCCCCTTTTATTCCCCTGTCACCTTAATGATGATGAATCAGCAATAATGTTAATGGGTCTTATGGAGTCTTTTTGACAAAATATGAAGATGATGCTCATCAAAATTAGGATATGAACTGGGAAGCACGGATTGACTCACTTTGAAGACTGTTGGAACTTCACATGAGGACTGCAGCCACAGAAGGCCACTGTTTTACTCTTTTATTCCCACTCACTGTTCTTGAAAGGGGTGTGATTTCTTTCTGATCTCTATGCATAATTTAGATACTACAGAAAAGGTCACAGCCCTCAGTATCTTGTAGAAATTTCTCATCCTGGAGTTACTCATCTRTCTTGCAGCTGCTGTAAAACTGCTCTGCGTGTGTATTAAAGAAGAATGCTGAGTCTGTGCTAGTAGGACTGGTTTGAGTCCCTGAGAACAGAGTCCCTAGCAGTCTCCAGGGCAAAGCATGGATCAGAAATTCTTGAGTGAACTGAGAAGAATTCCACCTGAGTCAGTAAAAGATGTATTTGGCTGCAGGACTGCTAAGTGACCCGAGGGATAGTGAAGCAGAGTTACATGTCCCTATTCACTTCCTAAAGGATGTCATCATTTTCTTTTATACCTAGAGAAAACTACCTAAAAATACTAGAACTGACCCTACAGTTGGTGCATGGTACGTGCTTCCTTGTGATCAATCTCCAGAAGGTTCTTTATGGCCATACGAACATGAGGGATTGCAATCCCTTCAGGAAAACAGACTGACATTTTATTATCCAACTTCCTTCTGTGCTCATTAATTCTTTCCACTCCTTTATATGTAAAATTTATCGATTTGCACGTTAAATTGCTCATCATTTTCTCATCCAAAGAATGCAGGAGACAGGGCTCAGAGATGCCATTTGGGTAAATAGTTAGAACTTGAACTCACTGCTAGAGCTGAACTTCAGATATCTAAGCAATCATTTTTGGTCAAAAATATTTCAACAAAGGTGAAGTTCTGCCAGTTTCAATATAACTTGTAGTAGGAGACGTTTTGTGGGTTCAAATGGGACCTTTTGCTAGAGWGGCAYACAAGTCCTTAAGTGACTYGAGAGCTCTCTGGATGGAGAGAACRTCACTGGGATGTATGAGAGCAAATTGGACCAAAGACGTATTCACATTTTCTTCTATATTCCAGCAAGGGCTCTCCTGAATACCAGCCATGAGACACTCTGGAGCAGGGTGTCCCTCAGTGTCTCCTGTAGAAATCATCCCACCTCTGTAATTTACAAAAGGGATGTAATATATTTGGGAAAGAGTAAAAAGAGTTCCTAAACTGGAATTTGCATGCTTTCAGTTTTAGAATTTTGTTTTTATTATCATAGCATTTGTGAAAGTTTCCAGAGAGAAAAAAAAAAAAGCTCTATTTTGGAGAATGGGCTGTCTTGAGTGAGTGACCTTAGAAAAGTTAATGAAGTGAGCTTGGACTCATCCTTCGTGGATACAGGAGGAGATGCAAATCTTCTAAACCCCTGAGGTGGTTTAGATCAGCATGGGAAAGTTCCTTCACATGCTACATAGGCCCCTACAGGTAGGGGCTACAGACTTTGTCAAAACCAAATGCTTTGCAGCCAAAGAATGTTTGGGAGGTCCTAGTGCCACAGTCCTGGGATGCTTATCCAGGGAAGGAAATAGCTCCCAATCTCCTGGAATCTCCCAGCTCCAATAGTCTAACCTCTGCAGCTGRTATTACAGCTATGGCTGATAGGTATTTCTTGGGTGGTGTGGGTGCCTTGGTTGTCCTTCGGCACAGAGGTTGGAGCCTTGCTAGGAACAAAGGGACCTTGCTTTACTGGCAGAGTGCCTGCAGCTGTGCTGAGTGCTAAGAGCTGGGAGTCAGAGCATACTCTTTTCTTTCCAGTGAATCACCCTTACTTTCTCAACCAAGGCAGAACTGATGGCACGTAACAAACTTAACTCAGTGTCCTGCTTTCCTTAAAGTAGYTTGACTTTCAGCAAATTCTCTGAAGGCAGGCTTGCTGAGTCACRAAATGAACAAGGGGGCAACTTTTTAACCATCAATGAATAATTCAACCCTAAAGCTTTTCAAAGTTGTCCCCTGATATGTGTGAACTCTGGCCATAATGTTATTAAAAGCCAAGAAAGCCAAGAATCTTTCTTAGCCTGAAAGCTATTGAAGAGAWAGGATTAAACATCAGAAAAGGAAGCTTCAGGTGTCATTTGTCACATTTGGAAGAGGCAGCAGSGCTCTAAACCAGACTTCAGCATGTCCTAAGTAGCCAAGTAATACCTCAGGTTTCCTTAGCTGACAATTCCTTTTCAGCTGCCTCTTTTGTGATGAGAAGGGAGGCTGGCTTTGTGAGAAACATGCTTTGTTCCATTAAAGGAGCTGTGCTATTCTATTGCAGTGGGCACAGAAAGCCTCAGATGGACTGCAAGTATGTGGGGGGAACAACTGCAAGATATAAAAAAGTTTATTTTTGGGTGCCTGCCTCACTGAGGCTGATGGAAAAACTTGCTTGATTTTCACTCATTTTTGCATATCATTAGTTCTATGGGGAACAGGCTGTGTTTGTTCTCTGTTTTTTTAAAATACTGCACACATTTAGAAGAAGTTTATTAATAAAGACATCCTGCATCCATAAATTATCCTTATGGTTTCAGATGGATACAATTTTTCTCTCACTGCTCTCTGTAAGTATGCATGGTTTCACTGCATACTATTTAAGCAACTGCTATATTGCATTCCAGTTTAACGTGACTCCTTTGCAGGAGAAAGATTTCTAGATAGAGCTGGTATACCAGTTCAAATTTATGAAATATTGGTGGACATMTCAGGATGAAGGCTGCTATAAAAGCATAAACTTCTTTTCCATCTWAATCTTTCTACCCTTACAGTCCTGAAGGAGCCTTCTATTCTAACAAATGATTAGCAGAATAACTCAGATAAACTGAGAGAGCTGAAAGGTGGTTATCCCTAAGTCTCCTCTACCTACTTGCACAGGTGAATGATATTACATGGCAAGATGGCAATTCAAAACAGCAATCAACTGCCCCTCAAGGCACAAGTTTATTAGCACATTATTTYAATTATATAAAAAGTAGTCTGATTTTGTTGCATGTCTCTGCAKTTACTTCAGGTTTTCACTTTAAAGTGGTCCATCTAGCCARASAGACAAAATGTGAAGATATTTTAAAAGTAAATTTGGRAAAAAAAAARSMAWTTYTCTGGAGCTTGKGTCARTCTAGAGGTTTTGTACCATCTATCTTGCAGCTTGCTTTATCTCTGTGAGTTTTTGTTTTGTTTATGCAGCTGTCTTCTCAAAACCAAAAGCCCTGTGTCCTTACCTGTTAAAAATAAACATAATTCCTTGAAGCTAAGTCAGTTCATACYAGCTGGGGAATTAATCTCTAGTCACATCATCATGAAACCTTCAAGTCTATGTGTATGCAATTGCATAAGAACAAATGCCTCTTTTTTCCAAATGAAGAGGACACAGAAAAGCCCCATCCTTTTMATCAATGTCAGTTATAAAAGCAATGTATTCAAAGTGTAAATATACCACCTAGGTATGTTGACAGGATTTTGAAGACTTRCTTAATAGTTCAGTGAACTATGGATGACAAAATGTCTTTCTGTTTCTGCATGTTCCTGCAGTTTCTCTCTTCCCATCTCTATTGCTCTCCTYGTTGTATCCACATCCTCAATAACTYGCTGCTTACTAATGTTAGGAAACAACCCTTGAGACTGAAACACATGATTTTCTTGGTTAGCTATTCAGAGAGGGAGGGGGAAAAAAGGTTGCTATTCATACCCATCATTCTATGGGAAAGGGTTGCCCCAGTCATATTCAGCATGGCCATAACAGTTGAAGGACTGACTGTATGCTGCACGAGGTGTGGCTCCTCTCAGTCATGGGATGGAAGCAGCMCTTGCTAGAGAAAGAGCGTTTGTCTTTGCATCATGAAGAATGGCATGATTATACAAATGAATTGCAGTTGTTCATTCATAAGGTGAGAGAGCTTTTATTTTAAATGTCATTAACAAGCCTAGACTTAATTATATTCATCTGTGGTCATCTGTTATGAAGCACCTTGCTGCCATGTCATCCTACAGCTGCTRGCTGCACTTACAAGTGCTGGTTACAAGGACCTTCATGCTCAGAGYGGGTACAGCCTTGCTGCAATGTTGGTAGGTTACTAAATAGTCAGGCTCTAATGTAGTTCAAGGTGTCATGTAGTCACATTTGCCATCCTGCCTTTCCACTGGAGGCCTGTTCRGTGAAGGTGAAACCTAAGTGCTGAGGGGCTGTAAGCMACATGTCTYATTTGGCCCACAGATTTCTACTCARTCTTCTCTGTCCTTGGCATSTCTCTGCATGCAGACCCACYGYGAAGGCAGCTCTGTCCCTCTGCCATGGGGGTGCAGAGATGTGTCCTATTAGCATCGCAGTGGGGGATTTGGTAGATGTTCAGTGCAGAACTCTTAAAGCTTCAGTGYGGAAACAAAAATTGGACTAATTCATGTGTCTGCTGGTCTCTATAGCCTTGGATCTGTAAAAAAAACCCAAAACAAAACTCTAAAATCTAGTTATGATGTCTTGCTAACTGGACTGCATCACTTTCTCTGTCTCATATTATCATTTCCAGTTTATTTTCTAAATATTGAAATGTCCAATGTGATTTTGAAAATATTTTTATAAATCTGACCATATCACTACTGTTTAAGGAAATATAATAATTGATTAGCATCATCCTCTGGAAGGCAGGAGATTCAGCTTTCTTTTGCTGGATRGGGTTTAAGACCACGTATCCCAGCTACTAGGCTGTGTGCTCYCTTGGCCATGGCAAAGCTTTACAGAAAAGGTCTCATTGAGTGACTGTGTGAATCTTAATTTTTAGGTCATTTGGGGGATGAAAGAGTTATAGGTTGCAGCCCTTACTCCATGGGCAGTTWGTTCACTTTTCCCCAGTGACTGTTTAGTGCAAAATGGTGTGGCTTAAGATGCTTAGAGGCTCTTTTTATATCCCAAATTAGTTGCTTCTTGATGAGCTGAAATGCTGGTGTGGATTTGACAGCTGCCCAGAAATAGCACCCAAACTGTCAAGTCCCATTTCTCCCTCACATTTGGCTTCTGCCATGAATGTCTGAACTGCTGTTTCCACTTGACTCTGCAGATATGAGCTAGGTCATTTGCAGCTGTTGTGCCGAGTTCACGGAAGAAGCTGTAGCTGAGACTTGTCTCTCTGTCGCGAGGTGCCGCACAGTGGAAGCTCAAAGTACCTGCAGCCTCCAGAGAAGTTTCTGCCAGAAATGGGGACTGGTCTCTTGGCGGGTAATTAGAAGCTACACCCACTATCACATAATGCTGGATTTCACGCTATGGCAGTGAGGGACTCAGTGAGGTAAGCAGAAAATCTTTAGGGACCTTACAGCAAGGAGAAGATGAGGAAGAGCTATGCTCAGCAACGACAGGTGTATGGATTCATAGGAGAGTTGAAGAGCTTAGGGAGTCCCTACCTTGGCTGAAGTGCTTCAGGCTTTCCTGCCAGTAGCCCAGCCTCTCAGTTTTCATTCAAGAATTATTCTGAAGTGTTGGTAGGTAGATTTTTCTGTGGTTCCAGCTACAATTAGAAAACATCTACTTCATCTTGCTTGTGCTGTTCTGTTTAAGCTTGGCCTGTTTAATCCCATTATGTTCAGGTTTATTTGCTGTTTCTCCATCAGCGAAGGAGTGCTGGATACTCCAGAACAACTGGCTTCACAGCAAGAAGCTGAGAACAGAGGAGCATGTAGTGTTATTKGCATTCCCTACAGTTGCCTTTTTGCCTCTGTTGAGCTTCCTGCTGTGCTGTAGAGCAGTACTGAGGCTGATCTGGCAAGAGGTAAGAACATGCAGGACTGAGGAAAGGGAAATACTTTTACTTCATTATTCTTAAGTTCCTCAAACGGCCCTTTGCTGATTGATAGGCTAACACCCACACCTCTCTCGGTTCTTTTTATGGCTCATCCTTGCCTCACTGATTCATTCTGGAAGAAGCAGCTCCCATAAACAAAAAGAAAAGGCCTCAGCATCACTTCCATAGTGGGAAGTGCTATTTCAGTTGCCAGGGATCTGCTCAGAAAGGAAAGCCAAACCTTAAAACAGTATTGCTATTCCAGGCTTCCTTACCTTGTCCTATTCTGTTGCTTCTGCTTTTTTTTTTTTTCAAAACATCATTGCTATCCTGGTAATATCTGTGGGAAATACTTAGGGGCTCATGACTGCTTGAGAACTTGACTCAAACGCACACATGCATGCCCACATCCACAAGCAGTCATGTCTAAGTTCTGTGTTGCCTAAGTTCCTGGAGAGGAGAAAGAGAAATGCTACAAAATCCAGAGATGATTCTACTCTGACTATTTAGCTCAGTTTCACTGCCTCAGTAGAAGACACAGAATAAACTTTTAAGAGTGTTGTACGGTTCACCAATATTCTTCTGAAAATGATCAGATGTATCTGATGAGAAAATCAGACYAACATTTCTACGAATGAATCTAACAGGCTGGTGGGGAGGACATAAGTTAATGACAGATTCTAGCAATGGAAACTAAGGCTACTAATAAAGAAAYTGCCCCAGAAACAAAATTTAAGAATACAGATACATATGGTTGCGTCTGAGATTAAGYAGAGTGCAGCACTGCTAAGAACTCAAGTTGAAATTTATAAAGTATTGGGTAAAGAACAGGGGCATTTATGCTTGCAAGTAATTTTAGCAGTCAAATCATTCTGTTTGGTCTCTGCTGCCTTGTAATACTGCCTTCAGTTTCACAAATTGATTTTTCTGCTTTGAAACAATGCAAACTGAAGTAAAGTGATTTCCCTAGTCAAATTAGCACTGTCATGGTTTTGCTTTTTCCACACCTTACTGGCCATTCCATGCTGCTGGAATAAGCTGATTTCCTTGTACTCATGGTGACTATTGGAGCAGGACTTATATTTTTCTATTGAAGACAGACATATCTGCTGCCTTTTGCTGTAAGAGTTATAGTGCCACACATGGCCTATCCTCAAGAATTGCTTTGGTTGTACAGAAAACATGAAGCCTTGTATAAATGCTTAAGCAATATATTTCTATTGTCAGCAGCAAACATCTCAACAAATATTCTCTTCAGTGAATAACAATCAGGTACTCTCTTAGTTTTTGCAGCAATGAGTATTTAATTAAGTATAATTTTAAGCTGGGAGAATATGGGAGGAGGAGCAAGGGAATTCATTATTGGTATAAGATGCAGTATGGAMAACTCCGGGACTACTGATTCACATAAAACATGAAACAAGGTCTGCAGRGTGGAATTGCCTTTGTCTTGCTTTAGAGGGGACTGTTGTGAGAGGGAAGGAGAGCTCAGACGTTGTGAATGTTGAAGCTGCCTCAGACTCTAGTGTGCTGATACAGGGCACATAGGCAGTATATTTACTACAGATTGATTCTTGAAGCACCCCAGCTGGTTAGTTGCAGATGCTCCTTCTGTGTCTGGTAAGGGAAATGGTAAAAATGCCAAAGGAAATTTTCCTTATGTGGCCTAACATAGATAYAGCTATTGAAATCTGGCACCTGTGTGTATATGTGGCCAARTGCTAGAGAAGAAAGAGTGCACTGTATGCACCAAATTGTTTTGTTCTGCTGAATACGATACAACTGCTAGCGAAACAGTATCTTTGCTAGCAGCATGCAACCCACATCAATGCCAAGGGCATGTGTGACGAAACAAGCTTTGAGAGATGCTAGGTATTTATGCTTGTTGTTTTTTTCTTTCTCATATGTAGAAAAGAGTATGCAAAAAGAAATTATAGGGCAATGTGCTATATAAAGTAAAGGAGACTCAGATACAGTGATTTATGGCTTTGCTGACCTATCAGGTTAACATAAGGATGAAAGGCAAGCAGAAAGAATAGCTGGAGAAGAGAGTAGCCAAAGGAGTTGAGGGCCAAGGATCATACTCCCCCATCTCCTCTATGTTGCTGTGCCAGGGCTGTGGCTGGCAGGGCTTGCTGTGTGCATTTAGTARGCTAATTGCTTGGAGTATAACACTGTTTCTGAGTGCCCTGCTTTCAAACAGCTCTCTTCTGAGCAATGCAGAACTCGCCCTGCAGAGACAGTGCTGCTGCTGGGGATAATGTCGCTGCTATACATATGTTTTGGTGCTATTAACCACGCTCTTTCCTGTTTGCTCTGCAGATCCTGTGCGGGAAAGAGATCCCTCGCTGGGTGAACCGCCTGGCCTACTTCAGCTCCTGCATCCCCTTCCTCCAGAGCTGCCTCCCCAAGGAGTGGCTCACGCCGGCAGCCCTGCAGAGCCACATCAGCCTCGGCCTGCACAAGGAGGAGCAGGGGGACACGACGGACGAGGAGTCCCCCTCCACCTCCACGGCCCCCTCGGCCTCAGGCACCTCGCGAACCTGTAGACATACCCGTGTCTAAGCGTGCCCTCAACGCCAGGCCCCTCTCTAGGACTGTTTCTTTCTGATGGGCCCTCCCGCACGCCTTGGCTTTCCTCTGTCCTCCTCCTCCAGCYGGCAGTGCGGCGGGAGGGAAGCTGCTTCCTCCTGGGATGGCAAAGGGCTGCCAGGACGGCTGCTTGGAGAATGACTGTGAACTTCCATGCTGGGCCAAGGCGCGGGGTGGCTACCCTGGGTTCTCCTCCCAGGGCCTCGGTGCCCCTCGATCCATGATGAACTGCTGGAGCAGGAGAGCGTGCGTCAGGCCAGGGGGTCACTATACTGTGAAGTTCCTTGTCTGGAGCTGTTTTATCTTTTTATCTTCTCCCCTGCCACTTGAGCCCGCCGCCCTCCTCCCTGTTTTGGCTGGGGTTCCCGTTCCCCGGGACGTGTTTCCTGCCCTCACCTATGGAAGGAAGCAGAGCCAGAGCTCAACTTTCTTATCTCTTAGACCAGCAACAAGCTCCAGTCAGCCCCGACCCTCCTTTTGTAACTACCAGGTTTCTAAATCATTTGAAGGACAAATGAAAGGTGCTGCTGTTCTACAACCACCAGTTTTCAGTACTTAAAATTAAGACCTTGAATGACTGCTCTACTATTTAAACAAAAAACAAAAAGAACCTAGAAAATGAATGCATTACTGTGGCTTTTCTTTGGGGTCAAAAAAGAGGATGSGGCTACTACTTAGAGGCAGCTACCACATAGGTGCAGGGATGGCCATACCAGTGCTCCTTGGCACAGACCCCTTTCAGTTCCCCTACTTCTAGGTAGTGTTCCTCATTTCCTCTATTTCACTTTTCCCCAGGCAGGCAGATCTCTCTGCTTGCTGCAGGTTACAGTTTGTGGAAAGGCTCTCTGGAGCAGTCAGGTGAGCAGGAAGTGTTTGCTGGGAGTTCACTTTTTCCTTCAGTTTTACCTCTGCCACTCATAGGCCTAAAACAAAACACGCTTCCCCAGGGTATCTTTGAGCTATCTCAAGAAGATAAAAACTGGTCCGCCCAAAGAATGTCCACTTGTTTCCTTTGAGGTGGAGAGGGAAACCTAGGGCCCCATCGAGAAGCATGGATTACCATTTCCATGTGTGGGTCACCAAGGTGCCTTCTGTCTCATGCACTCTTTTGGTTTCTCCAGGCTAGCTCTTGAGAAAAATCTGTCTGKTTCTTGGCTGTATTTACTCTGAGGAGAAAGCTGAGGAGGAGAAAAGGACAGAGAGGGCAGTTCTTCCCCTCAGTTACTGCGCTGTAAGTTCTAATCAGAAGGTGCAGGGGAACACTGYAGGAAATTGCAATTCCTGCAACTCGTTTGGTTACACAAAGGAGCAAAGAAAAGGAACATACAGAGCACTGACATGGGGTGGCCCTTTCAGGAACATTGTTCTCCATAGCTCCTACTAAGTCACAATTTCCTCCTTCCATCCACCCAAGCTGTGGCTGTTCCCTTTTATAGATCAGAGTGAGACCAAGACTGTATTAAGTGAAAGCAGCTCTTTCTTTAGCTCAGGTATGCAGAGGCACATGTTCTCAGGGCTGAAAGTCCTGCTCAGAAGAATTCCTTATGTCCTCATGTACACTTAATGGTTTGTTACATGTGTTTATGGGCATACAGGCACACACATGCACAGAGAAATGAAGGGATATCAAGCGTGGTGTGAAGTGACTAGAAGGAGAATCAGAGAAAGCTATGAGAAGCTTGGTGAAGCCAGAGGCTTTAAAGTCATCTACTGGCAGGAAATGCAACTGTCAGAGGATGGCCAAATGCCGCCTTCTCCTGTGGGAATGCATGTTTGTGCAATAAAACCTCTACAACATGACCCCATTTTTATCCTGTGAACAAATTGCTGCAAGTTTCTGCACAAAATGAAAATAATTTTCCTTACTAACCTTGGCTGCTCACAGCCAACATCACATTATGAGTAATTTTGCAATCCTGGTATCCAGACACAGCACACATCTTGATTAGCCTGACTTGTCCAGGGATGTTTAATAAAATTTCCATTTGGTTGTCCATTCTGCCACCCAGAAACAACATTACACAATGCACTGTTGCACTCTCTATATCCCTGCAGTTATGGCCACTGTAGCCTAAACCAGCAGAGCAAACTGCGTTTTTCTGAGGTTCCCAGGAGCCCACCAAGAACCAGCAGCATGTTACATGCAGAGGCTTTTAAAATGTCTTTTTAGGTCCAGCTCTGGAGAACAGCAAGAGGAGTCATTCCCAGAGCTTTTGGCAGTCAGGGAAAACTGTGGTCATAAACAGTCAGCTCCTAATGCATGAAAAATCAGCCAGTCATCACCTAAGTTTTCCATTCTGCACTCGAGCTCCAAAWATCACCCTGTATTGAAGGTAGAAACTAGGACTCCAGTGGCACGTTTYGTTTGGAAAAGTGTCTCAAAGGATTGCTAAAAGTAAAGCACTTAACTGGCTAYACTGCAAATAATGCAGGCAAGCTGCATTCAACACCCTTGGGATCTTCCTTCAGATATGTGCTTAAAGTATTGGGAGCAATTGTCAGTATCATAAAAAACAAAAGATGTTTCTTTATCTACTTCTGTGTTTGTCAGTCTGTTCATGGCAGTGGGAGATCCACAATAAGGATGATGAACATGAAACCTCTGCAGCAAGTCAAAACCAGAACATGTTCCAATCTTCCAAAGGGTTTCCCCACATCCCTCCGAGGTTATTGACCAATAGTGACAAGAACAAAGGGACATTGTGGAAACAAAACATACATTGATGATAGCTTTATCTCTGTAATTTAACAGCCTTTTAGATTATTAAAAAGGAAGACATTTTTAAAGTCTATTTTACTGATCATCTCTGGCACAGACGCTTTTCTGAGGCACTTCTATCATTCCAAACATGAAATTTGATTATTCATATTTAGCTTCATTTTTCCTTTCTCTTGCACTTTCCAAATCTGCTGTTTCAGATTCTAAAACTATGGGAGCATTTTAGATACTAACAGTTATCAAGAAAAGAAAAGAGCAGGTTTTGAATCTTGGAGAGAGCTCCCAGTAGCATTAATAAACACTCAAACCTCCTTCTTATTGCCAGGAGCTTGTGTGTCCCTTTAAAGGAGAGAGAAGGAGGCTGCTGACTCCGCACATCGGCATCAGCAGCTGTGGGTTATTTTGCTTACAGAGAGCTAACAGTATCCAAGTGAGACAGTAAGAATGAAGGTAAGGGAGAATATTAGAGTTAYGAAAAAAGACAAACTGTTTCCAGGGAAAGCTCAGCTCAGAGGAAACAACCTCTTTTCTCAGCACTTCTCTATCTAGAATAGCAACTCTCTTAATTTCAGGATATTATTCCTATGGGATATTTTTGTCTTTTGGGTTGCTTCTCCTRAATATGTGATTTGAGACCTCAAATTTTTACAAAAGTTTACAAAGTTCCGAAGGAAAGAGCTTTTCTTTCAGAGAGCCTGTATGAACTAGTCCCCCAGCCTATGCTCTGTGACAATTCATCCCCATCTCAGCACAATGCAGAGATGAACGAGATGTCCTCTTGCTGTCAACACTCTCAGCTGAGACTTCACATTTCTGTAATTCAGGTTCATGTCAGCTTCATGTTATTGATAAACACAAGAAGCAATCATCTCCTGCTATACTATTTTTTGTTGGTTCTGTTTGTCTCCAGTGTAGACAGAAAAAGGTTAGTGGTCACTGGGTTGCAGAAATGTTAGTTTGGTTTGTTATTATGTATATATGTTTTTCTTTCCTTTTCAGTTTGTGCATGCATGGTGGCTTGTTGACATGTTCAGAAAACTTAAGTAAAGGACCCCCTCAGTACCTGTGGTTAATCAAAAAGACCAAAGGAAGTAATCACCAAAGCTGCATTTTCCAAAAAGCTTTAAATTACTMCTTGCATTGTGGCAGCAGGTGCCTCATTACATTTTTTTAAAAGGGGAGATTTCCTTCTTCCAGGTCCACTCTGCCATTCCCATAGGCTRCCAGCACAGGATAGAGCCTTTGGCTGCAGTAATCTGGGAAAACGTCACAGTTTGTGCCTGAAGAATATTTATCTTTTGTACTGTTACCCTCCAAACTCCAGTGCTCCCTAGTCATGCACATAGTGGCTGCCCATGTGTGACATGGAGCAGTCCACTAAGTTTTCTGTAGCCTTTTTTAATTGATGACTTTTACTGACGCATTAAAGGATTAAAGCCCTCCACATCCTTGCCTGAGAGGGTGACAGGGCACACACAGTTACAACCATGAATTAAGGATTCATAGTTACGAGTCTCRGAGTAGACTGTCTTTTAACGCCATCATAGCACCCCAGTTTTCTGGGGACTCTAAAGTTTCCACTTCTGTTYGCTTACTATCTTACTGTAATGATTACTTCTGGTAGTCTCTGGYTGCAGGCTAAAGGGGGCTCTTCTTCACGGGGTTATGTTTCTTATGGCTGCGTCCCACAGTTGATTAACCTGGCTGCGYGGGAAGAGGAGGACTCAAAGTGCAGCCGTTCCCAGAGCCCATCAGCAGGTTCGCTCCCCTATCCAGCTGCTATGATTTTTGGCACTTGATTCCCCTGTCAACAAATGGAAATACACCAGGGAATYCAGTGTGATTGGGGCAAGGGATAGCAATGAGAGCAGACAGACAGCATGACCATGGCTGTCTTATTTCCTTAGGAAAGCAGCGTGTACTTAACAGGTTTTGGGACCCGTTGATTTTTGCTACAAGCCAAGATTCAGTTGATGATGTTGCCCAAGCCGAGTTCTCCTGCCAAACGGTCACCCTTTTGAAGCAGTTTCATGGTTCATCACGTAATCACTTTGGAATACAGGGCAAAAATCAAGCATTTGAGTCAAGAGCTCTCACTGGAAGGTSACTATTATTCCAGGAGGTCAGTACAGAACAGAGAGGGGTTTGCATAGCAGGCTACCAGCCCTCCGTATCCAAAACAAGTCTCTGCTGCTGGGAGTCCTTACCCAGCCCCTCAGCACCGGGGTTGTTCGCACAGTCCTTTCCTCTCCAGCCGTTTCCTGCCGTTTTCAGTCTTGGTGGTTCTGACGGTGCCCACGGGYGTAGGCAGCTTGGCTCCCGTGCCACGCGCTGGGCTGCCCTGTGGTGCTGCAGGGCTCGGCCAAAGCCCTGGAATCCCAACGGCTTTGGGGATACATGGAGGCACGTGTGACACGCAGAAGCCCACCAAGTTTTCCGCGGCCTTTCTCAGGCACAAGCTCTCACTGAAGCATTGAAGCACAGGCCCTCCACRCCCCTGACAGGGCGACGAAAACCAGGGCGCAGCCGGGAATCCCGCTGGGAATCTCCGTGCGGGTGCCGCCGCGGGGCGGAACCCCGGTGCTCCAGCCGCGCCRCTACGGCGCGCGGGGGACCGCCGCGGCGGGCGCACCGGCGCTCTGCCGGAAGTGCAGGGCCGGGGCGGGCAGGCGGCGGCGCGGCCTATGGCGGCGCGGGCGCATGGAGCGGCTGCGCAAGCTGTGCCGGGGCCGCACCGTGACCTTCGGCGTGCCCCTCCTGGTGAGCGGCGCGGCACGAGGCGGGTGGTGCGGCCGGCAGGGGGGGCCCGTGCCCGGCGCCAAGGCCGGCCGCGGCGGGAGGGGGGACAGGGAGCTGAGGGGAGGGACTTTTTTTTTTTTTTTTTTTTTTTTCTTTTTCTTTCCTTCTGTTTAAGTCGCTTGCTCGTAAAAGAGGAGTGAATGTGCAGGTGGACGAGTAGAGATCAAAGTGTATCTCTTAAGTCGTCCGAAGAAAGACAGTGGCACCTGTTAAAACTAAGGCCATTGCGTTTTAGCTGTGCTTTGGAAAGGTTTTCTTGTGTAAAGTTATAGATATAAATCACATGACCAAAGTCTGTAGAAAAAGGAATTTTAATGGGAACGTAAGTTGAACAAATGTACCTTAAAGCATTGGTAAAGACCCTTGTAAGCCATGGGAACTAGTGAAATTACGCTACTTTATATGTGTGTGTATATATATATAAAGAATCTATTTGGATCCACCAATGCCATCTCTGATATCAGAGATGACTCCTTTTTTAACACCTTTTTTACCAGGCACAAGGTTAAAGCTGTTCAGATGTCTCAATGTGTGTATGTAAACCTAAAGGGCCATACAAACTCTGCTCCTGTCATGAATTAAATAAACTGCTTCTCTAATTTTTGTATGTATTTTTGAATGTTCTAATGTTATTTAGTTTAATAGCACCTGGTTGGATGTATTTTTGGTTGCAGCTCTGCTCTTTATGGGCTCTTCTTTCAAGGTTCGGTATGTATCTCCTAAAATGAGGAGAACCCAAGCAGTTTAATACTCTTCAGCTCAACCTTAGGTCTGCTGTTCCTCTATAAGGGTTTTTTTGGGGGAAAAAAAAATCCCATGATGGAATTGATTTCCGCAATTGAATTTTAGGTACTTAGAATGTGATGGTCTAGTGGGGAAAAGTGACTATAGTTTTGCAATCCTATATCAGTTTTGATTTTTTTTTTGTTTTAGTTAAGTGATATAAGTAGGTGAGGAAGAATAATTTGTGCTAGATCTTGGCATTGATAAAACTTCTGACTTCACCTTCCCCATAAGAATTGTACATCGGAGAAAGTATGGTCAAGATTCACTTTGTGTTCTCTAAAGGCTAAAATAATGCTATAAAAAATGTATATATTAATCATCTACCAAACTGAGAAGGCATCTTAAGTGGTGTGTATCCTGGAAGAATCTGTGTTGGGCCCAATTCACTTGGATATTGCCATAGACAAGTTGACTGATGGCATAAAACTTGTGTGTGATACTGCAAGCAGCTTAGGAGATACGATCAGAAGAATTTTGACAAAATGTCTGAAATTAAGATCAACTGCAGTATAGACACCTAAACAACTAAATTTAGGAAGAAGGAAAAATAGGTGAATGAATAGGGAATAATTGCATGTAGCATGAATGCAGGAAAAAATTTGACTGGCAGTGTTGTGAATAAATAGAAATGTAATTTTAAGATACAGAATTTGATGTCAAAAGTACAATAGAACATGGAACTCCAGCCTTCCAGTCTACTCAATAGTTACTAGATGGAGTTATTTCCAGCTTTGTGTCACCATTGTGAAGGTGATGGCAAAGCCAGGAAAGTCTATAGGAAAGCAACGTAAAAGGTGTGGAATGTGTTCCACCAGTGAGGGAATGGTCGAAGCACATGGTTTATTTCTGAGAAATTTGATGAGTTCATGTGAGAGTACAACTTTTCAGGTATGGAGGGTTGTGCTRCTTTTTCATAACTTGTGAAAAAGGTACTAAAGGTGTTAGTTCAGATGTTAGGGAAAATATGTCAAGGACAATCAACTTTCCAGTCCAAAGTAGGTCTATGATTGTCTTACATCATTCACAAATACATATTAAAATATATCTTCCTTTTTAGTGTAAATGAGCTTGGGGTTTTTCCTGTGTTCATTTGAGTTTGACGCTGCTAGAATATTTAGGTGTAGAAGGGAATTTCTTAGTTGATCTGACAAGAACTTTCAGAGTAAGAGATGCAAATCACAGTTTTCCATCATGCTTTCTCAGAAGATGAAAGTGAAAGAAGATGTTTTATGCCTATCTATTGGTGGGAGTTGGGAATTAAATCTGCGAGAAACACTGGTTAATGGGTGATGTTTTCTTTCACTCTTTGCATATAGGGTATCTCTGCATGGCACGGCAATATGCGTGCAGGAGAGTGATGTAAGGTGTCGTGGAGTATATTAACATCCTGAGTGCTGCAGTGTGTATAGTCCTAAAGTATAAAGATGATTATGTAGATATTGGGAGAAACTAGKGAAGTTTTACAGATCTATCTGTAAAACTTGCTGTAGTGTTGGAGGGTTGTGCTGTCTCTGTGATATGATAATTTGCAAATCGTTGTGTGTGTCTCTTTTTTTACAATATAAATTTTGACTCCAAGTCATTGAGGAAACACATTTAAGTTTCAAAACTGCAAACCAATGACAGCTTTTAAAATGTGTTAGTGGACACTATCTGCTGAGCTTGCATTTTCCAACACTTTGATTTGTGTTTATCTGTTTTTCCTGTTTCATCCGAGTTATTAAGTTATTAAGTTATTTAAGCTGCAAAAGCAGCTTACAAATATACAAATGCAGTTTAAGTTCCATTGGAACATATAGTAAACCAAAAATAGAATCTTTTGGATCTGAAGTGGCAATTTAGCAGACAGAAAATATATTCTGTCTTGTTTTTTAATTTKTATTTAATTTTGCACATAAATATGCTTTGATATGTATAGTGTCATAAGTTTAAAACTTGCAGCATCTCACAACATTCTTAATATCTATAGATGTGGATTTTGACTTCTTTTCATCCTACTATTTTGTCTTCCTCCTCACACCCCATAATAAGCCTGGTTTTAGTTATACTTCCCTTGTAGATTTCTTTCTCCATCAGTATCTCTATTTCAGTGTTCTAAGTGCTGTTTAAACTGTTGCCATAAGACTAGCTAGTTTGGAACTGCACGCTTTTTTTTTCTGTCAATAAACATGTTTCTACAGTCTATTTTCATCAGTGTTTATGCACCCCGGCTATACTGAATTGCCATCTCTGTTATTGCTTGACCAGGGTAAGCTAAATTCAATCAGGATTTTGCCCCTTGTGTGTGATACATACAAGACAAGAGGAAAGGTCAGACTAGAATGAAACACTAATAGCAGCAACATGGTTAGTGCTGCCAGGCACCGGTAGAGAATGGCAGTGGAATTCACACCCTTTTAATGAAGAAAGAAGGAAAAAACATTACCAAGCACCATAAGGTGAATACATATGTCTGTGGATTCATTCTGTTCACTGGTCCAGTCTGGAAGAAATACTTCAAAGTGKTATTTTGTTGTGCTGTATGTTACTGAAAGTCTTACATGGATGATATGTACAAAAACTCACTAGGTTGTTATCATTTAAACTTTAAATAGCTGTATGCCCAAAGATTTCTTTAAAATCAACATTCCTGATAAATATCATTAAAAGCCAGTGAATTCTTACTCCTTAACTGYTGAATAATAGGAATACTTTTCCCCACTGTCTTTGGAAGATCTGGCAGTAAAGAAGTTGTAAAACCTTAGAAATGAGGAAAACTCTTCCTAGGAGTGGTAGTATTTGAGATCTTTTGCTGACATAATTATCTATATATAAAGACAGTTATTTCCTTACATTCTGATACTGCATGAAAAATGTTTACTACAATCAACGTTTTTCACTTTAMGATGTCAGTGTTACCTTGTTAACATCATTCATATTATCACCTGGAACAATGCATAATGTTGAATTAAGTGMTTTTTAGATATGTACATTACTTCTTGTAACTTTACAATCAAATCGGATATATGCAGACTGCTTAATTTAGATCTTAATATGCTTTAATGAGATAAGTGTAAGTTGACAAATCATCATGAGAAGAATACTTTGGCTTCTAATACTTGAAGATGAATTGCAGTTGGGTGTACGAGTCCACTAGTATTATATCTGCAGCCTAGAAGAGCAGTAAATATGAAACTATTTTTAGAATTTTAAAATAGTTGCTCTCAATCAGTGACTCACATGCTGTCACTGTTAATGTTTCTGTTACTTGTGTTCTAAATATTGCTTCAGTAATGGTGACATATTTTTTCATTTTCTCTTGCGTTTCTGCTTCACGTCTATTCATCCATGTGCGTTTGAATCCACAGAGCAGAGTGGAACTGTTCTGCCCAAAACCATCCTCTGCCCTGTGTGTGCCGGGGTGGAAGCTCCAGCTGAATGGGCTTCTGTGAGTTCTAGTTTGTACGATCTGAATTAGCTGATTTGGATGTATAGTACATGCAGTCTTCAGCCCCTGTCCAGCGCTGTCAGTGGGGTGGGATTTCTTGACCAGGGGTAGCCTCATTTTATATTTCTTAACATAGGTAGGAGTTAATTGTTACTTTGACAAGAACCACAAKTTGCCATCGCATGAAAACATTTTCTCATCACAGTGAACTTTGGGTAGATTTGAACCTATGAGCAATGGGAATATTTTTAATAAAAATGGAACTTCAACTGCTTAGAATTTTGTGAAGAAAGGGATAATGGTATTCAGAAACTGCAGCTTGACCACTATAGCAAACTTGAATTTCAAACAACTGCAGCTGCTGAATGAAATTCCCTTGTCATCTGACCAGTACGAGTACTCTGTGTGTGCTGCAAAATGACAACACTTTGGCTGAAAATGCCCAGTTTTGCTAATTCTCATACTAAGAAACACATGAGTCGCTGTCTCTTCTATATTGCTCTCAGACTGGCTTATATTGAATGCTTTTTCTGCATTCTGCGACCTGTTATGTAATGGGTTTTTTAAAGTGGAAAAGGGTTTTTTGTTTGTTTGTTTGTTTGTTTGTGTTGCTTCCTAAGGCATGCAGTAGTAGCACTGGAAGGATACGACCTGGGTCTGTTTTACTTTGTGGTCTCTAGATGTGCCTATTTGCTGTCTTTGCACACTGCTTTGATCATGTATTCTGTTTATCCAAATAACCTGATACCTTGGATGAAGTTTCTGCATAAAGCCCTGTATTCTATAAAATGACATTATTCTCCTCAACTGTGCAGTTACCAGTGGCTGCAGTTTATACCAGCTGTTTTCATTTGCTTTTTTTGCCATGTAATGCAGTTGAGGATTTCTGCAATTTGTGCATTCTGTCATACACATAAGTCAGTGCATTCTCCTRTTCTGTCCTGTATTTGAATCAAATCAGCATTAAGGCATTTGAAGTTTTTGTTTTGTTTTTCCCCCAAAGGAGTCCTCTGACCTGAACTGAAAGTAATTTCCATCTGCTGCAGAAAAGAAGAAAGAGGACACCCTATTCTGCTTGGGAGGGTTAGCAAGTTTCTCAGAAAAGACTGCCCTGTTTTTTGGCCTTTTGTAGCAGTTTGAACATTAGAGCCAATATTGGAAATGCCTTTGGAGAGTAAACTCTGAGAGCCAGGACTTGAAGGGGGATCCTGAGGTCAAAGTTGCTTGCATAGGTCTTTTGTGGGATTGGGTCTTGTGGTGCTGCTGCCCAAGCTGCTTTATTTAGGGAATAAATAAGAGACTTGAGTCTTCTGAGCATTCAGATTGGCATCTTTCACCAGCCCTGAACTGCGTATACACAACAGTTCTTTAAAAAGAAACCCCCCCAAAACCTTTTAACTGTGATCACTGCAAACTAAAATAAAATGATTCACATGACTGTAATGGTTTTGAAGCTGCATGATGAATAGCTGGAGGGTTTTGCTGCAGCCGTAGTGAAGTAAAGGCTAGAAAATTACCATGTTCCTTCTCCCGTGATATATATCATAATGTTTTCCTGCTTTCTTTCCACAAATGCATAATCTGTGTTGCCAGCACTGAATATTGTGATATGATTAATTTAGGGATTTATGACAAAAGGAATGTAATTTTGTAATCTGACTTTCACAATCAGTGCTACAGCAGAAATGATTCTCTCTAGCAACAAGGAAGCTGTAGTACAGCAGAGGGCTAGTGAYGCCAGAGAAATAGTTTCTTGTTATTTTGTTAACCTAAGGGGCTGAAGACRACTGCCTCAGTTTATGCAGGAAACTTAATAAAGCAGAGATCTACTGTAAATGCAGGTTCATGTGGTTCCTCCGTGATCAGCTCCTTGTGGATGGTGCCAAACACAAGCATTCACCATCCTGAGATGCCTCTAAGTTATCAGTCTGATGCCATCTATAACTCATGGTGTAACCTGCATCTCAAAGCAGGGGTAAACAAATAGAACTTTTAGAAAAATGTTATTAAGGAGAATTTTATGTGTTTTTATTATTTTTTTTACATAAAACATTTATTGAGGTTGCTGAATGTATGTGACAGATGGTGCTCTTATGTCACATCCTATCTTTCATTTTATTTTGCAACATGCAAGTCTTCCATGCATGCACAATTACATTACAGTGTTGCAAGCAGGGCCGTGCAGTCACTGAGACATAAAGGAATAATCCAGTGGTGAGCTCTGTGAGGGGGGCTGGGCCAGCACGCCTGTCAGGCTGGCTGTGCTAAATAGTGTTAAGTGTTGGTTACCTTTTTTATGATGAGTTTTGTGATCTTTGCCTTTGTAAAATACATTTCATCACAAAGAAGAAAGTGAAAACACACTATCATTTCATCTATCTGCTGAATGCATTTAGATAAATAGACAGATTATATTAATTACATAATAACTGTTCTTTCCATATTCTCTGTCATTTAAATGAGTAGCATTTCCCTCAACGTAAGGGGTGCAGGTGTTCTTTGAGTCTTCCTGGTTGRGTAATCTTTAGATGTACATACCCTGTCATTTTTATGAAGTAAGCTAGGTATTTGTATGATTCCAGCATTGGAATGAAGRAAAATACATGCTAATATTCATTACATGTGGAATTACTCCTCCGCTTTCTGTTACCTGGAATGTTAACTTGTGTCCAACTCCATTACAGCTTTTTTACCCTGATTGTTTTATTTGTATTTCATCYTAAATAGCTTCTGCTAGGATTTATCCTGTGTATTTYTTGTTTGTTTGTTTTGATCTGGACTAGTAGATGAAAAATACTGGACTTTGCTTTTGTCCTTGRTTTAAAKTGAGATCTTAGGCAAATTCACCCMCTATACTGCTTTTTAAACTTCTAARTAAAAGGATTTAGGAGTTCTCTTCATCTTACAAATAGGGATAGTAGAAATATATGTGAAACATACAGATTGTATAAAACTGACAAGCTAATAATGTTGCTGGTCATACTTCTCATTATTCTGATTACTTAAACCATAATGTTTAACTGTTGTTTGTATGTATTCTGCCATAAAATACACATAATATAAATGAAGGTAATGAGGACATCTTTCCTCGTAATGCAAAGGGGAAAAGAAACACTTAAACCAAGGGTAGCATTTTTCACTCAACAAATTGTGTTGCCAAATCTTCTATTCCTCTTAATACTAYTATAATTGCATAAACTCTGAGCCCCCCTTGTTTTGTCTTCATTTTTTTTTTACTGGTTTTGAACACCATTTTCAAAAATATAATTGATCGAATAGCTGACCATTACTGTTGTAGTGTCTGTAGATCAAGGCAATTTGTGTTCACTGTTGTCAGCTAACTGCAGTGATGGGCTGTTGCCTGATTAAAAATGTTGAATATAACTGAATCCAATAACCTTTTGCAATAAAGTCTTGGACATTATACTTAGTTCTTCAGAACTTGGGTCAAATAAGATTATAAAATGTTATCTATATTTTTATACCTATTCTGTACTTCTGAAAATATGCTGTATCATATAATCCTAATCATAATTCAGCATTATGTTGTTTAACATTTTAGTGGTATTTATGTTTTCTTACAGAAGCTGAACTGATGTTTCATTATAATAGAAATCACCYTTTGTAGCGAAGTGTAAAGGCAGCCACGCTGATGTGTATGTTAAGTGAAATGTGTACCTTGATAGGCTATGAAGGCTGCTTATGTTTTATGAAGAGTAAAAGTAGATCGGAATATAAGTTTTTTCTGCTCTTTTTAGTAAAAAAGATGATGTGAGTAAAATTGAAGTTGCAGGCCAAAACCTTTCCTAAGGAACAGAGGGGTATGTGTTTCTACTTCTTTTTCATTTATATAGCTACAAATGTGAGATACAGTATATAATAAATTGTTGTTGTCATAAAGTGACAGGATAGAATGAAACAAAATAYCCAGAGCAGAACATGTTACTTCATGTAACAGCYTGTCATGGTTTTAAATGGTCAAAGCTAAGGAATGTGTGGKTTKKKTTTTTTTTTTTTTTTTATTAATTGGAAAGTGACTTCCCTAAATGACAGTGTTTCTTTTTGTTGTGTTAAGTAATAGCTGGGTTRTGAGGAATAGACCAGTTAAAGGTCTCTTGTCTGTTCATACTGTGTCTCTGAATGGTGTACTTGATGCAAGTTAGTTATTGGGCAAACTATTTTTTAATGAGTGTCATGAGCAATTACTGCGTAGTTTAATAGCTGCGTTCTCTAGTGCAGCTGCTGCAACCACTCTTTGAGAACGCACTGGTATGCGCAGAGGTGAGAAACTGCAGTTCCTGACAGCTGCAAACTTTGCTTTGCTATTTCTGATCCCCGTTCATTAGGGAATGAAGTTACCCTTAGGCTGTTTATTAGCATAGGACTCATTAGCAATTTAAGAAAACCGGTTAAAGAAAAATTATACTGAGATGTTGACCTTATTATAGTCCAATTATTGTCTGATCATTGAGGCTTTCAGCATTTTGTGTTACTGTATCTGCCGCTRATAAATCAGCTTGGATTAAATAAATTTTGAATAATATTCATGTTCCTTAACCATTTTGAAGACTTTCATCTTCTGTTCCCTGTTACTTTTTGCTATTTAAACATTGACACATGACAAAGAGGTTTTTTGTTTTGTGTTGTTTTCCATTTTATATGAATAGATTTTATTCAATTCCATTTCAAAGTGATTCAATGTTTGCAAGGCCRTCCTTAATTTGAATAGTGATGGTACTAGTATAGTGCTATCCAATGTCAGGTAGGTCAGGTTTGTAATCACTAAAAATTACTTGCTACTGCATGATATTTTTGATAGATCACAAAACTACAAATTCAAAATGCCAAACAGCTAGGTGTTTGTATCATAAAACTTTTATATGTTTATTTCCAATGATCAACTACATTCTCAACCTTATAAAAATGGTCAAGGCAGAAGGAGTTTGTGGAGCCTTTARTGCTTGACTGTGGGTCAAAAGTTCTCAACCGTGTTAACAGAGGAGATGAGTTTCAGGGGTACCTATCTGTAGGATTTTGGCTTTGCTGACATGAGCTTAGGAGAGCATACAGTTTGGAAAGAGCATGCATTTTTAGTGACTGGGCAGCATATTTATAACTGTTGCTGAACACTGACTTTTGCTAGAAGCCTTACACATTTCATGTAATTATCTGGTATGCTGTAGAAAACACTCATTGCCATTACAGTCTGTAATGAATGAATGTAAGAGCGATGTGGTATGATAAAATAGGCTACTTTTTTATGGCTCAGGCCCTTAGAGCTTCCCTGTGCTTCCACCTTCTTTAGATGTGCACCTCTTTGAAGCCTTCTGCACATCTGCCAGGGCGTCTTAACAGAGCAGAGCAGATGGAGCCTGTCATATCAGAGCAAGAGGCCCCCATCCTTCAACACAATAACTAGATTTTGAAACTAATTTCTAAGTCCTTACTGGTGTTTGTTAGCAATAGTTGATCTTTAGTTGATTTGTGCATTTTTAATGATAGAGATGCATAGACGTTTTATGATATCCCTTTGTCATAGGGAAGAATAGTGGAATTAATTTTTTATTCAGACTTGAAATTCTGCCTTTCCCCATTTTCTCTTTATTATTCTCTTTCATAAACTTCACAAGTGTGGAGGGAATTGCAAGGCAGCTAATCAAGCAACAATAAAAATGCAGGTGCACTGGATTTGATTTCTTAGCCTACATGATAATATGCCATTGAACTACAGTTGCARTCAGGCAGTTTGTTTCAGAAGCTTAATGGGATCTCTTAGGTACAGACATCAGTATGAGCCAGCATGGGGCTATTACTTCCCCATTAAAGTTTGAAAATGGTGAGACTTAATCCTGTCACAGTGAGGTAGAGGTTCCTGTGCCACAGTTATGGCAGGAAACCATACGGGAATGAGAGAAACGTAGGAAACTTCTAGAAAATGAGTCACGAAGCTGTTCTTTGTGTACAAGAGAGGATGTCTGTGAAGTCCCTAAGCCTAGAGACTCACATTCATGGCCCTCACATCCCATGTGCTACCCATTCTTCTATACATATATTCCACTGAGGTTGTTATCTTTAGTTCCTGGTGTTTCTGTTGGAAGAATAGTAAGATCCCTTGTCAATGCACTGGGTCAGTATACAGAGTGTTGTGTTGGTTGGTTGATTTTTATTTTTTTTTCTTTTTAAGTAGTCTAAGCACATCTATTTTATTGCTTTTCAGCTATATCTTGTTGGTGGATCTTTTGGACTCCGTGAGTTTGCTCAAATAAGATATGACGTCCAGAAACTTCATGGAAAGGTAAGTAAAATAGTTCTTATTATTTTTCATATATTTTCTGACTTGTAAAGAATTATGAAAACAGGCAAGGCATTGATGTTGGGAGTTTGCCTCTTACCTCTGTATCCAGGCTTAGAGCTGGGTGTTGTGTAAGTAGCAATAAAAAGGTTGAAATTTTGGTAGATCTTTTAACTGTCTGTGAAGCTGATGGGCATCAGTACTTCAAAAATTCCCTCCTTTCAATTTTTGATGGTTATTTGGTCAGATTCCTGCTCCATGAATTGGCTTCTGTGATCTGTACTATGTCCATAACCCATAGGAAGCTGTGGTAATGCTTGGGCTTGTTAGATATGTGAGGCTGCTTGTCCTAGCATTTATAATCAAAGGAGGCATCATTGAATTAGACAGTAGTACATGAAAGCTCTGAGGGGAAGCCACTACACCCTGGAGTTCTTAAACTCTCAACATCTAAAAGAGGACAGCTGAATTCTACTATAGCTTGTATTACTGAAGGGCTGCAGCATCTCTTATGTTTTCTTTGTCTATCCATTATTCTTTTATTTAGGAATAGATAGAAGTTATAAAGAGAACAATGCAGTATTGGCTAAAAACTAGCAACACCAACACTGGGCTAGTTATAGACAGATCAACAATGTGTGTTCTGTTTCTATGTTCCTAAAAATAGTTAAGAATTTTAATTCATAGATAGGAGGAGAAGTTTGAATAAATTGCAACTGATAAAGAAAAGCAAATTTGGTATAAATTGTTGCAAAACTCAGAAATAACAATGGTAATCTGTGTAATTTAAAATAATATTGAAAAATCTGATGATCATAGCATTTATTTGACACTGTTTATTTTTACATTAGAATATTTTGTTACATAACACACTTAGGATAGCACAAGTCCTTATCAAAAAGGAAGGAACAAGCAGACCTTTTGGGCAGTAAAGTACTATGGGCAGTAATATGCAAATAGGAATAGACATAATAAACTAGATAGGATTTTTGTTACAGTTTCTCYTTTGGAATAATAACAAAGCTTAATTAAGTGACACTTCTACTATAAGGAGCTCAAAAGACTTTCACAGAATTTAAATGAATTAAACTTTATAGACTCACTGTCAGAAAAGTCAGGATTTTATTTCCATTTTACTGCTGATGAAATGGAGGTTACAAAAAAAGTGGAGTAACCTGTCCGTATTCAGGCTAGGATTCATAATGCCTTAGTGCCCATCTCATTTGATTTGCTTTAGGGATGTGTAAACTGCAGTATCAGCCTTTTGTGAGCCTGGCTACCAATTTGTTGCTTTGCTAATTCAGCTGTTAGATGAGCAATACTTAGACCCTACTTTTGTGGTGTCTCAAAAGCCAGGTATGTTTATGGTAAAATCATATTTTAGTGGAGAAAATTTTAATAGATTTGCATAGAGATGGCTCTAAAAGCCTCTATTCCTTTACCTTACTTTACTTTACCTTACTTTACCTTACTTTAACATTCATATGTAATTGAACAGAGATGCCTACTTAAAATTTTTTCCTGTAGAAATATTAGCTTCTGATCATTAGCTGATGGTTATTAGCTATGACCACCAATGTGGTTATCCAAAGCGTGATAGAGACTAGCATCTTAATGTCATTTTGCCAGGAAGCAAAACATCATAGCCTTTGAAGTCTGCAATTAATTGCTAGTGTAGAGTCTAAGTGTAAAATAACATCACTAGATTAGTGTTTAATAACACTAGATTCCAGTGTTATTAAAATAAGTAGGTCCTGACTGACCTTTCCCTACACATTRTCCTATGCAAAGAGAGTGCATCCCAAAAGTAAAATGCTAACAAATCAGAAAAGATATTTTATTTTTTACTGAGTTATAAATGATTGCAAGAAGTACAGGCAATGAATAGTCAAGATGACATAAATRAAATCCTTTTGCTTATGATTTTTACCATAGAATCAATCAGCTGTTGCCCATTAAAATATGTGTGGCCACTGTGTGGCACTCTAGGAGTTAAAATCCAAGCGTGTAGTTTGCATGAGAGTAAAAGATTGACTTAATCTTTCAGCACATAAGCTCATACAAGCATTAAAACTGCAAACTTGGGAAGATTACCAAAGGGGTGTTATAGAAGCCCAACTTAGTAACAGAGTAATGGTGATGCTGAAAATAATACTCATTAAAAAGTCTGCTAGGAGCATAAAGCTGTTTAAATGCAGTCTGAGTAGAGTGCCTTAAAATCTCTGTAAAGGGAAAGGCAATGTATTACTCTCCTCAGCTAATTTTTTCTTGACCACTTGAATGATATGTAATTACTTATGAGAGATGACTTACGGGCATGTGCAAAGAGTTAGTGTTGCCTTTGTCAGCTCTTTCATTTGTTATACCTACTTGGTGTAGTGAAATCTTAAGTCATGAAAGGATGTTAATGTGAAAATCTCTACTTTCATTTTGCAATCCTAAGTCATGAAAGGATGTTAATGTGAGAATCTCTACTTTCATTTTGCAATCCTAAGTCATGAAAGGATGTTAATGTGAGAATCTCTACTTTCATTTTGCAATCCTAGTCACTGTAGTTGTGAAGAAGAGCACCTGTGAGGGATGGAGAACTCTAGTGAGAGCTCTGCAGTCCTTCCAAAGAGAAGAGAATTTGGAGTGGGAGAGAAAAGCAGACTAATATWATGGCTGATGACACTGGGATATTTTATTGTTTTACACCTGCTCTCATAGTAGAGCTTGGTAGTGATTTAACTGTGTTGACTGGTTGGTTGATTATACTTGCAGTCACAGACTRAAAATGTTGGTAAGTCTCCAGTGTCAGCCTTTATCACAGCAGGTGTCAGAGAAGACACAGCAGCATATGATTTAAACTACTACCATCAATATGAAACCAGAAATGCAATAGAAATACAACTAGAAATCCTGTTTGTATCTTGCTGAGATTCTTACTTCTATTCCTCCTTTACCATGAAACTTCTTTGTGCATGTCAAGGAGTCACTAAGTTTTAGTGAGTCTTTTTCAGTAAAGTGGAGATAAGTGATCTCCACTGCTCCATGTTTCTTTACTTTTTACAGGGAATAGAAAAATTAATTCAAATAAAAGGAATTACTTAAATTCAAATGAACTTTTCAGAAAATATTTTTTCAGGTGAGATCCATTAGTTCATTTTTGGGGGGAGGGGGGGGGCAGGTGAAATAATTTAGGAGGAAGCAGGAGCAGAGAATTGAGCCATTGTTATGAGGCCTTTATATCTGRTTTGAGGGGTTGCCCCAGGAGGGCCAAAAAGTTAAGTGGTGTCTGTCTGTTAAAATATAGCTATGTTGTCATCAAATTACTTTGCTTCAGTTCACAGAAATACTATTGTTGACAAACAAAATGTTGAGTAGAGATAATGACTACTGAAGCAGCACAGTATTTGAATGAGGTTGCAATATATACACAAAAAGGGAAATAAATTTGCAAATGACTGGACAAGACTGCTGTGCTGTTGACTGACTGCCATGCTCATGTTGCTGGCGTTACGTAAGCTAGCTGAGGAATGTCCACAGGAACTGCAGTCACAGYGATGCCTTGAAGTGTCACAAATAAAATTACCTGTTGATTATTACAACTGTGCAGTTGAGCTGAACAGGATTTACTGYACTTTAAACATTTATTGCAAAGTTTGTGTGGTTTCTGAGCAGCCATTCATGTTTCTGTAGAACACGCTGTTGTCTTTTTTTTAAGTCATGTATTTCAAGTGATATGAAGGTTTCTAAAAAAAAAATCAAATAAATCTCTGAATACATCCATAGTAGTTAAAATTAAATACATAACTCTATTTTTATCATAGTTCTAGACTATCAACAGATTGTTCCTGTCGTTAAACATATTGCTAACTGTTGATGCTAGACAGAGCTACTTTGCTCCAAGGCTGTCCTGTCTTTCTTCATTTGAGAACCTGCATCTCTATTAGAAAATGCTGTTTGTGCATTTTTATATAAATTGAAACTATCAAAGATATTAAGAATTTAAGTAGRATAGCAAACAACATTATGAGTGGATATATAGTTCCATTGCTCAGTGACTGAAAACTGCAATGTGTCTTTATTGCATTTCTTAACAGATAAAGATACACACTTGAAGTCAAGTTGCACCTCGGTGTTCTTGAAGATCATAAATCTGACCAAAATCTAACAGGGTTCACCATATCTATGAGTAATGTGTATAGGCCAACTAACTGTCTGGACTCCAGAAGCACATGCTGTYGAAAACATATCTTAAAATGGAATTTATTGCCCTCTAGAGATACCTGTCTCTATTCAGTGAGCCAAAACCGACAGCTTGTACTTCAAGTCAAAAGTTTTGATGGCTAAAACTAGATAAGATGAAACCCACTATAAGTATTCTTTCCCTGAAGCTTTATTGGCAAACAGTAGAGGTGAAGAGAAGATAAAGGAATTCTTAATTAATCTGTTATTTGTCTTTTCAATATTGCATGATTCTGGAAAGAGTTTCTTTTTCTTCTCCCATAATTTCATAAAAAAAAGTATTAAAAGTTCTGTTTGATTTGAATGTGATGAAAATTAAATCTGAGTCTCTTTAATTGATTTTTGGTGGACTTTTTTTTGTGAGGGGGGAGATGGGGAAGTTATTTTTTCTAAATTTGACAGCAAGGGAACATGGAATCATTGTGGTATCTGCCACTGAGCTTAGAAGAGAAATTAAGTCTTTTCATCGAGCTGGACTTTGTGTGTGGAATTGGTTTCAGTAAACTAATTAAACTAGCACTGCACACGTGTTAAGGGGGTGATGGTGACGATAGTTCTTTCTCCTCCTGCCTCTGCCACAGGTCAGGTTGCCTCGAGTCTCAGGTCTGATGCAGGCGAACTTTGGCTAATTCCTTTGCATCATTTTTTTTTTTAAAAGATTGAATTAATGAGATTATCCCTAAGTCCTCCAAAAATTAAGAAGGAAAAAAAAATTGCTTTAAAGATTTGAGAGACTGTTACTTCTTTTGATCATATTTCAGAATCAGTAACTACATTTCTATAACACGGAGGGCACAGAAATGATGCGACAGAAGAGCTTTCCTTAGTATGTATTATGGTGGTACCAGATGTTTGTTCAGACTTAAGTTTTCTCTCTGGTTTCAGTTCAGTACAGAGGGATTGTATGGAAATATTTTYCTATCCATACTACCCTTAAAGATTTGGAAGTTCAGCTACTACTTCTAGATTCATGAATTTAGCACTGATTTCTGCAAAACAAATCCATTTTGCTTGACCTCAGATGACTTCCCTGCTTTGTCTCTGAACAACTGCTTGCAGAATTTGCTGTGGCACCAGACGGAGGTGTATGTTTTCATTTTTTAGGCATCCTCTCATTTTAGTTTATTAACCAGCATTCTTCTGTAAAAGACCAATATTTGTCAGTCTCATTAATGAGATTTTGTTGCTGTGGTTTCAAGGCTGATATCWAGTATGTGCTATTAAATGGTTTTCAGTGATTCAGTCCACCTAAAGCACCKCTCATTTTCATCACGGAAAGCTCCAAGCGCTGTAGGACAATCTGGAGATAAGATTTTTGCCCCATTCCTGCCCTGTAAAGATCTTGTTGCAACTTAGCCTTCCAGGTGTCCATAGTACWGCGTGATGCCAGCTTTCAGCAAACCCTTRTTGAGTGTCTGAGTGTGGCTTTTGTTTGTTTGCTTTTGAAGGAAAGCCCTACGTTCACCTATCCGAATTTCCATGTATGCAGTGATCACTATCACTGTAGTGCTCTACTAAAAATACTACTACTGCAATAATCACTTTTTTTTTTTTCCTACTATCCATGCTAGAATGTTAGGAAAACCTTATAAGCATTGATGAAATGTGTGTCTTGGAGAGGTATTGTGCTTGTTGTACAAAWAGGGAAAATAGAGCTAAGCTTCAGAGGCTTGATCTGGAAGGAATATGGATGCTTAAGATCTATCTAAATCAAAAGTTTTGATTCTTAAAACCTCCATTCAGCAGCCACCTGGCTGTGTGTTACTTCTGGACTGTAGGGTCCTTACATGCCTAAAGTTCGGCTTTTGGCCACACTCTCTAGTTCTTCATTTTTCAAAGTGTTTGGTAGCTTGGCATCTATTAAACAGACAATCTTCCAGGCATTATGGGCTTTTTTTTTTTTAGTTTATGTTAGCTGAGATGTGAGCTGCGCTAGGTGAGCTGATGCATTCAACCCATCAAAACGGAGATAGCTGGACTAATGCTTCTGCCTAATACTGACTGGTTCAGCAGCAGAGCACTTAGCCAGGATGTATAAGAGTTTCAAGGAATATTTYCTTCCTCTGGGAAACATGCAGTACCCAAAAAATTGTGAAACATCTAGAATTACAGGCATTATCAGCTATCTTCTATAAAACTCTTCTTGGTATGGGATGAGAGAGAAAGTTTGATCGTGTTCTGGTGATTAGACTTATATCTGTGGAGCACAGGAAACCTGATTTCTAATTCCCGTAGTGTTTAGAGTTTCTGTAACTTTATCAAGTGAGTATGTGATAATAAATGAGTTGAAGATGGACTGCCCTCTTTTYAGGGCAATGCTGTTGTTACGAGGTCAACTTGACCTTCCTTTGAGATACGAATAGTTTCTTCTTTTTCTTTAAAACAAACAAGCAAAAAAACCTTGGCTATCTCCCCCTGAGATAGCTGAAGGTTATGTATCCTGCCTTGGAGAGGGCATATTCATGAAGCCCATGATAAACTGTTTGATACTTGAAACAGAYGTGGGAGGAAGATTTAAATTCTTTWTCTCTCATTTTCTCTCTGTAGTAACTGCTGTACTCATTGCTGCTTATTGTGTGCATCTCCTTCAGCCCCCTTTCTAAGCAGCTGAATCTTCACTTGCTTTTTTTTTTCCCTTTGGAATCCAGACATCTAATTTAGGATTTTGCAACTAGATGCTAGGTTCCTGGGAATCAAGTTCTGATGCTTCAGACATTCTATTAATGCATATGTGCTCATTGCTATTTTACCTGTCTAGGACTAGTAAATACACTSGTGGCCCTGGGGATTTTTCCAGCTTTCTCATGTGCATGCATAAACCGTGGGTACGCTTGAAAGATTGCCTTAGAGCGAGTGCTTTACGTGAAATTTCAGAAAATTCAGCACAGAAATTGGCTTCTCTCTGCCATATCTAACTCGGATGTACTCAGTGAGACCAGCACGCTCAGTGTATGGGGACGGTCTGCACGCTGTTAAGTCTTCTTTCCGCTGCAGTTACAACCCTGKGCACATACTGTGTCCAAGATTTCCAAGCACCAGCCACACACATCGGAGCTACTGCCTGACTGTGCTGCACAGCAGCTGGAAATCCCAGGCAAATGGCCAAAATTATGTTTTTCTGCCTGGACAGAGTTTCTGGGWAGAAGGAAAAAAAATAAGGGACATGTCTGTCTGGAAAAACCTGAACATCTGTCAGCTTTACCTCAGATTGCTGAGCTACTCTGTGACAAAATACAAAATGGAGTGCAAGTTCCTTTATTTTAAACAAGTTCTTTTTTCATTTCATTACTGTTATGATGTGTCCTTCTCAGTTGTCAAGATTAGATTCAGATCAAGAGMAGATTATTAACTGGAGGCACTCATTTTTGATTTTCCATGTTGCAAGTGGAACTAATTTCAGTATATAAAATGTTGATTTCAGATTTTACACAATACCAGGAATTCTGTTTGCTTGTTTTAAATCTTGTCATATTGACACAGTTAATTAGTGGCATTTTTGTCTTGCAGTTGAAGTGGTTACAAGTGTGTAATTTAGCTTTAGGCAGCTTTCAGCTAAAAATTTAATATCCCATTGTTTTTCCTTGCATCTAGTTTTTCAGACTTGTCTGGTGAAGCTAATGGCAGTGATTTTAGTAGACTGGAGCTCAAGCAGAAATATGAAGCTACCAGTACTAGACCAGGATTTTCAGCTCTTGATAATAGTTATCAGCATTTTTTGCCAAAAACGTGTGGACTTCTACATTGTAAAATTCAACTTACTGATACTGTTGCTTTTCAAAGCTACCTTTTACAGGCTTCTTCAAAGTAGCCCARGTATCTCTGGTTGAAAACCCTTTGCCCTGTAATGTTGCTGTTATAATTGTGATCTCTGGTCTAAGGGACCTTCTTTTTCTTCYCCTTCTTGTTTTAGAGGCTGAAAGGACTCAAATTCCTTCTGTTACTGAGGACACTCATGGAGCAGTTTGAAACTGCAGAACCCAAACTCATATTAGGAATATAGTCRCTAATGAGAGGGAGAAGCAGATGATCTGTCTCTCTCTTCAAGTATCTGTCTCTGCACAAAGCATTTATAGGTTCAGTTGTGATTCAGTATGTGATATGTTTCCCCTGGAGTCAGCTCCAACCTTCTGAGCGTGATGTCAGGCAGGACTTAACTACCTTTTTTTTGATGAGGTATCAAAATAGATAGAACCCTTTTAGAGCCCTAATGAGTTTGGAAAATTAAAGTTGTGGCTGTTCCAACATCATATCTTGCCTGCCTGGAGTGCAATTTTTGAGTTTTGTGCTGTCCCTATGTGGATAGGCTRGCATTTATGGGATGAAGAAATTCTGTCTTTCTCTACTGTTCTCTTCACTTTTGAACCTTCAAAGACTATATGCTGCTCATAAAGCCTAGAGTGTGTCGTCTCTGATTTAAAGCAGGAGGCTCTATCAGGTATACCCAGAGAAACCTTTCCACCATCACTGATTATTGAGAGGGTGTAGGAATATCATCTTGGTGAACACCTACAGAAGAGAAATTAATTTATTTAATGAAACCTAAAACCTATAAATTAAAATAGTTTTCATTCAGAACTCCYATGCAGTTTAGCAGAGTAGCTTTATTTGGTGTTAGACATCTAGCCCTTGAATTAATAGTCATGCCTAAGGATCCATTATGTTTTTTAACAGTGGAAATACGGCATGTTTCTCTTTTGTTTTCTGTTGCTATAAATATGTATTTTGCCCTTGAAACAATACATTTAGGCACAAGATCCATCTGATCAGAGCACCCTTTAGGCAATTGGAACCAATTGGAATCAGTTTTCTTTCTCTAAATATGAAGCATTAGACTTTTTTCTGCTTCCTATAAAACTTCACTAGATGTCAGTGTAGAAAGTATTTCTACTTAAATATGATGCAAACTTCAGAGTGAGAAGTTTTATTAACAGGTATAATGCCTCTCAAACGTGCAGATTTAGGTGGCAGTTATTAGATCGCAGTGATTTTTTTTAATAGCTAATTCCTTTAAATTCCTGACAAAGAAGTTTTGCTAAATTCATACAAAATTGTTGTAAATTGGTTTTGCTAAAATAACTATAAAAGAAAAGTCAAAATTTGTCTCAGTATTTACAGAGAGACTTCAAATTTACTTTATAAATCAAAATGATATTTCAAAGCAATTCTAAAGAGTTTTTAAGAAAAGGAAAGTATATTTTGGTTTTGTTCAAGTCTGTTTCCAGTCAACAACAGAAAAAATATCTATGTTTATTTTTCTTGTTATTGGTTTTCGAAAGCTGGACTTTAGATAAAATCTGTAAGTGCMTTGTGCTTGAACAACTGTAGTATGCATTTGTTGACATTTGACRAAACAGTCTAATGCTCTTCCTAAATGGTGAAGTGTGTGTTTTGTTTTGGGTCTTTTTTTAGTTGAAACTTCAATGCCCTTGAAATCTGGTCTGTGGATTTGTTAGATTTTTCCCTTTAAATGAATTTGTCTTCATCTCAGTGGTGGCCAGTGATAGGACRAGAGGTAATGGGTACAGATCGAAACACAGGAACTTCCATCTCCATATGAGGAAGAACTACTTTCGTGTGAGGGTGATGGAGCCCTGGAACACGTTGCCCAGAGAGGTTGTGGAGTCTCCTCTGGAGATCTTCTAAACCCACCTGGATGCCACCCTGTGCCATGTGCTCTAGGAGTCTCTGCTGGAGCAGGAGAGTTGGATTAGATGATCTCCAGAGGTCCGTTCCAACCTCAACCATTCTGTGAGTCGGTGATTTCTAAAGTGATAAGCCACCGTCTTTTGCACAGCAAAGGTAGAGTGCCTTTGATTTTGCTGGATTGCTCCTACCTGCAGCACTAGCTTATCAAAACAAGCTAACACTTGGATWCGGAGAGATTTCTGCAGTCTGCGATTCTGATCTGTCTGCTAGTGTAGCAATAAAAAAAGTCTTCGAGACAAGACAGGACTGTGAACTGGTGGCCTCAAGTTTGCTTCACAACTTCTGTCTCAAGATTGCTTGCTTCTAATGTAAACTTAAGTGACCATTATGGTTTTTAGAGTTACTGTGAAGAGTTCTCCACAGAACTAGGATGAGACTAAGACAGTGGAAAGGAAAACTTAATCTCTATGTGCGTAATTTTTCCAGCTTTAACTTGGGTAATTTGCACATAGTAATTAAAAAGCAGTGTTTTAGAAAATGTTGTCAAAAAGTGGTCCATTCTATCATTATTATTTGCAGCTATTTTGCCTTTAAATCAAGAATACTTAGTTTCTTTTCTCRAAATACCAGTATTAAAAGCTTGCACTCCAAGGGTCTTTGCATGTGTTATCACCTCAGTAGAATGTATGTGGCCCTTCAAAGGTTTATGCATGTGGAACCCTCTATCCTTATATTTAGGATACAGAAAATGTTTATTTTGTGAATGTTCAACAAGCCTTATTTCAGTTCCTGTTGTATTTGTTCAACTTTTCTCCAAAGTAAAGCAAAGATCACATCTGATTCTGAATGCAAGGGTTCCACATTTTTCAGTGTAAAACTTGATTTAAGAAATTTTCTTCTGTGCATGTTAGTTAATACCTTAATAATAGTAACTAGATAACTTGGTGATGTGGTAACTGAAACACGCTGAAAATGTATGAAAATGTCAATGTTATTTWCATAACAGCAGAAGCGTCATAAAGAATTTCATAAGCTTTTARATCATTTGAATACCCTTGCAGGATAAGTTAGATGTGGAGTGAAGACCATATTTAGGGACCTAAAGTCTTATACTACTAGATTTTAAGATCTTTTCATAAACTTCCCCCTTTGAATGGAATGCCAGCTTTGATAGCCTATATTGTAGCACTAAATCCTGACTTTAAGCTGAGAGAGGCAGGTGAATCTCTACTTTGAAATGATTGACTTTCTGGCATGTTGTAAGCGTAGTTTTATTTGCAAGAACTTACAGAAAACACCAACAGTCTTGCTTTTAGCTGCAATRTGTGTGTATGCTTTTTCTTTTTTCTGTCTTTATTTACTGTATTCTTTTGTGCTGTGAGGCAAAATTCATTGTGGCAAATACTGCTGTGAAATGAAATTTATGGCAGAGCACATGCAGCCAAAGTTTGATGTGCTTATTTATCTTTTAGAAATCAAATAAATAAATGTGCACCTGCAAATCAAGTGGGATATGAAAGCATGCAAAACACTGATTAAATGCTTGAATACATTTTTTCTTCMATTTGAAAGCTGTGGAGCACTTTGTTAGTTTTGATTAATTATATATGAATAAATCTAGATATGTTTAAGTGTTTGCTAAATCAGATGATGGTTTGATTGCCATGTAAGCCTTTAATGTAAGTTCTATAATAACTTTACATTATCATGTGAAAACATACTGCCCAGAGTTTGGTCTATTTAAATCCTTCCCCCCCCCCCCACTTTCTTTTTATTCTTTCAATCCACTTGGAAACAAATAGTAGATTAGATCCTGAGAGATTACTGGTTATCTACCATAATCTAGGAATTGCTGCTGTAATTAGAGCTTTGTATCCCTCCTTTGGAAACATCTACACTGATGTCTGCTAGTAGATAAAATATTTTTTTTCTGATCTACTACAGCAGTGTTTCTGTGAGGACCAAAGCACACAAACCCAAATTTTAGATCTGGTCTCAAATGTCCACAGTGTTCAGAAGCCTGGTTTACTTAGCCTACCTCAGTGTTTTATGTGTATTAAATATTATAAATAGTGCAGGTAGAGGATGTTGTGATTGATTGTGTAATGGAATATTTTGCCTTGCTCTTCCTTGTTATCCTTCAACCTTCTTCTCTTAACTCTTTAACTAAAACAGGACTTAGTTAGCATTAGTTTGCACTGCAGTTTCCTACTCCAGGGATTTATCACTTCTTGTCTAAAGCTTCTTAACCTGCTCRTAAACCACTGTTTGGAATATTTATTACACAGTTTTTGGTAAAAATTTATGGGAGCCATCTCAAGGAAGATTGAAGTTGACTGATCCACTCAACATTGCTGACTTCCCATTTAATGGAGTAGATGTATGGTGAATTTTTCAAAGCAAATATTCTTCTATAGAAAACTGGAACTTCTGAYATTGGATTATTTTAGATTTAAAAACAGGGTAGGGAGCATAAAACAGAGTTTATGCTCATCAGGTAATGCTTGTGTGCATAGATGGAAGAAAACATACCTAAATTCATGTTCAGGAAATCCAATCCATCACCCTTCTCCATTTGCAAGGGAAAAGCTGAAATCTTTCTTAGTGCAATAGTACTTTGTGAAGGGTAAACTTATATCTCAACAGATGCAACTAGCTTAGTTTTAGGGTACAAAATTCTACTGCCTTCTGGAAATGTTTATTAGATGGACAATTTAGGAGGAGATTTACAGATACTTGGTCTTACAAATATTTGGTCAGTACTAGCCAGCCTTTAGGCACAAACCTGCCGTTTATTGCACTAGCTTGTGCGAGGGAAGACTGTTACAAGCACAGTTCTTCCCTTATGGCATGGTTGTCTCCTGCCAGTTTTGTTTTTAGCATGAGTGAACCCTTCATTTTAGTAGATGTAATTCAGGGTTAGGTTTGTGCTGAAACCTGTGGCTTAAAATAGTAAGCACTTGTGGACAAGTAAGAATTAACAGTTATAGCTAAGAGGGAAGGATTGCTTTTAACAGTGGGCTGCTTAAATTAYAAGTCCAGGCATATATTTATTATTGATGACTGGGATGTTACCCTGAAAATTAGGACATGAATCAACCTGCCCATCCTTTCTGAATGGTGAATGGGAGTGACACAGCTAATCTGCTTTGTATGCCTGTGTTTAGAGTCTAAAGGTGATGGTGGTGCTTTTCTTTGGGTTCTTTCATGGGGAAACTATCCATTTTATATCCTGGAGGTAAAATCAGTGGCATTTACAAATTTCACAGTCATCCTCTGTCTGTATTATTTGCTTCTAAACCAGAATGTACTGTGGTCCCTGTGGATCAGGGCAAAATTGTTAGCTAGAGAAATTTTTTTTTAGTAGCAGCAAATTTTGGTTTATAGCAGCAACCTATGGTGCCAGAAAAGTACGTGTCACGAAGAAGAAGATTCCCATTGCTCAAAGGAGTGTAGAAGGGCAGCAGTTCATCACAGCCCACGCCGTGGGAGCCCCTGCTTCCATGTGGCCTGGAGCACAGGGGGCTGCTGCCTCATGCTGGAGCRATCGTGTCTCATAGTGGTGAATTTGTTGGGAGAGTCTGACTGGAAACCTGAAATGTCAGCCTTTAAGGGAGAAGCAACAGCCACGTTTTAAAAGGATTTTAGAAATTTACAGCCACAGGCAGCTGCCTACCAGATTTTAAAGAATATCTCAGTGCTTAAGTCTGTTAGACTTTGCCATCTAATATTCTTTTTCTTAGCTCCTTTTCTTTGGAAATCTTGAGAGCCTTGAGAAAATAGTGTTGCACTTTCTGCTTGCCCCCTTGCCCCCCAATGCCACATAGAAAAGAAAAGAAATAAAACAGGAAAAATCTTTGGGAAATGATATTTACAGTATTCACGTCCAAGCCTTGCAGAGAACTTCTCATAGAAGACGTCCACATACTCACATCAAGGATTTTGGTAGTTTTTCAATAAGTTTTAATGTGGAACTATGCTATAATTGGGAAGAAGACAGACATACCTGAATTCTGTGTTTAGAGACAGAGCTTAAATATAAATAGAACTTAAGAGAGCTTGTGAGATTTTGCTTAACAAGTAGTAGTTCCCTAATGGAATAGGAATGTTGTTGTCTGCTCCTTCCTGCTGCCGGCACTGCCAGGTTGTTTCTCCTGCTGGGCTTTGCCTGCTTCCCATATCATCCTTCACAATAAAATGTAGCTGGTGAATGGACCTGCATATTTTTGCTCACTGAGCTGTGCATGTGTCGGCATGGCAGTCAGAACAGGCACAAAATGTATTTGTCTGTGTTTGGGTCATGTGGCAGAAGTGTAAAGTGAAGGAGTTATCACTTCTGAGTGGTCACTTCTCTGCCTTTGCCCACATTATGAGTGTTTTCTGCTATGGTCTGCGGTCATGACTGATATTCGTGTTTACTTGCCTTTTCAGAATAGAAATATGACCAGCCAGCTATTATTTATTTATTGTGTTATTGCAAAGATCACAAACTTTGAACACAGGACTTTACAGTGTTGTGGGGTTTTTTTCCCTCCTCAGCTACAGTGTTGGTTCTGAAAATAAATTGTGACTTGGCTGTTTAGTTTGGGTAACTGAAAAATTGTGTTTTGCAGCCAGGAGTTAGAATGTGGAGATGACTCCCTTTCTGTGCAGGGTAAAGTATGCTTCAATTCTTCTATGTGGGTAAGGATATAGGGAACAAAAATGGTGAAGATGAAACGGAATACATATGCCCACTCTGAAATTTTTGTGGAGATTCAAACCAAACAGCATGTTCTGCAAGGTGAGCTTAGGTCTTTGGTGTGTCTGTACAGTGTTTAGAGGTCACAAAGGTGTGCATGTAGTTTGCCCTAAAAGTAGGGTTTAACCTCTCTCTCTTTCTGTAAGTTATTTTGCTGGATGTAATTGATGCTTCTAAAGAAAGAGCAATTTCTCTTCCTTTTTCACTGGGAATTAGAAGAGTAAACTTCTGAGAAATTTCAATTAGACTTCTTGAATGCTGAGGTTCGTTTTTGTCAGCATTAGAGCATGAAATAGTTATGAGTATTGGGATTCTGTGTCTCAGTCTGAGCTTGTCTCCCTGCTTCTTGCAGCCAGAGGARGGTTAATGTGCAAGGAAGCAGCTGAGAAAAAAAGGGCCTGGAGGGAGGAGAAGGCAGCAGTAACTTCCCTGCTCATTTCCTGTTAGCTTCTACAAGTGCAGCCATGCAAACACCACACATTGAATGAGCTCTCAAAATTGCTAGAATAAAACTTGATAATGGGATATTGAGATGTCTATGTAAGTTAAATTCTGGCTGTGATTAATTAGGAAAGAATGCCGCTACARGTGTGTTACCTTGCTGCTCGGTGAAAGGAAAGCATCAGGAGTAAATCAGACTCTCTCTACTATTCCTGTACTCTCTGGAGCATTTTAAATCTGTATCATTTATTTCCTCTTGTCTATACGGGTATTGTGAGAAGGCCAATCATATTGACAGTGTTTGCATTTAGTTCTGACTGCGTGGAGGTCTCTGATTCTTAGCACTGTAAGAGCCAGCTCCGAAATGTGCCTGGATGCCCGGAGGGTTCACCATTACACACTTGTAAGTTATCCCAGGAATCACCAACACTTCCTGGTACAGAATTAGAAGTAGGAAAGTTCATCAAAAAGTGAATTTTGACTTATGTTTAGAATTTGGAAACCAGAACATACTGCATGTTTATTCACTGAATGCACCATATAGGAATAAAATATTCAATTTGATCACATTTTTCTCTTTATTGAATCTCTTTGTTTTATTTAATTGAGGTTTTGTGTGACAATTTCAAACTAAACAGTTCTAGATTTAAGCATCTAGTGTAATGGAATTGCAGGGTTTTCCCTCGTTAAAAATGTGCTTCCTTTTTTATTTGAAAAGAATGGTTCTCAATCTGTCTTTTCCATCCCAATTGTTATATTGTGTTCATCATCCTAGCGTCTGAACAAATGGCACATAAACTGCTCTCAATTTCTGCCCTGCTTAGAGGGTCAGAGGGTCAGCATACACCAACATTTAGTTTATTGAGTTTAAGATTTTTTTGCTTAAAAGCAAACTTTTTGGCTGTATTTTTATCTTGCAGGTTGATCCCGCCTTGAAAGAAAAATTAAAACAGAACAATGTGACACTGGAATCTGAATATAAGGTACAGTAAATCTGTTGTTTGGGGCTCATAACCTTGGCTACCCTTGATTACCATGGCCACTGGTGGGGTGTATCTGTCCCTAACTAAAATTAGATCAACCATCTGCCTTTGATTCACTGATGTTCAATAAAAGAAGGTTTTATGTAAAGACAGGCTTTTGAACATGTAGTGCCTCCTCCTAACACAGCTTCACTTTGTCCGGGTGCCAAATACAATGGTAGAAAAGAAACTCCACTATTTGTGTGGTTAACCTAGTCTGTAATAAAGCAGAGCTGATGCTGCCCTTCGTTGGAATGTGTATTTGCTTATGTTAGCACTTCTGCTGCGTAAGTTGTAATGATCTTTAGAGCAAATTACAGAACAAGGCGGTTGGCGGACTGCCTGTTACTATTTCTTGCTTCTCAAGCATCTGTGTCACTCAAGCAACTGTAGTTTCTCTTTCTCCATTTTGGAAAACTACTAGAGGTATTTGCTGCTTTTCTCAGCAATGCATTTTCAGCTCCAAAAATGGAAGTTTCGGACAATTTACTACTGAGAGTTTAATAAATCTTCAATCTCTTCTAGAAAAAGCCTTGCTAGGCTCCCTGTATCCGGAATAGTAATACCAAATCTCCCTGTACCCAGAAACAAGGGAGAAAGTTATTTTAGATAACTTGTAACATTTTGAAATGGTTTGGATCAAATGTCCAGCTGACACGTTATGCATCCATGTGCTCTTTATGTTACGGACAGGCTTTTTCTTTCAGTAAAACTTCATATAGCAGAATTTTCAAGAGCCTGATTGCATCATCAGCTCTTATACTTATTGTGTGAATGGCAATATATATTTTGCTAATTAGACTTCATTGCATTACTTTTTTGTGTTTTGTCTAAGAAATAAAAAAKTAAACTTACAGTTTGCAATTTTATATATGTAATTTCACACAACATATGTCTGCCCACTAGATTTATGAGTTATTGGCAATTATTTGAAAGCTTTGAGGTATCCTGCTTCTACCAAGAATTGTGACTTGTATGTACAGAATAAAAAGATTTATTTTCTGGGTAGATCTGGAAAGCTCAAGTGGAAACTCAAAACATACAAATGTATTAAGTTCTAGTTACCCCTGGAATTCTTCTATGCCTCACTTTAAATAGAATATACTATAAGGTTGTTCTGACTTACTTACATGGAAGAACCACAAGCAGCAAAAAGAACCACATCCCTCCATTTTACTTACTACCTAACCTCAAAATGAACTGATCTCGATTCTGTTATGCCTTGTTTTCTCTCCAGCAAGTAAATAGTCAAAGATTAATACTTAAATGGCCATAATTGCATTTGCTTAATGGGGAAACCAATAGTAATAAAATATAACTGGCATAACGATGTATTTTGAGCCTACTTGTGTATTGAGGCTTTTCCACAATGGACAGAAATGACAGAAACAACTTATTTTTCTCTATCTAAACTGCAGAGAGCCTCCAGGCTGAAAATGAAGTGCATGAGTGTTACAGAGAGTAGACCAGTTCAGCAATTCAGACACATTTGAATTTCTACATAATTAGAATTATTCAGATTATTCTAAACCTCAAATCTTACTGTATGTGCTGTTGTGAGCAGTGACATGCAAGGCTAAGCAGGTTCTCTTCTTGCTTCAGGGAAACTTGAGGAACCACCAGCAGCTCAGCAGGCAGGTACTTACCAGACTCTGGAGGAGGGTTTGATAGTTTTAATTGACACCACCTGTTCTGAAGCCTAACCCATCACTGAGTTGCAGCTGGCATTTGGGGCAGTAGTTTTATGGGTCCTCTGTGTTCCTTGATGGTGATTTCTTTTTTTGCATGTTTGTTTTCTCCCTTGCTTTATTCTCCTACTTTTCCAACAGTTAAGAACTTAGACAACTTTAAGMACATGTTGGAATTCACTATTTAGGTCACACTGGAGTATGAAATCTAGTAGCTGTTAGTAAATATACTAGGAAAGTAGATCTAGGACACTTTAGTAAAAATTTCCTATTTTGATATGAAAAGGGCCTGTTTTATGGTACTGTCAGCATTAGCTCTGTGASTGTTACTGAAGATAGCAAGTAAACCATTTCAAAGTATGGTTACCTGATGCATGCAAAACTATTGGTCCCCCCAAGACTTTCAAAAATATTTTGTTTAGAAGAATAGAAATGCAGGTATTGAAGGCATACTGAATTTAGAAGTTTGGTTTCTGCTAAAAGCCTACATGCCCTTTGAAAAGATGAGGGTTTTTTCAGCATTTTGGTCATATGCTAGTGTCTATATGTTGTCTCCAGTGTGGTGATGAAAARAGATGTAATTAAATGTATAATTTATTGTGAGGAAACTAACACAAGAACACTTCTTTTTTTTTGTTTTGGTTTGTGTTAGTTCTAGTCATCATCTAGTTCACTAAATATTATTATCTCAACTAGATAATATTCACTTTATTTTGTATTGCAGTATTTTTGGCCAGGTATTGCTTTGAGAGGGAGAAAACATGCATGTCTAATATACCCTGCGTTTCTCAGCTCAGCTCTGTTACTGATGACGTTCCCCTCGAGCCTTGGGCTGCACCAAAGCAGCACGCTGCCTTTCCTGCATTCCTGTTGTCTGTGCCTTCCTCCCACACGGTCACATAGCCTCTTACGGCAAATTAGTGCGGGCTGCTCCCGTTTGCCTAATAAATCATGGCTCTGGTCTGGATCGGCACTGCTACTAATGTCAGTGTGGTTCTGTTGCTGAGCCTGGCCTTGTACTGAGTACTCAAACAAGTACTGAACCGAGAGAAAAGGCCTAGAATATTTTATTTAAAAATGCACAAATGTTGTTTGGACAAGGGAATAAGGTACACTTATCCTTATGAATATCAMGTGTTCTCCTGGATGTTTAATGGTTGTAGGCATCTATTTTCATTGATTTAAATGCAATCTCTGGATAATATTACTGTTCTAGCACGTGGCTTCTATACTTTTGTGAAGACTGTGGTCTAATACAGGTTGAAATAAATAATTGCTGCTTAGGAGTTTTCAACCAAATAAAAAATATCTTAAGTATTTGTGAGTAATTTCAGATTTAATATTTTACAATAAAAAAGATTAAATTTGAATTAGATATGKTTTTACTTGTTTGGGAATTAAGGGCAGAAAAGGTACAGTGAAATAACCAGTATAGAATAGTTGAAAATAGTAAATGAAAGGTTGTGAAGCAGAGAAAATTGATAAAGGAAGCTGAGGATGACAGAGAGTTGTTTGATAACAAGTTTGTCAAGGATATGGGCAATAAGATTGTATTGCAGCAAAGTGAGAATGAAATAAATCTTAGAATAGATGAATCATTACTATTCATACTGACAAAATAGAAGCATTCAAAAATATTTTTTGTTCTATGAAAAGGAGGAAAAAATCCTTTRTATGCAAATCAGGAGTAAGATGGGTGGTACTTCTAAACAACCAAATAGGATGTTAGTTAACAACTACTGGCCTCTGGTGATTTATACCCATATATTCCACGAATATGATGGGAAGATTTCTWTGGCTACTGACAATGTCGTAGTGTGCTTGTCCTTGGGAATTATCAGTAGGCAGGAAGAAGAGATTTTTAAAAGCATTCTGTAGGATTTGAGACGTATTGGGGCACTACTGTTCTTTCCTGTCAGTGATCTGGAAGGAATTGTAAAATCATTCCTGGTAGGCAAGTGACACACAGGTACTGGTACGATGGAAGCACAGAAAGGCCAGCACACAGAGCAGCTCGTGTTACTTGGTAAGCTGCGCAGATGAGCAAGTGCCTGTTAAAATAGCCAAAGGTGAAGTGGGAAATGCAGGATAGAATGGACTGYATCGTGAGAGGTAGCAAAAAGGTTTAAGAGTTAGAGAATAAGTAGTTCAGATTGGTTTTCTGTTGTGATGGTGTGGCAAAGGGCTAATCTGGTCTTTATACATATAAGAAATGGTAAATAGGAGGAGGTGATTTCATTTCGGAACATGGCAGTGATGAGGCTAGTACTGATTCTGGACCTTGTTCTGGTGTCCATGTTTTGAACAGAACTTTAAAATTGGAATAGACTGCAGAACAAGCTGATTGTGTTAACATTAACTCGGAGATGCAGAAAATGCRTCAGAAGAAACTTAAAGACTTAAATCTTTTTAAAGATATCGAAAAGAACATTAGTTATGGTATATGWATACCTCATAAAAGCGAGTGCCAGCTATTGAAGAGTTTCGTAATGCAGCAGAGGCATTCTGATCAAAACTAAGCCTGGCTGTTAATGGAGAGGATAGTGGTTTGAACATGATGAGAAGAAAAAAGGGGTTTGTCTTTTGGCAGATTTGTTTCAAAACTTTAAAAGTCTTCAGCTAGTTGCAAACTATTGGATGTGGCAGATGTGGGATATATGAGTGAATAGAATTATCTATGAATAGTTTAGAGAAGAATTCTTCTTAAAGTGTGTACAGTCAGTTGTTGTTCTTAGCTTGTTAGCTCCTAAGAGGTCAACATGAGCTTCAGAAAACAAGAATTGGTAACTGTTCTAARAATTGTTGCAGAAATATTGTAGTTACATAATTAAAATGATTRTAAGAGTTCAAAAAGTAGAAGCAGGTTGTGTGGGATTATTATTTGTGTATCGTCTGAAGARTAAAAGAAAATGAAGTTTAAATAAGCGCTTCTAGAAATGGTTCAAGCCGCTTAGTGCTCTTGTGGCTTGACATGAGGCTAGTAGGCACAGCAGGATAGGCAAGACATTTTTTTAATAAAGTGTTGGTATAGCAATATAGCAATATACAAATACACAGACATATACACACCATATCTCAGACAGTGATTTGTCATTATARAAAACAGAGAAGGGAAGCCATACAAATGCCTGCAATATGTAATCTCTCCTCCTTCCCGCTCTTTCTCCTCTGTTCAAAATAACATTCTCTGTAGCTGTTGGCAGTGCCTGCATGCCAACCCTTAACATGTTAGGGCCAGCACTACTTTTTCTCARGCCCAAGGCAAAGTTTGAGGGGAGGAGATGGCATCCCCACAGCATGGCCGAGCTCCTCRATCCTCATCCTGCTGCCTGGCAGCGCGGGGACCCTTCCCTTGTGCAGCTGCCTATGGAAGATTGGTAAGCACATCTGTCACACTAATGGGCCCCCAGTGGGGAGRTGCTGGGTTCTTCAATGTGAAAACCCTCTGCAGTACATTTGCAGTGCTGTGTAGGGGAATTTAGCTACATGGTTGGGTCTGTGTGCATTCCTCTTACTGACTGCCTCTTAAGAATGTACACAATAACAGTTAGTTTCTGAGGAGGCTCTTGTCTCAGTAACCCAGTAAATGTATTTGAAATACAGYACAGCTGTAATTGAAATGCTTTTAAAGGACTTATACATAGTTCTAGCATGTTCTTTACTTGCTTTTCAAATGATGCTTAAGGATATTCTTTATGATGCTTAAGCTGTACTGTAGAAACACTGCAGTAGCAAGTTCTTGTCGCACAGTAGGACACTGTCTTCGGAGATAACTAATTAAATGGRAAAGGAGATGTAAGATGATGGTGGAGACTGGCCATAACAAGTGGGTTTTTTAATGACTGGTTGAAGTAAACTGAGGCGGTAGCTCATAAAGCAGTAATATGCCTGTTTTAGTCATTTGGGCTAGTTTTAGGCATCAGATATGTGRGATGAGGAGAGTGGTGTTGCAGGAGTGACAGAAGAATTAGATTGTTTGGAGAAGAGGAATCATTTAGTGTAGGAGCGGATAGCTGCCAGTCAAGGAGTTGGGTAGGAAAGCAGATGAGTAGGGAAGGGCATGGTTTAAGGTCTAAGGAACCATTTTCTTTGYTTGCTATTGAAGTAAACCATAATGTGGTATTCTAGTTAGTTGTTTTAAGTTTTCTATTCTTGCTTGATTTTTAAGCATGCAGCCAAAAAAATGAGAAGCGGGCAGAAGAAAACATCATCTCTTGCACTGTCTTTAAGATGATCCTGCTATTCTTCATCCCAGTGAAAAACAGTTATTTTTTACTGAGCTATGTAAAGATGATGTAGACTTTATATTTGAAATGCTGRCTATTGTTGGCCAAATTTGACATAGTTATAGAATCTGCAACTGCCATCATAAGTTATATTTCTAAAGAAAAAAAAAAAATCTCTAGTATGATTCTAGGTAGGTTTTGCCTGATCTTATGCTTGTGCAGTCCATCATGATTCCATCCTTTAACTATGCTGGTACTTTGTGCATCAGAGCAGTTAGCAATGAGTATTTTGGGGATCACTGGATTTTTATTTTTTAAGTATTAAAATATATACGGAAATATGTCACTGTTTTTTACATATGGGCAAAAGAAATGCTTTTAAAAATGAGTATAACAAATGCAGAAGAGTAAAGAGGATGAGAGAGTGAGGCAACAATTCAAGTATGCAAAGATCAGACAGCAATAAAAAACATTTTACGAAAACAAAATGTGCTTTATAGTGACAGAGTGACAGTGCTTAACATCAATATAAAAGATAGGTTGTAGCAATCAAATGAAGGAAAGTTGTGCTAGCAAGGAGGAAATGGATACTGCATACTTTTTTAATCTAAATAGCAACTTCTTTGAAATGTTGATTCCTGTTTTAAACTGAGACCATGTCATACATCTGCTAAGAGTTGAGTTTTGCCCAAGAATTGATGGGCGGCAGCACTGATAAGTTGAGACGCTGAAGGAAATGTGGTTAGCTCTTCAATATGTAGTGTGGTACTGCATCTTGTTAATGGCATGATGCCTCCCAGCATGTTTCCTTCCAGAAAACCAGCACGATCCCAAAGAGCCAAGGGCCTACTGTGYCTTCTTGCAGCTCTAGCTTGAAAATGAAGGAACAACGATGCAGTTCAGATAAAATACCCTCTGATCACCACTGCATAAGGGAGACTCTGATCTTTACCTTCTAAAACYTCCTATCCATGCTTGTAAAGCTTTAGGTAGGTGGTTTGTTCCTTCTCAGATAGAAAAGTCTTGCTGACTTGATTTCAAAGACTTGTTGATTCTTGTAGAATGATGCGAGTTTGCATTTATTTGCGGGTAAACTGATGTAGTTAGTGTACTTTGAGCAGGATTGCTGAGAGGCAGTGTTCTGACAGCTGGCAATATTACAGGGGCCTGATGCCCGTGTTACTGCTCTGATCAAGTGGATGGGGAACGCTGTCCACAGAGACGAAACGGAAGGATTTCATTTGCTCTTATGCCAGAAATTTGCCCAACACCACGAGTAAGAAGGTAACCATTGACATGACTGAAAAAAATATTTATTATTTTTATGGCTTAAGGGTTTGAAGTTGCTCTGTTAACACATCTGAGCAACTAGTAAAAAAAAATAGTTTTACAGCATTATACACAAAAAGTGGGGGAAAAAAATGCCCCAAAATATTCATAGTCCAGGTAGGATGTTTGAAAGAAGCCCTGTCTGTGTCAGYCTGATGAATCAGTGGGCTTTGTGGGACTCTGGCCAGACATGGATGTGTAAACCCTTACTGACCTCTTCCTCCCAGCCACAGACCTGGAGGAGTTTTCAGATAGTGTTTGTTACTTCTATTGCACTCATACAGTGTAAAAGCTCTCATGTCCCATTCGGCCAATCTCARCTGTATCTAGATGAAAAAGAGCCTGCAAAAAGCTTAATGAGACTTCCATGTAGTACAGAAAGGGAAACTCCCACACAAGCTTCATTGCTTAATTAAAAGTGGAATTTGCTGAATTTTGAGTGCCTTATCTTAAAGGCATAACATCGTGTCATGCCATTATTTATAGGATGTTGCTGGTTTTTCTCAAGGAAAGAAGATAAGCAGAAAATAAGCAGTGCAGACAGTTTATGAGTTCTCCTGGCTTCACCTATAGAATTCCTGAATCCTTTGAACCAAGAAGTTCCCCTTCACTGGTATACATTTGATGCTGRGGTGTAATGCATAATTGACACTGGCTTGTGTCATGATTTGTGTCGATTTTAAAATGTTCCTCATTTTAAGATGGGAAACTGCTTGTCATTTAGGAAGAAATCATAGAAAACCTAATTTCTAAGACAGAATTCTATCTGCCTAATATTATTTTCTGCTACTTGAAAAATTCAGGTCTATGTCACCATATGGTTTTAACCACATTTTGGTTTATTGACTAATTTATATCACTGTAATGTCTTCACAAAAGGCTCTGAGAACCCTCTACATACATTAATTAAGCTCTGTGACACCTCTGAGATTAAGACAAGTACTGTTCTCRTTTTTCAAATTGTGTAAATGGTGCATGGACAAACTGGTGGTGCATTTCTATGATGCAAATCTGTGGACAGGATAACAAGCTTAAGACATTTCAGTTTTCCTTCTTACTTATGATTCCTTGACCTGGTGTTTTGCCTATTTTCATGGTAATTTTTTTTTTCATAAATAGTAGGTATTTGTTTTTCTAATGTAGTTTAATTTTCTGACTTGGAATGCACAGCTCCACGTAGTGCTGAATGGACATAACTAAGGGGGATGGAAAAAAAGTARCTTATTGGGGAAAAGTCTCTTAAGCAAGTCCACCAGAGATCAGTTTAGTTAGTTGTACTGTACATGAATGAAATTGCACTGAAAGAGGTAACTGATTTGTTAGTGACAAAAGCTGTTTTCATCATTATAATTTTTGCCAGTTTCTGGTAGGACTGAAGAGAAAGACAAATTTCTAGATGCTTACCTGGAAAGGATCATTTCTTTTTTTGCTGAACATACAAATTTTATTTGTAGCATTTTCTGTCCTAAATTGTGWATATATAAATATGTATTGACTCGCAAGTATAATAATAATAACATAAAGCTTAATCTTAATAGGGAAAAATTACTTTTTAAATTCAATGAGGGCTTATCACAGATAGCTAAATGTAAAATTATGTCATACTCTTTTTTTAAAAAAAAGTATAGCAACAGGGTTTTATTAGAAACTGAGAAATCAGAGTACTTGCTTTGGGAAAACGTAGCACAAAACCCACTAAAGCTTGATGAATGTGATGACAAAGTGAAGATATTCAGTCATACAGCAAACTCTTAATTCTTCACCTCTGCATCTTTATATCATAATAGAATTCTTCAATGTATGTTTTATGATCTTGAACCTATTTTGACACTCTTGCAAGTACAGACTGTTTTGATGCACTTTTCATTGCATTTTTCAGCCCTGAAGACATTCTTCCCTAACTAATGTTTTATCTGCAAATGGGCATGCTTATCATGATAATGGGAAATACTGGTTTCTTTCAAATTTAGAGTTGTTTCTTTCAGTGTTCATTGCAGAATTTATTGCATCAAACTCTGAAGTAAACAGAATTTTCTTATCCCCCTTTCACTGATGGGAAACAGACTAAAACAAACATCTTTGCAAGCAACTACTTTAAATTAACTCAGTCCAAGCACCAATAGCTCTAAATGAATTTCTGCAGATTCCAATTTGTTCATAGCAAAATGAATACTTACCCTGCAAGAGTAGAATTTAGTATTTATTTTAAGGCTGACAGGGAATTATGATTTTTATCTGCTGTCAAAACTAAGTGTTTGAACCAGCAGTATAGAAAGGTCTGACTACACCTTATGAATTCCTTTGTGCCAGGCAAGCTGTTCAACAAAATCTCGACAGAGTCCAGTGTGTGGCAAACAGTGGAATCTTCTTTTTGTTCTCTGTGCCTGCCTATTTGGCCATAGCTTTTTCTTTGAGTTACAGCTTCTGTCAGTCCAGTACTTTTAAGAGGCAGTTCAGCTGATTTAGGAAGTGAATCAGGAGGTTTAATGGACTACACTGATCTCACTTTAAAAAGCTAATTTGCAATATCCTGTGGGTTRTCTGAGACAAGCGGGAAACATGGTGCTGGTCTGATCTGATTACGTTTCATTGTAGCCTCCAATGTTTGACTGCTTAGTGCATGTGAACTGGGAGGCAAAGCTTTTCACTTGTAAGACTCCAGTTTGTATGGATTTCGGTTTAGTAGAAGCTGGAAGTAGCTTACCTGCCTTATGTGATATCTCTGTGAAATCGGGTGAACTCAGTCCAGGTAACTTAACAAAAAAAATATATGTATGTATATATGTAGAAAGATACCATCAGAAAGAAAGAGGTTGACTTAGTCTGCGAGCAGTACTAGCTTCTCACCTGGGTTCCACCTGTGGGAAACAGTGGCTGCCATGTGGAGGGACTTCGCAACTTTTCTGCTGTGCTGCTCCTTGGATGCAAGTTTCATTGTGCAGACTTTGAGCATTGCTTATAGCTCACACTTTGAGAACTGGGCAGTTATGGGAAGCCAAAAGCTRCTTGGTGCCTTGGTGTTTAATGCAAACAGGGTACCTTCCTTCTGTTAAAGCGCARGGTTAGTTTACGTGTAATTTCCTTSAAGTTTCCCTTTGAATTAGGTGTTGAATTCTGAATTTGCAATTGGAGCGGGTAGCTGATGCATAGGATGTTGTGTGCTTTCCCTAAACACTGTCCTTCCCCCTCTTGCTGTGTCAGTTTAGATCCTTTCCAGCTGAAATGAAGGACCAGCTAATCACAAGATATATAAAGTAACAAAGAGAATTCTTCAAGAATACTTGAGCCAACTTCACTGTATGGCAAATTCAGCTGCTTCTACCTTGTGTGAGACTGCTGTTTTTGTGCATGTGTTCTCATGTATCTTCTGCTGAATGTTGCCTAATTTCTTTTGATATCTGACTAACCTCATTGCARTTTGCTCTGGTAATAGAAGTGGCAGAAAAGTTTTCTGTAGAACAAACCTAGTACTATCAGTTCATGCCGTTTTAGCTGCTGAATTATTCTGCAGCTATTATTCAAGACCCTCAGYCCTCAATTTGTCATTTATTTAGAGGACTGGTGGTAGATTAGACTGCAGCCCTGAGGCAGGGTTAAGTCTATTCCAGTGCATTTCCGCAGCATTTTATGGGATGAGACCCTAATCACCCCCTAATCAGGGGGTTCAGTCCTGYTGTGGGGGGAATGATTTATAGCACACGATGTTGTCCTCTTCAGCAGGACTTACAACGTGCCTAGTTGTAGCAGCAGTGCAACCCTCCACCAGCCCTCTGCTGTTGGCAGAGTCCTGGGGTGTCTGATGACAAGTTAAATTCTGCGAGTTGGCACAGAGAGATCTGCGGCCTGTGCCTGGCGGGAGAAGAGACTTCCCTATCTCTGCCAGTCCTGTCCTTGCAGTCCTCCTAGCTCAGGCTCAGCTGAGGTGCATTAAAATAGAAGTCATCCTTTGCCAAGTGGGAGAAGCACTTACTCAGATAACTGTGCAACTTAGTCCAGAGTGTGTCCKCTCCAGGAAAAGGAAAGTAATAGTGACCATCAGGAACTAGGCTTGGGGTGGAAAACTGCCTTTGTCCTCTGCTGCTCTTAAATGAAGCAAGTTCGGTGGTTCACTTGCATCGTGTTTCAGTGAATATAAATTAAGATAAAACTTTATGTACACAAGATGTAGATTATCTTGTTTTGCTTTTTTTTTTTTTTTTTTCCTGATCTGGAATGGGAACTGTACAGCTTTAAGAAATTGCAGTAAAATCTGTCTGAATCCTCTGTAGCTGTAGTGCTGCCTGCTAGGCTAGCTAACCTGCTCAGAGTGCCTCTTCAGACATACTTTTTGGAGAATCATAGCAAACATTTATCATCTTTGACAACAGTGCTTTGTAGGTGAGGCCAGGGGAGTGCCTTTCCTTCTCTGTTTATTTATTTAGTTAGTTAGTTATTCCACTTCTGTGTCTGGAAAAAGAGCGCAGTCATTGGTATTTTGGAGGAAGGGGGAGAATGGGAACACACAAGGAAGTAACTTAAACTTAATCTTAGTGTGTCTTAGTGACCCTTCTGCCTATGATGGTTGGGTGCTGTATGGAACTAGGCAGCCAAAAGCACTGTGTACTTGTCTCCAGCTAAAGCAGTGTGAGTTGAAGGAGATGGAGTTTTTACCTGCCTTCTAAGTGCTAGGTAATGTTTCCCCAGGATGCCTTGCACCTGGGGAAGGCAGGCAGAAAGTCACTAAATTTCTAGTCTTCTGGTTGAATTACACCAATGTTTATCACCCCTTCAACTTGATACCAAGCAACAGTTGCAGTTGAAGAGCTGATCTGGAAAACGAGGTGAGAAAGGAAAGTGAATGCAAGATACTTTCTGGACATGTTCAGGTGTTTCAGTGCTTCCTGCCTTACATGTTCCTTGCCTGTGGATAGGCAGTAACAGTCATGCCCCCCACTAGGCATTTATTCAGTTATGGGACTAATGTCTGCTTTTTTTTATCCTTTATCCTTTTTATTGAACTTTTCATTTGGGATGGGTGTGAGTTAATCCACCCAGTGGTGATGCTGAATTTCTTGCGCAAAAAGGAAACAAATTAGAATAATGTATAATTTACATCACTCAAGGTGACACTGTTTTTGTCTTTTATCTGCAGAAACTGGAAAATTCTGACTTAGATAACTGGGAGAATATCAGAGGACCCCGTCTGTGGGAAGACTCCAAGACCGTTCAGAAGCAACAGCGGGAGGCCGCCCGTCGGAAAACAGAGTGACTGACCAAGCACCTCCTTGGGTGCCTYTGGAAAATTGTGTCTCAGGATGGGCTACCTGTGTTCTTAATCCAGTGTCAGGAACAGACATGGGAGGGGGGAAAGAGGAATCTGCACTGAGCAATATGTGCCAATGTGTAGGCAAGTTACCTGTGAGATCAATCGGAAAGATACTTTATTGTATGAAGTTCTTTGTGTCCATTTGCATTATAGACTGTGTATGGGAATTGTCAATTAAAAAAAATAGCTGATTGTTCCACTGRAGCCATCAGTCTTCCTTTCCCACTGTTTTTCAGCAGCTATTGTTCAAAACTAGGATGCCTCGGCAGGGAATGACTTTTCAAGAGTCGGCTTGTCAGTACCACAAGTTGTCATCCTAATGAGAATGACAGTGCTGTTGTCTAGATGTGCGTGACCAGATTAATGCKACCTCACAGTGCTCCCATGTGACTTCACGCCCTTGAGCTTAGAAGGGGCTCCACAGGCGTATGAGCTATTCAGTGAGCCCAGTTTTGGCTAAGTAATGGTCTGGTGTTTCACTTCCTTGCCTATACACAAGCCTGCATAGAGTGTCAGCTGGTAATTGTTTAAGTAACATGTGCTTAGCCTTAGGCAGACTTGTGTAATTACTTCAGTGATGCCCTRGTGCAGGCAGGGGTGTTTGCAGTGGAACTTCTCAGGGTGACTTGGTCAAAAACCCTCTGCTGTTCTTGTGTACTATTGCACTTGAGCAAGTACAATCACAGCATCTTCTTAACCCACTGTGTAGTGGAAAACTCCCTTTACATATTATTTACATATTGTTATTATGCATTTCTATACATATTGCTATGCATATATTTGCACACTTGCATAGAAGATTTCTGCCTTTTGATGAATTCTTCTGTGATCTTTGTTTTTGTTTAGTTCTTACTTTCTGTGCTAAATATTTGCTGTTGCAGGAGGCCRTAATACATTCAGAACTGTTCTGGTGAGACAGTCTGTAAAGCTATCGAGCTACTTCAGATAAAATGAATCTTCTGGTAAGATGTTGCAGCAGTCTCCTAAAGTTCTGCAGAGGAATGGAGTAGTGGAGCGCAGATTAACAGTCGGTGCTAGTTTCAAAGCAGTGCCACCTCTGTGCAAATCCTTTTGGAATTCATGGATGTATGATGGTGTTACTCCTCACTGCCAGAAGTGTGTCAAATGCAAACCTAAATATCCTTTTAGACACTTTATTTAGGGTAGCCTCCTTTTCCTTATGCAAATTCTTCCTCATTATTTTTCATTATTTGCTTTTCTTCCGTCTCTCAGTTACAAAACCCACTTCTTCACTTGGAAAGAGGAGACTTCATTGATTTTTAGAGAAGTTCTAATTCCTATAGCATTAAATGAAATATCTTAGCTGTGTTTGTGCAGGCTTTCTCCTGCTAGAGTTGTGAAGTTCATTGGGAAATACTCTTTCTAATCCGGAATGTGGCTGGAGCTGTGTTGTTTGTATCCCTATTCAATGTTTGTACATCTTTTGTTCCAAATAAAAGTGCTAACAAATTGAAACGTCTAGGAGAGGAAGCTACAGAAGCAATGCAGCAGCAATGTAACCGTACATGCTGTGAGACAATTGAAAAATCAGAATATGGAGGCATTAGGCTGTGYTAGAACTAGAGAAGAAAGGAAACGGTTTCATTAGTTTATTATTCCTTTTTACATAAAAGATAAAACAATGTTCTCAAACAAGTAACGTATAAAATAGGACATCTAGGGATCAATTAAAACCATGTACCTTGCTAAGCATCTTTTCAACTCCAGCAATTTCGAATTTTGGTGCAGTGCCTCTGGCAGGGGCATGACGATCGCTCGGATGACGTCAAGGCATTAACTGCTCTGGCAGAGTCCTCTCTGAGTTGCGCCTCAGGATGCCAGTTTCACTGCTCCTGTTAAGGTACTAGTTGGGCTGCCAGAAACGTTTCCTTGAATTACCCCATCTGCCCCCAGTTTGTGTGGTTTCAGCAAATGCGTAATTTCTTTCCTACATGATGTGCATCTACCTTTTCCCAGAACTGATTACAGGAGAAGGGAAGTTGCCATTGCATTTTACGTGGAAWAGCTCTCTGTATTTCAGTGTCAGCTCCTGACATTTATAACTACCTTTGAAGTGGTGTTTCTGGAAAGCGAAGGAACTAGCTTAGCATCTCTGAAGAAAACCTGACATGCAGTGGAGTTGTATATAACTTGCACCATCCCTTCTGCTCCTCCATGGAGAGAGACCCTGCAATGAGACTGTCGATAGGTGATTGAAAAAAGTTCCCACCTTTTTCTTATGCTATTGACTCATTGYGGTCATTAAACCATTTTAAGAAGAACCGCAACGACTCTTGGCAGGTATGGATATTGTGTGCTTGATAAAATGGGCAGAGCTGTTTCAGCAGTGTCTGTCTTTGTCCTGAGCTTGGACAACTGCTTACCTTTTATGCTCGGCTTTTCTGAGCCACAGAATTGGAGGCAATGCTTATGGAGGGGTCTTGAGAGAGCTAACTGAGGTCTATTTAAGTTCTCATCCATCTTCAAGCAGAAGGCACTTCAGAAATACGCCACTAGGGAGAGAAGCTTCAAGTGGTTAAGGACTTGTRCTTCGTTTGGCTGCTTACTTGAACCATCCTTTTGAAAGCCCTGTTATGGCACGTCTGATTATTTCTAAGGCACTTGTTGGCAACACTGTTAAATTCCTGAATTGCCATTAAAAAAAAAATAAATAAAAATCATTGTGTGAGTTGGAAAASCAAGCTGAGAAGATGAGCAGTTTCAATAGTGCCATCCTAAACATGTTTATGTGGCAACACTGAGGTCCCTGTGGAAGCTTGGTGGGCAGCCAGCAAAAAGATAAGAGAGAAAGATGGAAGAAAGGCAGGTGCCCCCGAGAGGCATCTGGATGGTTTGCAGGGCCTGTGCCTGGGAGGTTGGAGGTGATGAGTTACAATTATCAGTCTGAGTTGCTCATTGACTTGTGGTAAGTGGTGTGACTAGTATGATCTTCCATTTACTCTTAGGTTGCTGAATTTGAATTTCCAGCCTAAATCAAGAGCAGATTTCACTTTCATTTCCTGTATCTTCCAGAGTTTTCTTYTTCCTGCAAGAAACAGGAAAGCCTAAATATTCTCTGCTACTAACTCCTTTTTGTATGTCCAATGGAAAAAAATAAGAAGAAGGAAAAAGAGAGTAAAGAAGAGAATGATCAAAAACCTTTAGGAATTAAAAAATAAGATGGTCACAGAATTTTCCCTTAACTTTTATTTTTTGAAAGGCCGCTTCTTGTCAGCATCTTCAGTGGAAATTTTATTGCCATCCTTCATTGTGTAAGGCTTGCAGAAGATTGCCACTACATTTTAAACCAGAAGTTAAAACTCAAAGGGAGGTATTTGCTCAGTGTTAGACCTCCTTTACCTACAAGGAGTTGCAGTCAGACTCGTCCAATGTGCAAATAGTCTCTAAACTTAGAAACAGACTCCACACAGATGTTTTTCCTTGAATTTTTCCTCGCCTTGGGAGCCCAAAGCAGTCCTTCATACCACTGAAAGCAGACCAACCGCATTTTCTTGTTGCACATTTATAGCTAAGGTCTTGCTTCCTACAGACAGGTAATTAAAGTTTCATGCTTGCCATCTCTGTCCCGCTTGAAAGGCATGTTAAAATTAAATTCAACCAAAGCAGTAGCTGTTAGTGCTGCAAAAGAAGGAGATGTAAAGTACAGATATGCTTTGCCAATGTGAGAAGAAAACAAATCATTGAAGAAAAAAAAAGGGGGGGGGGGCGAGTACTGTGTAGTACTTGCTAGTGTTTCAGCACAAGAAATTTATGCTCCTTCACCCAGGGTTTTTKGGGTCTGACTTGATGTGCTTCAGGGAAAAGTTAACGTATTGAATTTAACACGTCTCTCCAAATATGAGAATAAGGCCAAGCCCTTGGTTGTTTTGGAGTGGAGATAAGTAAGGATGGATTGTAATAGGAATATTTTTAGTTTTGATCAGAGACCATCAGCATCCTGCACTACTTCTGTATATCATAGATCTAGTGAGTCAGCTCTTCTCTATTCTTGTTTTAATAAACAAGCTACTACTTTTAGAAATGCTGCTTATAATCTCTCCTCTCCTTCTGCTAATTCCATTAGCAAGGCAAAGAGCCCAAACGATTTTGGAAAGAGGATAGGACTAAATTTGTATCTGATATAAATCATTATAACGAGGAATTATCTTTTAATTTATGTTAATTTTCACTGGTTCTGAGCAATTTTGCTGTGTGGAGAATTGCAATCTTCAGTTTTACAAATGAAGCATTAAGATTTTTCTATAAAGAAACTGTCCATAGAATTGTGCCTGTTGCTGCCAAGAGAGAGAAAAAGAAAAAGGTTTAGACTGAGTAGATCTTATTTCAGTGATCACAAAATAAATGTAAATAAAACTTCCCCTAAAAAGTGATAGTTCAGTTCCTGAGCTCCTCAGTCCAAATGAAGCAGACTGTAAAGTGTCCTCCCAATCTTTTCCTTTTCTTTTTTTCATAAGGAAAAAAAGAATTTACTGTCTACTGAGAGCTGAAGAATAGAGACTTCCAAATTAATTTGAAGATGTCCTGTTAAATGCAAGCTCAGAAGCAGAGAGCCAGTATTATATTTCCATGTAATACTGATGCATACACTGAATTTGTTATTATCGCTTAATACACAATGCTGTGCTCTCTCTTCTATGTATAGGGGAAATTAAATGGACCTTTTTCTTTAGAAGATGAGATCTTCATCCATCACTAGGTGTCAGTTGCTAATAAGGTTTCCCAGAGAAATGTTATCTGTGGCTTTAGTGGGCTATCTTTTGTTGAACAGAGGGCAGCCGAATAAGATTTCGGCTTAATATAGCTCTTTTCATTCTTCTTGTAAATAAAGGGATGAAGCAGAAAGAAAAGAGCAGGAGCAAAGAATAATGGGTTCTAGTTTCAACTTTTCGGTTTTGTAATACATGGGGCATTTTAAGAGGGAAGGGAAGAAAAAAAAAATTTGTTAATGAAATAAAGAAATGTGGAAAGGAAAAAATTTAGATACAAAAATTATAATGGAAAACAAATTCTTTCTGACTGCTCCCTCTGGATACTTATTTCCATCTCAGAAATACCTTTTTTGCTCAAAAAAATACTGTTGCCCCAAATTAAAATGAAAAGTTAAGTAGAATATTTTGTGAGAWAGTGATTTCAGGGATATTTTAATTGGGGTGAACTGAGGGATTTGATTTTGCTTTTTGTCTTTTCCATTCTTGATTCTTTTTTCCTCAGGTAAGTTGGCTTTCRAAATGAAAAGCCACCCCTGATTTTAAAAGCATGATATTCACTTAAGTGACTGTCAAAACAYTCTGTTTTGACAGTTTCCAGGACTTTTCCCAAAATATGCTCAATAAGAGTAGTTCATCAGGAAGGATCTATTTTGATAAACAGATTGGTGTCAATCAACTGGATTTAAGAAATATATTGTAAAAAACCCTTACCTGCTGGCCCGCTGCTGTTGCTGTGTATGCAGGTGCCTTGCGTTCTCCAGCGGACGTGCACGCGGGTGCTCACAAGCTGCAAGCTTACGGCTTACAGAGGATCTTGTTACTCTGTCAATCATAAGAGATCCRCTGCAATAGCTACTGCAGCTATTACTACACTGTGGCCTTTAGGTCATAAACTGGTGAAGGTGCCTGTGAACACAAGTCTTTTCTTTCCTCCCTGCATTCAGTAATGCCTTTTGGGCTGTGTGTCCCTAGTGCAGTCCCAAACCTCCCTACCGTTGCTTATTCCCATCACTGCTCTTTGAGGGGCTGCGTTGGTGAGTTTGGATCACTTTGCCTTGGTATGACTGGCCTTGGGTCTGCTGGCTCCCAGGATGTCTCTTCATTTAGTACAAAGCCAGTAGAAATCCACTCTTGGTTTTCACGGAAGTTAAGAGTAAATATGACTCCTAATGAAAGTCATGTTAATTCCTTTCTGATCAGTGCTGGCAAAATAACAGTCAGGGCCTGTGTTCTGCCGCTGGTGTCCTTGGACTTCTCTCTGCAGATCCTGTGGGACAGGATTATGGAATCTGATCAATGACTGAATGTTAGAGCATCTATATGATGGTCTTTTTTTTTCTATTATTATTTTTCACCTCCTATTTCTCTTGAGAATTCAAGTTTCTTGACAGCTTAAATAAATATTGAAATAAATTATTACGACAATGGTCGGCAAAGATCTGATGCTGTGATGATGGTGACGTATATGTATGTGTTTACATAAAATTTTCAATCCTAATATTACCTACAGAAGTAACATATCTAAGMCATCTTTGTGAGGAGGGAACCATGATATGCACAAGGAGAAGTCATAGTAKAGATTTGCTTGGGCAGGACTGATTGCCCTTCTGCCTGCGGGATGAAATCAGCTAATGCAATGCATCTTTTCTGCCTCAGAAGTAAAGTTTTATATACAATTCTGCCGGAGCAATAAGGTCAGAGCCAGAGGCTCCAAGTCTGCTCCAAGTCAACAGGAAGCAATAAAAGATATTTTCTGCCATTGAAGTGGTGTGCAGGGTGAGGATTAACAATGTGTCAGCCATGTGGCCATATGAGACTCATCCACTGATACTGCTTCAGGTTTCTTGTAGTATGCAAGCCAGCATTATTATTACCCTAGGAAGGCGGGCACAGACCTTTCAGAACTGTGAATGAAGCACTGCAAGGCAAATGCCATCTGGTTAACTTGATAAATTCTCTGTATTATTCCAAGGAGGTTTGCCCCGAGTCTCATCCGCAGAAYGCATGAGAGGCAGCTGCCAGTTGCTTTTATCCTCAGTCCCCTTCCCATTATCACTCCGTGGCCTTTATGGCTAGGATCAAGTGCAGTATCCATTTACGCTACTGCCCTGTCCTCGTTCTTGGGACTTGGTCCTGCCCAGGCAGCAGGCTGGACTCACTGACCTGCCAGCTTTTTAATCTCCATAACTGCTGTCATTCCTGCTTTTTAAGAGACCTGTGCCTTTTAGAAGTTGAGTCAGCCTTGACAATCCTTGCAGGTGCAGCTGGTTTATATTGGCCTAAATTACTTCTGTTTCAGAAGGTAAATGGGCTGCTTCTTTCTATAAGGAGAGAAAATGTAGGAGAGCTGGGGAGTTGATTCTTTTCTATTAAAGACCAATGAAGAGATCACTTTGTCTGTAGAAGGAAATTCTCTCATTTTTTAAAATTTCTCTAGTCCTCTGATGAAGTACAAAAAACCCCAAGAATTCTGGAAGAAGACGTCGCAGGTAAGTCCTCTGAAAGCTTTGCAGTTGGGCCCAAGTAAGTTCTGGGGTCAGGAATTAACAGGCTTACAAGGAACCTGTTAAAATGGTACAGCGATAATATTGTCATGATTTTTCTAGTCTTGACAGTTGAAAGTTTGCTAAGTCAAAGCCCCTGTATCCTCAGGTAACACTGCAGTCATCAGCCAGCGCTAAGTGCCTGAAAGCCTTAGCTAGTCCAGAGTTTTATACATAGATGGATCAATTTGTACTAAACAMAAGTTTGGTGGGACAGTCAGAGCAGGGTGAGGGTTCTGATGCCCCAGGTGCAAGTCCTGGGATGCTCTCTTGCACTGGGGTTGTGGTTCAGCACTGGCTTTATCTATGTGCCACCTTCCTGAGCTGTAAGCCGTGGCTGTGACAGAGATGTTGTTGGGCTCTSTGCTCTAATGCTCATGCCCTGTCCCTGCCGTCCTGCTTGTCTCTCATCCTGATGCAGCTGCACCAGYCTAATGTGCAAAGGAAGAGCTCCCCTCTGAGCGAGCTGGCAAAGTGCCCTCYGAAACCACTTCAGGGGCAGCGCCAGCCAGCCCTGCAGCCCATCACCTTAGGGAAGGAGGCAGGAGAATATTTCTGCAGTAAATTCCTGTCTGGCTTTTGTAGGAAGACAGCAAGGTTTTCCAGAGTCTTGGTCTTCCTGCTGATTTTATCTTGAAGATTTGAAACAGTCTGGTCTGATGACACAAGTTGTGGGAGGCCAGGCTTTGATAACTGYCTCTTGCTGGCTATTTTCAGGATGTGATTTTCTATTTCGGTTGGATGAGGGTAGAGGGAGTGTTGCTATGCTTTAGGGAACACTGTAATTAGATTCCATCAAAACAATCATGATTAATAATGATGAATGTTTTGTTACTAAAAAAGAAGAAGGTAGAAATAAATAATAAAGCAGAGTTACTTTGGATGCGATCTCCGTGTCTCCCTTTGGAGAGCTTTGAACAGACATGAAAGCTGGGCTGCCCTCCGGGGGAAGCAAAGCCCGTGTCTCGTACGTGGCAGCGAGCCCCGCTCCACGGTAAGTAATTCACTGGGTTCAATAACAGAAGAATTTCATTTAGCAGTTGGTGAATCCTGTCTGGTAAATCACGGATAACCTCAGCAGCTGGACAAATCTCAACTGTGTTCCAAATAATTAGTGCAAGTGTTTGTAGCAATAATAATAGCAGGGAAGCCATTGAAGCGGCTCTCCCAAAACAAATCAGCGAGCGGACACTGAGAATTTTCAGTCCAGCTGGAATCTGTCTGTTTACCAAGGGTGGCTGCTTGCTTCTCCTCCCTGCGCGCGTGGCCTCAGGTCTGTRGTGCTGAGCAGAAGCTGTTAGTATCTGAAATCACGCTTTGGTCTCCCGTCGCAACCTGGGCTAGAGGCGCATCACCCTAGGTTGCTGGGCAGGTTTTCTAGCTTCCTGCTAGTCTGCTAGGGCTCTCGCACTCCAGGAACGTCTGTGTGTGAGGAAACGGTGCCGAAGGGGAAAGGCTCTGCTCTGCTGGCTGGCCGGGTTAGGGGAGCTAGTGCTGGCGGAGCGCCAGGCAGGTCGCTCGGTGCCTGGAGAGCATCCATTTCATCAAGTTCCTGCAAAAAGGAATATATCGTGCACTGAGGGCCTGGCTGCATTGTCCTCAGCCTCTTGTTGTCTTGGCTGCGCTGTGTGTTAGAGCGAGGTCCCTTCAGCGTGCAGATGCCATCTGCTTAGCCTTGCAGCAGGAGCGCAGCAAACTCGCCTTCCTCCCTTTTAAATCTCCCAGCGTTTCCACATATTCAGTCCACCTGTAACTTAATTTCCTAGGAGCTGAAATCTGCTTCAGTTAGTACAAGCACATTTGAAAGTGTCTTTCAGTTAAATCATCTTTTTAGGAGTGATTAATTCCCATATTCTGTAGCTGAAATAGTAATTCCGAAGGCCTTCTTGCTCTTCTTAATTCTTCCGGAGAGGTAATTCGGGTTTCTGTGTTTACTGAAGAATTGGCTTCCACATTCCCAAAGGAGTAATTCATTATCCATTAATAAAGTTTTATACTCAAGTGATCTCTGATCARTAATTAGATCATAAGATCCCTGTACTACTTTTGTATATAAAATGAAATTAGATGAAAACATATTTGAAGTTGTTATTTGAGGTTCGCATACAGCTACAAGACATCTACCTTGAAAGGTAGATAAGGACCTGTCTGATTTTAAGTGAATCAAAAATGTGACTACAAAAGATATGGTGAAAGTGCTTTCAACCATTAATTTCTTCTGAAATTTCAAGAATTAAAGTTGTAGAGTACTCATTTAAAGTAATGCCTTCCAATAAATTCTAGCATTTAGTGTGCACAAATTAGAGATGTTAGGAGCATTTTATTCCAAAAGAATTATGGAAAGCCAAGGCCAGTACCTGAGTTTTATGATACTGAGAATGATACTAAGCAGCAGTGCTTATATCCTSTTAATCCTTATACAGAAATGTTTGCAGAACCTGTTACTTGAGGTAAAATTCCTCAACAACTGAGGTCTTGTACCAGGCTGATGTGTCCTAGTTTTAGATAAAAACAACCTTGTTGCTGTTTTATCCCTACCCTTTGACCCTCTGTTGCTGAGATTTATTGCCTGCCATTTATAGCATTTGCAACTTGCAATTAAAGCTTCTATTTTGAATACATTACCCACAAGCATAAATTAACATAACCTGCTACTATTGCATGTCTTTCAAAACAGCAGAAAATGTTCAGATGTGAGGGAACACAATTTAAAGCTAAAGAAATTTTACAGCAACCTGATGTTATGTGCTTAAACTATATTTTTTATTAAATACTTTCATATCAGTTTGAAGAACTCCCCTGCAAAACAGCTKCTGTTGTCATCCATAGCCTGATTTTTTTAGCAGAATTGCAAGTACACTGAGTATTTTGATCATGAAAAGTTTAAGATTTTAAAGATTTTTTTGTTTGTTTGTTATTTAAGCTCCTATATTTAAATGCTGAGCTGACTTTAAGTGTGAAATAGAGATTGATTTGACCCTTGTCTCAGGTCCTGTCTGAATACTGGAGCAYCAGATTTAAGCATCTGCAAGCTGTGTTACCCCAGAAGGACAATCTACCCAGCCTACCTTGTCCATGCTAGAAATCCAGTCTCGTAACAAAGAAAGGGCCATGGGGGGTCTCGAGGAGTAGCAAAGATGGCCAAGAGCAGGGGAGGTTTGAGCACTACAGGCCTAGACCTCCAGCCAAGCTAAAGGGTTGACACATTGAAAGATGAGCAAGGGAACGGCCCTTCCCTTTGAGTGGCATCCAAAGAATTAAAGCCACTGCAGAATGACAGTCACCCAAAGAGTGAGGCTGGGTTGTGAACTTGAGCCTTGTTAGTGTTGTGTTGTATAAAGGGCGAGAGAGCGAAAAGAAAGAAGAGCTCTCGTCCCSCAGAACTCCTTTCAGATTAAATCACTGTTTGTTTGGTTAACACGAAAGCTGGAAATTCTGTTTCACCAGACATGGGGAGTGGAATGAAAGCCCATGTGTATTTTTAGCATTCCTTATAATCATGTCACCTTTTGAAATGGAAGCATCCATGCATTAGAGCGGAGGAATTGAGGGAATTTTACCAAGAGAAATGTCATGCCCAGGGTGGAYTGACTGAGTCACACGCAGGCCGGGCACAGCAGTATCAGCACTGGTCAGGGCTCGTACCGCTCCTCCGTGCTGCAGTTTCCTCCCTATTCCCAGCTCTTCAGTTCCRTTTGGCTTCCACCTTCATGTGTCCCTCTCTGTCTCCTCACACATCTTTTCCCAGGTGATTCCGCCCTCTAAGCCATGTCCTTCCAGAATAAAATCGGGCACATGCAAGATGCTGTGCAACGTTCTCCCCAAGTGGCTCCCTGTCCTGCCCACAGGGTAGACAGCCTTGGCAGGGTGATGTCTTGTGCCTTCATGTGATACTTATTTCTTTTCATCTTTTTCTGTAAAAAGAAAGCAGAGCTCACAGAAGGAGAAGAGGAGAGTATCTCTTYGACAGTGAAAGCTTGTTTGCTGTTCACCTCTAAAATGCCAATGAGCATTTGTGCTGTCTAGTTTGAACTGACTGTTGACCTTGGAGAAATTACTGACTGCTGCTCTCGTTAGAAATTAGGAGACAATTTCTTAGGAGGTAGAAAAGAGGTGGAAAGTCTGCCACGGTTTCCCTGTGTAAGTAGGGATGAATCACACCATTCTGCCACAGCTAGGCAAAGGGGATAATTCCTTCTTGCTCCCAGCCTTTTGRTAGCCTGCATAAGTAGAAAGAGGGTGAAAAAATACTTTCTCTGCACTTAAACGATACTGAGAGCATTGGTCCTCCACACTGGATAAACTCCTTGGTGCTACGCGGATGCGGCTCTGACTGTTAAAAGTCGGTAGCTGATAGTAGAACGTGGCCGTGTTAGAGGTATGAAGAGCACGATGGTCTGCGTAGCTACAGAGATGTAGAAGAGCCCAGAAGGGGACAGCGTGTGACCCCAGAGGAGCCCACCCTGCCGYGATGGCGCCGGGAGGCCGCAGGCCGCACGTGGCTGCCGGGCGGTCCCACGTTCCCGCAGCCTGAGCCACCAGCTCCCATGCTGTGGTGACGTGGCCTGGGAGGGCAGCGGGACGTGCCCTTCGGTCCAAGGCGAGTCAACGGCCTCAGCCGTGGCAGGAAGAAGGTGCCCCCGCGCCCGGAGCGTGGTGCTGTGCTCACCGAATGGACCCAACTGGGGCRGGCTGGCACCGGCTGCGTGGTTCAGAGCCCCTCTGCACTCCTTTCTCAGCGCGTGGTTCAGGGCCGGGTGGGCTTTTCTCACCTCTGAAAGGGTAAAGCAGCAGCAGGATGAACTCAGCTGCTTGGGGAGGGCACACGGTCCCCTGGCAGGCCGTTCAGTGTGGTCCTGTGGGCCCTGGGGAAGSTGCTGCCTGTGGCCCTCACCTTCACCCCAGCGGCCTTTCCTTCCTAGCAAGATGGGTGCAGTGAACTCTCTGAACAGGGCCTGTTGTTCAGGAGCCTCCCTTCATGTGCCCAAGCGTGGCAGCCAGCTAGCTGAATRGGCGATGCCTCTCCTCGCTTTCCTCTTTCTTCTTCTGCCTCTTCCCTTGAGAGCTGTGTTAAATATGTTCTTTATAGTATTGGCACCRTCTGAAGTGCGATATTTATTCAGTGTGCCAAGTCTTTGGTCTCATGTTTACCCTACACTGCTGCTGCATGACACCCACTTGTAAGAGTAATTAAGCCACTGTATTGGTGTATTTTTTTTTCTCTTTCTCTCCCCTTTTCCCCTTAAGTCTTTATGACCTGCAGTACCTCACATGCTGTAGAGAGTCAAAGATCTGAGGTGTACGTGATGAAAAATGAAGTAAATGGYCTTGACTTTGACATGAATTAATTTGAAATGAAATAAATGGCCTTGACAGTGAAATACTGCATACATACACCATACTGCAGCATTTCCCACCTCTACTCATTGCCCTGCTCCCTAAAAGGGAAGCAGAGCTTCTGTGTGCCCTAGGTACCAATCTCAAACCAGCCTCTCACCCAGGGCCCAAGGGGCAGAGAGACCAGGAGCTCTGCTCCCAGCTCATCTACCTGCTCTCCTGCCAGCCCTTGCTGCCACCYGAGTTCCTTAACGAGCTGCTACGGGGTAGTGGTACTAGGTATATTACTCAAATCGAATCTGTGGGATGATCTTTCATGTGAGCTGTTTTCAATAGATGTAGAATTGTGTAATTTGAGAACTTCATGCTAGGAGTATGGGGAGAGACTCCCTCTGAACGCCATGTGCCCAGTGAAAAGCAGCCAGGAAACATGAGTAAAAGAGGCTCTTTGGGGAGACCATGACACTGGATGTGTGCTCTGATCTTGCTTCTGTCTTCCTTTAAGACCCTGGGTAACTCGCCTCAGGTGTACATGTTCCTATTTCCCCTCCTGTTGTTTTCATTTGGACCATCAGGACCTTTGCCTAAAGCGGGGCCTCAGCACTGCTTAAATGGATTAATGCATTTAACGGTGTCTTTGGTCGCTGTGTGGAAGGGTGTTCAAGGGTGCTCAGCAGCTAGGCAGGCACGGGCAGCGGTGGGGAGGGCAGTGCTCCCTCTGCTCAGGGCGAGCCTGGCGGTGGGGAGCGCGGTATCCGTGCGGGCACGCAGCGGGAGAGGCGAGGCAGGGAGGGAGGGAGGAGGCCGTGCTCACCTTTCCGCCTGCCTGGTGGGCGACCAGATGCTCCTTTGGTCCCTTGGAAGAGGGGGACAGGAGGGCGGAGAGCCGCAGGGCTCGGCCCCAGGCACGCTGCCTCCAAGGCATCCCTCCTTGTCACTTTGAGCCTGCAAGGAAGAAAGCAGAGTACCCAAAGCCTTCTGGGGGCAGCTGGCAAGGGGAACCTTCTCTTACGGCTTTCCACAAGACTAAATTTTCTGGAAATCTAATTTCTCTTTTTTTTTTTTTTTTTTTTTTTAACCTGGTCAAAGAAATGGACACATTAAGAGGCTGAGCACAGATCTCCTCTTCCCTTCCTTCTTCAACTTACCTAGTTGTTAACGTTTCTGTTCGTGCTCTACCCATCTGAGTATCCCCGGATATTTTCCAAAGGTGAATATCTATTTTTAGCCTAACTTTATGGATGGGGAGAATCAGAAGTAGGCAGGTGYGTGCTGCAGCCTCCTTCCAGCACAGCTGTGTGCGCTGGGCACGAGGAAGGGCCGGCTGGCTGGTGGAGCGCTGCTGGCGGATGCAGAGGTGCAGATTTGCCGGGGAGGCCCCGGGGGCTTTTAGGCTGCCTGGTGCCATCTGTAGCTGGGGCTGGGCAGCCCTCCCAGTCAGGTCGAGCTGCATCTGTCCCTTCATCTACCCCTTTTTTCAGAAAGAAGTGGGATTTCATGACCCGGAGTTGCTCTCTTGGTGTGTGGTATCAATCTGCGGCACAGCTCTGCACTCCTTTTGTGTCCACACTAGGATGCTAAAGYATCCCCACCACGGCCATAGGGAGAAGGTCGCCCAAGATTCCTGCTTACGCTTGGCAGGGTTGGGGACTAGCCCTGCGTACACATAAGCATTTCCCTTAGGTACTTGCCCAGCAGTTAGAGTGCAATTAGGTGCTTAAGTGAAGTGTAAGTAGCTGGGGCKCTCTGTCCTGCTTCCGTTTTCCTAACGATACAGGGAAATCACTTGTGCTCTTAGGTTGTTTCTCCTGGGCCCTAGCATCAGTTCTGGGCTTGGAGAGTCCCTGCAGCAGATGGACCTGCAGGAGCACCCCGCTGCTCTGGGAAAACATCTCTGGATGTTTTCTGGATGGATCTCAGATGTTGAGAGGTTTCAGACATCCAGACAGAGCGGGMCAGTCTCTTATTTAAATTTTACACAGAGACAAGCCTGACCTCAGGTGTCTTCAAATCCCAGGTCTTTCTTCGAGGGTCCTTCCCTCCATGGATGTGCTTGGCAGGAGCCAGCAATGGCTGTTCTCATTCCAGCTAATAGTGAATCGTGTGCCAAGATCATGGCCCTACCAAGGTTTATTCGATGTTTTGCAAGCTCAACTTTGCAGACCGAATTCCTCACGTACCTCCCCCGCTAGTRTCTTATCCCAATTTGATATCAGTGTCTGGGAGGGAGAGCACTGGAGGAAAACTAATTGCCTCTCCTTTAGCCTTGGATCATACCAAGAGAGCTGGCTAGCCACAGTAAYGACAGCTAGAGAGAGACCTGTCTGTAGCACTGAGATGGAAAAGACAACCTCACCTACATATCYGGACTGCAGCAGGCAGTGAAATCCGGAGTGGGACAAGGTTTGAACCGTAATTGCATCAGAAAGTGCCCCGTGTCCATCAGTTAGCTCCCACATGCTGGTGTCCCCCAAATGTTGCTTTGCAGAGGTCCCCTAGTCCTGTTTGGCTTCAGCACGCTTTGGTAAAGGCCTAGTTAAGAGCAGATGTGAGATGTATTGCCTTGCAGGGAAAGGAGGGAGATATAATAACATGCTGGAAACCCYTGCCACGGACCTTTCTTGTCAGCCCTTTGTGATTGTGGCTGTGCGACCCATATCTGTATGGGGGRTGCAGGGAACGTGGTGTGGGGAATGGAGGGAGTGAGACGGGAAAATGGTTTAAGGAACTAAAAAAGCATTCCGTGTTTCTGTGATTTTAAGTACAAGAGACAGGTTCTGCTGCAGCTCGTTCTTTTCTTCTGATGACTCACACTTCCCTTTCAGGGCCATTTCCCAAGGGGATCTCATTCTTTCGTGTGCCCCCCCTCCTCTTTTTAGATGCCTTTTGTCATGTGCTCCCTTCTCCCYTGCCCCTCACTGGGTGCCAGCCCCCTTGGGCTCAGCAGGGCAGTGCGGGTGGGATGCGGTGCTGAGCCAGAATCCGCCCCTCGGATCGACTCCTCTGCTCAGAGCTCCCTCTGCCCTCTTTGCCGAGACAACAGGATGAACAACAGTGTTCTGAGGGGGGCTAAACGTGTCATCTGCRTCACTGATATGAGCTGTGACTTTGGTTAATCTCTGGGAATCTCTAGTTAATGTCCTGCCACACCGATAACAAGCAAATAACAAACAATAGACAAGGCTGCTGTCGTTCTTCGACCCGAGCTTCCTCTTCATAAACGTCAGATATTTCTGAGCAAAGAGCTTTCCTTTGCCTTGTTAATAGGAAGCTAAGAGCTGAGGTGAAATTCGGGAGGCAGGTCTTGCTCCAGTTGAGCCAGGGCTGCGGAGGAGGATGCCCAAGCAGAGCAGTGAGAAACAGTGTTTGTATATGAGCTGTGGGGCAAAAGGGTGTGTATGGGGCAGGGGTCTTTAAAGAATTCTCTGTCCTGGAGTCAATGTCATCAAAACCCTTAGAAGGGAACTGAACTTCCTGCAGGCTGTCGTCTTGCACAAGCCTTGTCATATAATCTCATCTAGTAATACCTGCCCCAGGCCCAAAACTTTGGCTCAAAATAGAGCACATCAGTTAAAAATATTCAAGATTAATGTTAAAATGGTAAGTTACAGAAAACATCGCCCTAGTGTCTGATTGCTCTCATGACTAAACATTTGAGATCTAATTCTGCAGACTTGGGCTCCTGTTAAGTGTTTGTATGATGTATATGGTGGTTTGTGTAGCTCTGCAAAGGTTTTCTTGGATCCTTTGGAGAAGATGAACTGCACCAACGTGTATGCTGTGGCTGGTGCACACCCTGGCCTTTTACAGCAGTGAACTGAGCTTTGTTCATGGTTTATTTTCTGTCTAGTAAAACTCAAGCTGTTCTGGCAATATTTTATGGTGTCACCTGTGGTAGGGCTAGTGTTTGGGGAGAACCAAGCCACTTTCCTGGTAGGAAGGTGCAGTGAAATGGAAGATTCCTGGCCTGCAAAATGAGAGTTGACTTTGATACTCTCAAACTAATCTGACTCCTTGCACTATTCAAAGATCGCTTGCCCTCGCTGGATAACTCGCGCTCTTATTTTCCCGCGCTGCAGAGATCTCGGTGACAAACGTGGTGTCGCTTCAGCRACACTGCTCCCTTCAGCCTGTGTCCTTGGTTCCGTCTCCCCGAATCCTGGCAGCTCTGCCTGTGCAGGAGGCGCAAGGCTTCCTTCCCGCCCCCATCCCATCCCTGTCGCCGGCCGGGGCCGCGCGCGGCTCCCAGAGGCAGCGCTTCCCGAGCTCGTACCCAGCAAACGCCTGCTCRGCAGCTGAACCCTCCAGTGCCGCCGCTCTGCCCTCTTGCCCAGAGGCGCCTCCTCCTCTCTGATCTTCTGGTAGCGAACGTTTCCTTTCATGTCCCACATCAAGGCCGCGCTCTGGCCTCCTCAGCCATTTGCTTCCCTTCTTAAGGCTGCATCAAGCATGTTAATGACACGCGGTGCCGGCCCCGCCACTCTGCACTGGCTCCGAATGCAGGATCCATCTGCAGCGTCGGCCTGCGCCGTGCTGGGACGGGAGCATCGGAGCCGCCAGCGTGGCCGGCCGGGACCGCGGGCGCCACGGGGGCTTTCTGGTTCCTCAGGGACCGTGGTGACCTGGCTCGGAGCTCTGCCCTGAGCGTCTGACCACATCCTGCTGCCCTCTAGTGAGGAATGACCTCAGTCCAGGCCCCAGGCCGGAGCAGGAACCCGTAACATAGACCTGCTGCACGGGGTGTTACCARTGCCCCAGCCATGAGGGAGCTGCAGCTGCTCCCGGGGACCAGCTGCCTTCGGAGCATGTCTCTCCCATCCGGCAGGCTTTGGGGTGCTCTTCTGCTCCCTCTGACCACCCCAGTCATCTGGAYGCTTCACCCTCAGTCTAAACATACTGCGAACCTATTGAAAAGCAAGGACAGGCTGGCAGTGAGACTTTACTATAAAGCAAATGGAGGGGAGTGAGGGAAGTTGTAGGTTATTTAACAAATGTTTATAATTAGGGATTTTCTTCCCATTTGCCTTGGTGTAGCTCCATGCAAGCCCATGGGACTGAATCCTAGTGCAACCGAATTTTGCAGCAGCATTAGCATGAATGGTGTGCACTGTGATGTGCAGGGAGAAGAGCTCCCGCTTCCACATCTCTAGTACATGGCTGTGGTCTACGCACGCTGCAACACTTGGGCAAGTAAGGCAAGGAGAAGTCTGGTCGTGCTGTGCTGCTGACGGGTCCTCTGGGCAGCCGGGACACTGCGAGAGCCGCAGCTCGCGCTTGCGCCAGCTTAGCTGCTGATTAGTCACCTTGGGTGCTGGGGTTCTTGACAAACCTTGGGGGAAAAAACGGGGCAGTTAAATGTCAGCCAATGGGGAGAATTTTCAGCTGGGGTAGGTGAAGGCAGCTTCACGGTTGTCAGCGAAACTTGGTCGGCAGCCACCCTCCAAGGCCTGKCTCTCTCTGCTGGCACGCTCTGCTCGCTGTGCTTCTGTGGGAGCAGCAGTGCCCACCTGCACCGCCTCTGCGGGCGTGAGCCTGGTGACGTGGCCTGCCGTTCAAGGGAAGACTCAAGTCCTGCCGCCTCTTTTCAACCTCTCCTAAGGCCTCAGTGTTCATACCAGCACGGAGGTAAGAAAGGCTCTTCCCTCCCTTGCTTCTCGGGAGTTCTGGAAAAGCAGCAGCTGCAAAAATGCCTCAATTTTTGTCTAATCTGCCTTTCTTTCTAGCTCTTGAGCTGTTTCTCTTTAGTCACTTTAAGAGCTGATAGGAATTATTGATCTCATTTACCCTCTGTATATCTTGACTGATTCTTTATTTGGAAACCAGCGTCTTGAAGTGCAGAAAAGCAAAGCTYGTCTTATGGCTGAAATAAAAATGTGCTTCTGCATATCTGAAATCTATAAGGAGGCTTTGTGCTTGCACAGACTGTGCTGCAATCCTGAGTGCCCAGCAAGGAGGAACTTGCTGTGATCCACTTCTRTGCTATAGTTGACACTTTAGCCTCCTTCATCCTCATCAACAACTTATTTTGCTTGTACATGCATGTATGTTTCTTACCTGAGTTCACACCCCTGGGAGAAGAGCAGTTCCCACAGCTCTCCTACCTCTGCCCAGACACCTCCTCCATAACAGAGCAGCTCTCTTGGCTCCTAACTCAAGGCTGAGAGACAAACCTAGTTCTTCATCTTCAGCAGGTGTTGCAGAAACTTCTCTCTAGCTGCAGCTCTACTTGTTTGTAAGCTTACAAGCTTGTTTGATGGTCACTCCTGGAGAGCAATGCGAGGAAGCTTCATTAAAGAATAGAACTGACTCTTTAAACAAAAGAACAGTGGACTTTTTCAAGAGCGGTGCTCATCAGTGGGTAAGTTGTTAGAGGACTTTCTTGCAGGAAAGAAAAAGTAGAAAAAATAATTCTTAATGTGCCTAGGCATTTCTTGACCTACTTTGCAGCCCTTCCCTACCACCATGTCCTCTGCAAGAGCACAGGTGGTTTTGTRAGGAAAATTCCTCTGTGACTGTTTATAGTTAAATACAATTTTGTTTACAGGATGCTTTAGAAGACGTAAAGAGCAGCTAAGTGCACAGGCAGACTGTTGCATCCAAATGATTTACTGCTTTGCCTTTTATAGTTCTTGATTACATCAGGTCCCTGCATCAATATCTTGTCTATTACATTCAAGCCTGATGGACCAGCAAGGCAARGAKATGTGCTGCTGCTGCTGCCATTTTTCAGGTGGAGCAGCAATTATGTTGCATCTTGCAGGGCGAAGGAGGTAATGCAGAACCCCACCAAGGTTGGAAACCAGTTTAAACATATGTGAGTTCAGATGCTTGTCCAGCCCACAGATCTGCCATAAAAACACACAGTTTTCTTGAAATATCTGAGGTAGTTTGTTTAGGACTGGGTGGTTGCACTTGAGCAAAAGCCTTGTCTGAATATTTCACTGCACCTGTTTTTTATCCAGGCTGCAGTCTAGATGTGCAGTGGCTGTAGCGCAGGGGCTGGATCACAAAACCTCTGAGCTATGAAACTGTTTGAGTTATTCCACAGGCTGGGACTCATACACTTCATCTACTCCAACAAGTCAGCAGGGCTCAAAATACTATCAGGATGTGAGCTCCCCATCCGCYAGCCTCATGGTCCCCCCAGGAAAGTGCCGTGCTGCCTGTCCAGCACTTGAGGAAGCACGTGATGCTCCCTCTGGTTTGGAGGGCCCAGCAAGGCCCACAAGAGGAATGAATTCCTGATGTCCTGACAGCTCCTGCAGGGCCACGTTCAATGTCTGGACCCAAATGTATTGGCAAATCTATTTCTGCTCTGTTGTTTCTTCTCCTTCCCCATTCTTCAGCCTCTTTGAAAAAATCAGGAGAGCTTTTCTTGCTGTTCTGCAGATGGCCTCAGGTCATTAAGGCTGTGCTCCATGTACTACCTTCACGCCGGCACAGAGGAGCTGGGGCGCTGAACCAGGGGCAGRGGCTCGGTGAACTCTGCAGAGAGAACTCACAGCAGGGAGGAGTGTGCATAGAAAAACAAATGTTAAGACACTGCATTGAGCTCTTGCTGAAACGGCAGCAGTTGTGACCTTCTGCGTTTGCATTTAAGCCCTGGACAACAACAGAATGGGGAGGAGGAGGCTCCCTGTTGAAAACCACTTTCATCRACAGTTCAATTTCCTACTCTAACCAGAGCTTGTGCCTCCCTTGCRTGCAGCTCCAGATCAGATCCTCTCCGTGCTCCCGCTCTTGGGCTGCGCAGTAGACTCAACGAGCGATGGCAGGAAATTGGACACGCGACCGCGTGCCTGCGGCGGCGGGGAGCGCGATGGCATCCGCGATCTGGCCGAGTGGCTCTCTCTGTTGACTCCAGAACTCCCTCGCATACAGTATAAAGCCTCAGATCAAATTTCCTGTTCTCCTTTATCCTGGATGTGCATGTCAGTCAGAGCTGCCGCCTGCCGTTATCAGGTAATCCATCATATTAAAACAAGGGAGAAGGAAAACCACAGCAAGAGGGAAAATGAATGCCTTGCAGGCTTTGAAGTACTTCCCCTTTCATCTTAGCCTGTAAAACTTCCATTTAGGTTGATGTCTTGACTAAAGGTTTGCCTGTGGCCCAGTGCTCTGACCACCTTGTCCCATTCTGGGTGCTGTGGAAGCCAGGCAGGACTGGCTCGCACGTGGGGGACCGTGTGCCTCGCAGCAGTGTTGCCTGATGTCCCCTCACGTTAGGGGAGCAGCAGAATTGGTGCTTTTCCAGCTAATCCACTTTCCGAGCAGCCTTACAAGCGGACARCGTAATGCCAGGGCCCTCGGTGGCCTCGTGCCCAGCCGGTACGGGAGGAGCAGGTTCCTGGGGCACAGCTGGGCGAGCAGGATGTGTCTGGAGCTCTTCTCTTGGGAGGGCTGGGACTGATAGTCTCGAGTTGAGTTCAGGGTCAGGAGCAAACTGATGCCCTGTTTGTCTGAGATCTTGTCTTTTCACAGATCAGCTCAGCAGTTGTTATTAAGGGTTTGGTGATGTTTTCCRCAAGGATGTTGATAACTATAACGTTTTGGGTAGAGGCCAGATCTCCTTCTGCTTCTGAGAATTCCCCTTGGAAGGTGCTGGACGCGCTTCGTTTCCTGCGCTCCGCTGCCCCGTGGCGTTTCTCTAGGCCCTTGAGCAGCTCCTGTGGTGTAGCATGGACTGTGCTGCTCATGGTGATGGAATTCCAACTGCTTTCCGCAGGAGCAGGATTTGGGTAGGGGCAGCGAGCTGGTTTGGAGTGTTTTGTCTCTTTGTTTTTACCTGTGAGGAGATTAAGAGCTGAGGGTGAACTTGCACCTGCAGATGCACTGGAGCAGAGAGGATTCAGGCCCATATGTTCTGTGGTGAAAATTGCAGTCAGAATTAGTCAGTGATTTCACACTTGCTGATACACTATGAAAATGATTAGACACAGCAGCTGGGGAAGGTGATGGAGCTCATTGAGCCTTTGCTCTTTGTAATAATAATTTTTTCTCCCCCCTGCCCCTTTTCTGAGTACGTATTATTGTTCATGRAGGCCGGCATTGAGCTGGCGATCTCAATAAAGCCACTGCAGAAGCCGTGCGAGAGAGCAGCTCCTGCAGCCCTTCCTGGGCYGCCTCCCTGCCTCGGGAAGACCGTAAAGCAGGGAATGCCTCRGCCCCTGCGAGCACCGAGCGGGCCGCTGGCATCGCCCGCGCTCCTCTGTGGCGTGCTACTTGCGGGAGGTTAAGGTAAATGGCATTTTCTTGTGCTCGAGCCTTYGTAAAGGGCCAGTGGGGCTCGCGCTTTCTCCACACGTGTGGGACTCCATGATTCCCAGGCTGGCGTCCCGAGGAAACGAGGCTCTGGCGTGTGCCCTCCCTGTGGGTACCTGCACAGTCTGAGCTTCCATCTCSACCCTTCCTGCAGCTCTGCGACCCGCTAGCCAACCACGGAGAAGTTTGATGGTGGGGAAGCAATTCCCAAAATATTGATTTTTTTTTTGTTTGTTTTCCTTTGGTTGTGAGAAATTAGATGAGTGGCAAGAGGAGCAAAACCCTCCCGGTGCCTCCTGGACCGAGGCAAACGCCCAGTGCCTCAGGGCTCTGCTGCGCTCTGTCGGCAGCGTCTTCTCTGCTAGCTGCTTGGGGCTATGGGGCTGCTCCGTTCTTAAACCCGTTCAAGCTGCTGCTGTGGCTGAGAGTGTTAGCAAGCCTCGCACCAGTGTGTGGAACTWGGGTGATTTTTTTTCCTGTCATCTAGTGCTTCTTATCATGGACCCTTGGTGAGATGGGTTAATCTGGTGAATAATTCTGTGAGCGGCTCCCGCTTTCTGTGGGAATGGGGATTCCTGGAAGCACCATGTATTCCTCAGTAGATGCAAGTGTTTTAAAACTTCATTTAAAATGCAAAAATGACTTTAAAAAATGCACAAAGAGCAGGAAGTCTATGCAAAGTGACCACAGCCTCACTCCGATGGGAATACGTGGGGAGCTCTGAGAGCTGGAAGTGTTCAACCCTACAGCTTGAGACTGAGGTGAAGTGCTTCTGCCACCCACCAGAAGTTATTTCATCCATTAGCTCCTGAGTCAAACTGTTTCCCCATACAATGGGGTGCAAAACGGTTATCGTGGTGAGGCAGATGTGACAGCTCCAAGCTCCCAGTTGAGGCAGTGTGTTGACCATGGCTAAACTTGCATCCTTGTGGCAGTGACAAAAAAGGGGTTTCCAAGAGCACGTAGGGTGAGCAGCGTGTAGGGGGGAGGCATGAGGGAGTGGAAATGGATGTACGAAAAGGAGYGGAGCACGGAGCAGGGGTTCATGTAGCGCAGTGCATCAGCAGAGTCATGAACCGCACGTGTATCTGTAGAGACGCCTTGGTTTGCTGTACAGAGTATAGAAAGAACGTACATCATGCCAAAAAAAAATCTAAATCCAAAGTTTAGGCTAGGAAAGACCATGCTTTCTTTTGTGCACACAACTGAGCGTATCTTTCTCCTCCTCCAAAAGAAAAAAAAAACTTGCTTTTGTCTAAATGCTTTTAACTACTCTGAGGGTGGGAAGCTGTTATTTAATTGGCAGAACAGTAGTGTGTGATTACTTCAGGCTAAGACACTGTGCCTAGACCAAATGGACGGTGTTCAACAATCCCCAAGCATATGTAGGTGTACGTGGTATGCACTTATCCATGCTTGTTTTTTCAAAATATCGAAGCAAGAAATAATGTTCTTTCAAGGAGAATCTATATGGTGTAAGAGAGAGCTTTTGTTTTATTAAATATCACACACTCAATTCAGAAACACGTCACGTGTCAGAAGGACAGTTGACTGAAAGTCAAGTTTTAAGGATGGGGGCAGATCCCGAGCAGAGGCTGCAGGGCAGAGCTGTGTCCTGGGGGCTGTCTCTGCCCCTGTATGTGCTCAGGATGATCTGGGGACAGACCACGTGCCAGGGGAGCTGGCCCTGCCTGTATTTCCTGGACCCAGCTAGACCTGGGGAAAAGGCCACCTGTATCCTAAAGAACGACACGTCTCAGCAGTGCCTCCATGCAAGAGATTTTTGCTCCTTTAATTAAATTGTTAGCTTTCATTAAAAGCTGATGTTAATTTACTTCCAAAAGCCCTTTGCCCCCTCTCTTCTATAAACCAGGATAAGCATTTCCTGGAGGGAAATCCAGCGCTYATCTAACTGCTCAGGGAGAAGAGGCAATCTGGCACTATTCGCTTTGTCCCATATTTTTAAAGAAAGAGTCGCTACTTYTTCAATAGGTCTCAGCTGTTTTGCTAAGAAAATTATTACAGTGACCTTAAGGGAATAGYAGAATATTATTCTCTCTTTATCCAGCATTTATTGCTATCCTTATTGGACTGGCTGTCGAGGTCTGCAGTGGTGCTGTCTAGTAATATCCCCTGAGGTCCGGGGCCATCAGCTCTGGAGCCTCACAGGCTCAAAGCCTCCTTTCCTGCTCAAAGCTGTCGTGTTCCCAYATCACTGTGTCTGCCTGGTCCCAGTCGGGCCCCCAGGAAGGCCCCCTATGCGCCAGGCACCAGCAGCTGGCCGGGACAYGTTGGGGAGGGCGTGCGTGCACGACTACCCAAGCTCTGCGGAGGCTGCACGGCCCCCTTGCTGCACCCAGGTCATGGCAGACAGAGGGGACACAGCAGAGCGTCTCAGCAACCCCTCTGGGCTCTGTGTGCTGCGGATTCTCTGATGTGTGAGGAGCTGGCGAGAACCCACAGTGCAGGTGGGAGCGTTTGAATCGCCAGTGCTGTGAGGACCTGAGGTCAGYATGGAAGGTCACCACCCTCATCCTCCCCATTACCCACAGGCTATCTTCAAYGTAAAAGGACTGTGACCATTATTCATTAACAAGAGCAGCAAAATTTAGCCTATTAGTAAGCTCACTGGCCAAGCAGTAGCTTACCTAATGTCTGAAGGGGTGAACACAGGATGGAGGAGGAAGGTTTTGAAAGAGGCATAAGAAGACCAGTCTGTGTGCACTTGCTTGACCGGACAGGGCTCCCAGAAGCTCTGTAAATCATCCTCCGCATAAAGAGCTGTTTTAGAAATGTGGATTTTTCTCATATTATGAGCCAGGATGTGGTACAGCAAACAGAAAATATCTTAGTGCCAGTGTTTAATGGGGAAACCAGAGTGGCAGAGGCACAATTGATTTTGTCTTTGTTTGGTTTCAAAATCAATTAAATATGAGCTTTAACTATCGATTTTTGGGGAATTTGARATGATTTGGAGAAACTATTAAATAAATTGAGGAGTTTTGGAGTCTAAACCTCCTCTTCTAGAGCTTTGTAAGACGTGCATGGGAAYCCAGTGGAGCATCCTGATGGTTCGTAGGCTTCTGTCCTTGCTAATGTCTGTTGCTGTTGTGCCAAACCTCTGGCCAAGGAGGAGGTTCCTTTCTTCTCAGGGACAATAGGAGAGGAGCAGATGCACTACACTTCTGCAGTTTGATCTTCACATATTTGTTCTCCAGCTAAGAAAATGGRGCTCTCTCCAGTAGCATTGGTGCTGGTTGCTGGTAACTGATCCCTGCAGCTAGAAGGGTCCTTCTGGATTTCTTAGTAACCTCTGGTATGGCGCATGCCCTGATGCTGGAGACATTAGTTCTTCCTGGAAAAATGTTCTTATGCTATAAAACTTTGTCAAAAATACATATTCTAGCTTGTGTTAGAGGAGCTATTGAGTTACTGTTCTAAGTTGCCAACGTAGCTGACATCTTGCATGGAAAGTCCCAGGACTCCTTCCCTTGAGACAGTCCACTCGATCACCACCCCCAGCTGGCAAACAAAATGCTGGGAAGACCCTCTTTGAAATGATGCCTTTTTCCTGCCCCATGATGTGTCCTTTTGTCAGGGCTGTCCCAGTGTGGCCATTCCTCCCCACAGGTATCCCCTCTCTCTGTGCCCTGCATGGTCAGTCTACAGACAGGCAAACACAATTTCTGATGCTAAAATGGAAAACTTCAGAATTAACCCATCTCCTGGATTAGCATGTGTCCCGGATCTCTGTTCACTGAGCTMATTTTATCTTAAAAATATACACATTTTAGGGATGGAGAGAGGTGGAGGTATGGGGATACTCACAGCGATATGCTCAGGCCTGGCCCAGTTCCACAAGTCTTTGTAAAGAGCGTACATGAGTTGTCTGCAGTGACAATGAGGTTATCTTCCTATCAACATTTCTGCCTCCCTTGGCAGGTGAGCAAYGCACATGGCCTAGGAGAGCAGGTTTGTGAGAGACGGTGGAGGCTCCGTAGACGGCATTTGTCACAAGCTGGGCTAGAATCGATGCGTTAAACCCGAACTGGTTGTCCACAGTGTCCGGATGCCTGRTTAAGCTCATCCTTTGGCTCTGTGTTCACTTGCATAGGACCCTCTTGGGAAGCGCAGAGCAGGACGTGTTTGTGGTGTCGGTAGCCGACACGTGGGCCTGTCTTCCCACTGCTCTGCACTCAGTTGCTATGGTGAAGACAGTCTCGCACGGCGGTGCCGGTCCATCCGAGACAGACCTGAGAAACGCAGGTGCTGCCCCCGCAAGAATAAACCTGCCCGCACTGAGCACTGGCCAGGGGACATCATCCCTCCCTATGGCTGTCAAAGGCACTTCTGTGGATGTGTATTCTGCTCCTTCCTGACTAGTGCACRAAGGATAGGCAAAGAAGGACCAATGCTTCAGCCTGCCTTGTGCAGCAGTAGCAGCATCCCATTTGCTGGGACATGTGGAGGAACTGCTCCCAGTYACTGGAAGCCACAGAGAGACCATGGGCTGCCCCAGGAGTCCCTTGGCTTGTCCAAAGGGTTCCTTGACACCAGTAAAGAGGTGTGTGTGTAAAGTCCAGCTCAGCTCCCAGGGTTCCAGTCGTGTTTGCAGAGCAGGTTTTTGGAGTGGGGAAAAAGTAAAACAAAATTTTACTTTTAAGCTGTTTTATTTGTTCTGCAGCTGTGGATGGCCTTCAACCTGGTGACTTCTTCTTCTCCTCTAGAAAGTAACTTTTTCTCAGATCTGGAATTTCATTTCAGGGCCCTTCATATTCATCATACTAATAAATGTCACATTATTCCATCTCTTCTGACACTAGTGAGAGCAGGCACCTGATGAAAGCTGATGAGGGATGAAAAGCAAAGCTATGCATAAAACACGACCCACAACTCAGGTGCATCAAGACCAATTCTGGAATGAGAAACGGGGGCTGTTCCAGGTCCTTGAATACAGATGTATTAGGAGCAGTTGGGCTGCTTGTATTTAAGCAACGAGAGCTTAGCTAATGTTTGTGGACATTTGTGGACCATTAGGACAAGAGTTGAAAGATCAGTGGAAGACAGGACAGTGATGACAGCAATTTAATCTCTCTGGACTTTTTTGACTAGAAATTTTTCTGGGGGTAGATGAACCTGGAGCTTTGGTGCCCCCATAATGCAGTAGTAGTGTGGCCAGACCAGGCTGAAAGTTTAAATGGACACTGTGTGGCCTTCTTACCTTTGAGTGTTACGTGCATGTTCGGTGGATGAAGGGGGAGAATAGGTGTCTTCTGACCCAACTGCTGTGCTCAGAGAGTTTGTTCCAGAAGTTGTATGGCACCAGCAGGATCTTATGTCAATAGATGACATTGCCCCAGCAGAGCAAGCTGATGCCTGTTACGTAAGTCATCTTGACAACGCTGCTGTCAGCTCACTTCTACTGGCAGCATCTTTATTTTCAGTGCGGCTGCTAGTGGAAGGAGGAGCCCATGGGATGCTGGAATCACAAATTAAATCRGAACAATCTCTCATCTTCGGTGGCCAAGGAAAGGAAGCACCAAGCTTGCATTTCTTGCTTAGGCCAAATCTCAAGAGCTTCAAGACAGATTTGAGAGCTGGTTTAAGGTTGTGAAAGCTCATGGATACGTGCCCAAGCAATGCCTTTCTGGTCTGTGAGAGATCTTGCATCCCTGGGTTTCTATTCCAGGTTTTAGGCARTCATGGAGGAGTCTGCAGGGGAATGGGTTCTGCTTTATAAATTTTGTTGTTTATAAATATTGTTGTTGCTGCTGCACATTGTAATTATTAACTTGTCATTCCCACAGAGTAAGAGAAGCTTTTATGAAAGAAATAGCATACGTTCCTGTAAGATATTAGTATTTGATACTGTAGTTTTGTATTTGATTCTGTAGTTTTATATTAGGTTAGATAACACTTGAAACATCCTGTGTTTGTTTAGTCAGACTCTGATGAGCAGCAGCTTGAAATCCCAGTGTTTTGTTTATGTTAGCTTTGGCAAATAATATATATATACCCACACACACGCACACATATCATCATTTATTTAAAGGTTTTTGATACCTTCATCCCAAGATTAATACCTTGCAAGCACACCTTTAAAACTAAGGAGATAAAAAAGAAAAGCATATACTCCCTGCTGGGATGAGTATTTTCTGCATGAACTGAGCGACATAAGACCAGGCCCATATGGGATGGAAGGGAAGAGGGAAATGCCTAGGAGCATTTCTTAAACGTATTAGGCATGATTTTATGTTCCGAGTTGAGGAGATGAGGTGAAGTGAAACATCTGTGTAYAATAAAGAGCTGTGTCTGTCTTAGGTTATTGTCAACTGTAAATTTGTGTGTCGCCCCCAGGCCTTGTTCCTGCTGACAAGCAGTTTGTACCGTTATTCCTCAACTCCAGGCCTGCTTTCCCTGAGAGTTAAACAAAAACAAATATTTGGAACCACTTAGCAGTGAGTTGTGGCTTGGCGGAGTCTCGTCCTGTGCCAGGAAAGGTGTTCTCCGTTGCTYGGCCTGGGAGGAGATGAGCTGGCTGCCACGCGGACTGGCCCCCCATGACAGCACCTTGATGTCTCCATGATCAGCACCCTCCTGCCATGTCTGTGCTGGGGTGCTAATAAGGGCTTCTCCACAGGAGGCTGCCCTGCTTGGGTTATCCATGGGATAACAGTGGGAGCAACAGGTGATGTCTGGGGAGATGCTGTGCCGAGGCCTGGCCCCACAGCACCTTCTGTACTCTTCCAGGCAACCATCTCCTCCTCAGTCACCTTGTCTCCTYATGGCCATCTCCAGCTGCCCCACTGTCTCTGGGTTTGCATGTCCTGCTCTGAATACGAATTTGCCTGACTAGGAGGAGTAACTGTTTTTCCAAGTCTCTGGATCCCCTTTTAAAGGCTCTGGGGCAGGGGGCTGCTCTCTCAATCTATAACCAGGGCAGGCAAGTTGATTTTCAGGGGTTTGCTGCAGCTAAACTCAGCCCATTTGCAGCTTTCCTTTACACTGTCAACTGCACAGTAAATACAACTAAAATAAATACAACCATTCACAAGTCATCCTCTCAATAACAGTTTGTTATCGTGTTCCCTTCCTTCTTTGTACAGCTYCTGTCAGTAAAAGTTGTTACCTGATATGGGACTCTGGCCATGTTCCTCATGGCACTTTACACGGTTGCGTTTGATGGGAGCAGTTTCCCCTTGGGCACATGCTCAAGTTTTATTGCAAAGCTTTTGCTCCATGGTCCTCATCAAGGCACAGGGCTGGGGAGAGACCGGAGCCATGGGGATGTGATGGAGCAGCAGCAACTTCTCTTTGGAGGGTGAGGTAGCCCATCCTGCAGCAGAGCTGCTCTATGTGTGCGGCTGCAGCAGGGCCACTGCCTTTGTTATTCTCTAAATATTAGTTCTTTAAATAAGTGCAAAGCCCTGCCAGAAGGAGACTCGGCTGGAGGCACGTCTGCCCYTGCTTGCCGTGGCACCGAACACCAAGAGCAGAGGGGATCCCAGGAGGCGACGTGGGTCCCGTGCATGGCGCAAAGCAACCGCTCCTTCTGTTCCACAGCCATGGAAACCACCTGCCTAGTCATCTTCTGCCAAAGTGAAATAGCAACTTTGGAGGCAGCGTATATTTTTGCTTCAAAATGACATGCTGCCTCACATGTTTTTATTCGACTTTGGTTAAAAAAATGACTGGGTAGCTCCTGCAAGCACAAACCAAAGCATGCAGCTTCAAAGGGGCACCACGACTAACTGCCTATGTAATTTCTTTTCTATATTTAATCTCTGCATTTGGCAGATCTTTTAAATTTTAGATATGCAATTGATATCTTCTGCTCTGAGGCTCGGCTCTGCTATTTCCCCCCCACTGCTCAAAATACACAAAGTCAGGTCCATACACTTGGGGGATACAGGAGCGATCGCTGCTTGGCGTGCGTAGGTATATAAATACATACGTGCTTGTAGAGATGGCCCAGAAACGCATATGTATGGATGTGTGCATGTAAAAGGCAAGAGGGATGCTCTGCCTGTATTTATTTGGGAAAGGCTTTGCTCTAGTTTCATTGTGCCTCCCTTTAAACGATCTGAAAATCCCCCCCCGTGGATGTGGAGGAATAAATATGCACGGCTGGTAATTCTGTTGCAGCGCTTGCTCCCAGCTGATAGGGTGACGTGGAGTTTGGAGGCTCGCAGATTGGCTTTTTGATTTGGCTTCTTGCTGCAGTTGTGCAAACCCCGCCGTCTCCCAGAAACGAGGCTCGGCGCTTTGCCGGGCGCCGCGATGCTGGGAAGCCCGCACCGAGCCCTGCTGCCGTGAGAGCCGGGGAAGCCCAGCACGCTCACTTGCGGTCTGCGCTACAATTCCTTTTTTTAATCTATCCTTTTATTTTTTTTTCCCCTCCCTCTCGACCCCCGTTCATCTCTACCCTCCTCGTCCTCCCCCGCTGCCAGCGCCTCCTTCCCTCGCCAAACTGCCCTGCGCAGGGCTGAAGATCGAGGCTGGGGGATTTACCAGCGTTCCGCCGCCACCCCCACCCCCTTTTCCAGATGCACCTCCCCGCTCGCCCTGACAGCTGCGAGAGCGAGCGCAGGTTTTTTAGCAAGCCGCGCAAGTTGGACTGACATGCAGAGGGGAAGCGCCGGCCGCGCGCACACGCACGCACCCAGCGCCCGCGCGCTGCAATGAGCCCCCTGTAGCCGCCGGAGGGATTTCACTGCGGAGCCCCCCCGTAAGCAGAAAATAAACTCGGCCGAGCAGCCAGAAGGGGTAAGTAGGAGGCTCCGCAGGCAGCGCGAGGCTGGCGGTTAAGTTTCCAGCTATGGAGCGGCTCCGCGCCCCGTGCATGCGGAGCGCCGGGGCCGGGGGGCCGGGGGCGGCGCTCCTCGCAGGATCGTCTCCCGCGGGAAGGTGATTTCACGGCGGCGAGGAGCAGCGGGGGCCGCCCGGGGGAAGCGGTGCGTGCGCTCTGCGCGGAGCCGTGATGGCTCCGTGCGCGGCTGCGGGGGAGGATGTGCCGCGAGCGGAGCGGAGCCGAGCGGAGCGGGGCGGGCGGCCGGGGAGGGGGCGCCGGGGCCGGGGCGGCGCAGGGCAGCGGCGGGGGGCGGGCAGCGCCGCGCATGCAGTGCTATAAATTTTCCTTTTTTTATTATTTATTATTTATTTTTTATTATTTTTGGTCCTCCCCCCGCCTCCCCCCCGGGCAGGCCGCGGGGCAGGCGGAGTGTCCCGGGCAGCTGTCGCGCTCCGTCCAGCGCCGCGGGGCTTGTTTACCCGCCCCGCGAACGGGCCGCGCCGGGCTCTGCCCTAAATAGGGCACGGGGCCGGAGCCCCCCGGCCGCGCGACGGGCCGCGGCCCCCGCGCGCCTCCCCGGGGGTGCCCCCGCGCGGGGGCACGCGCGTGGGGGCTGACCTACATGTGGAGGGATGGCAGAGGCTGCCCGCACCGCAGCCTGCCTCGCGAGCCTCGGCGCGTTTCACCCGTGCCGGGAGTAGGGAGGTGAAACTGTTGCAGGTGGCTCTTGTGGTTGTGCTATTAAGGAGGGTGGGAGGAGGTGCCTATATGGCTGTTTCATCTCCTGCTCCCAGAACCCCCAAAAGTGGCCCTGTATTGTAGTGACTGGGTCCTGCCCCGTTGGTTTGTTCCTAGGCTTGTTTTGAGGGGTTTACACTGAAGACTGGCCTTAAATTTAAGACAACACAGTGGAGGACCCATGAGGCTGAGAAGGAGTGCCATATACACATCTTGCCCTTCGTGCATGTGTATACATATATATATATATATATGTAACATGATTTTTCACAGCGTTGCATCTCTTCACAGAGCAAAAGGGTGGGTTTTTTGAGCTGCTTTTTTTCTGTAGGGGACCGTGCTGCAGGACTTAGGTAACAGTCAGTGGCATCTTCCCATGCCAAAGCGTTCACCTTGTGCCCTCTGGGAGCCYAGAGGGAGCCGGCAAGAGCAGAGCCGGCTTGGGGGACCGCTGGCACCCAAGTGGGGAGGCTTGGGCAGATTTGAAGATGCCCTGTAGGTTTGGTGCAGTGGGGAGAGGTATCACTCTCATGCAGCATAACCATTTCTAGGGAGCTCCTGGTCTTCCTCCATCCAGTGTGCTTGCACACACTTATTTGCCTTGATGATGGCTGAGCTGAGAAAGTGGCTCTTGTTTGGGGCTTACACTCAGCTGCTGTGAGCAACTGAACAAGACTTGTGTTTCCTGCACACAAGTGGTGGCATTAAAATAGAGCACGTCCAGCCAGAGCTGAGGGCTGGCTAGGGAAGAGCAAGAGCAGCCCAGGAGCCCTCAGTCTGACCATGCTGGTGGTCAAGCCAGTCACCCTCCCTTGCAAATATTAAGGATGTAAATAGTAACCAGCTGTGGAAGAAGAGGATTCARTGTGAATGATACAGAGCTCTAGGTAGAAGGTGCAGTATAATGAAGAGTCTGGGTTGGTTGGTTTGCTTGCTTCCTGAGCCAAATATGGGTCCTATTGGAGTAAGTTGGTAATTTAAGCATTCTGCAAATRCACATGGTATGGCAGGTTGTGGTCATTCCACACAGTGTGAGGGCTGTGGAAATGTGGGTAGTGCTCAGTGTTGGTGAGAAGCCCCCTGTGCTGCGCAGGGCACGTCCCTTCGTCTCGGTGGGTCTCAGCTCTACGGCGTGTCTTCCAATGTCCCCTTTCCTTCTGGGGACACGGCGAGGACGGGCTTGCTGCAGTTTGGGGTGGCTGCCTGCTAGAAGGAAGCCCCATCCASAGCCATCCTCCAGGCGCTCTCTGTAGCGCTTTTGCAGACAGATCCCCCGCTTCTTGTAAAGGCGCCATTCGGGAGCCGCGGCACTCTGGGTGCCGATGGCCACGGGGAYGGTGCTTTGAGCTGTCCTGGCGGGCGCAGGAGGTGTGAGCACCGCGAACGGGAGCATGAAGGTGCATCCAGAGACGGGYCCCGTTGTCTTTGGGTGCTGCCCTGGGCTCTCGCCATTGCCCTGGCTCCAGCCCGGCCTCGCTTGCCCATTGGGCAGCTCCATGTGGCCGCTGCGGAGCCGTGGGGCAGCCAGGGCACCGCTCGCCTGCGTGGGGAGAGGAGAGGCAGCCGTCCCCACGGCAAGGCCTGGAAGTGCCATAACTGAGTGTGTCAGCACTTTTGATTAGAAGGCTAGTTAAGAGGATGCTCGTTATTTAAAAATCAGGCACCATACAGATAAATGGTCTGTCTGTCAGGGTTTTGTTTGCCTGTTTTAAACAAACAGCATCATTCTCCTCCCCTGAGCGTCCCCAATGACCAAACAGCACTGACAAATAGTTCCCTGTTCTTTGCTGTTGTTGTTCTGTTTCAGATGCCTTTCATGTGCTTCAACAGTTAAAAAATGGCTTTGATTGCCTGCCAAATTTCTCTCTATATTTTTTTTTTCCAATCAGGCTGTAATATCTAATTCTGTATTTAAAAAAAAATTAAATTAAGTTACAAAGAGCAAAAACTGTTCATGTTAAAATGGGGAAAAAAAATCTGTGAAGTCAGGAAATTGRCAGTTGTGGCGCTCTGTCTACCATCCCTCGCTGTGCTCCGGTATCCTGGCATACGTTAATACCATCCGGATTGAGTATTKAGCCAACAGTTACTCCTAAAGGCATCGGCCCAGTTGGGGGCCCAAGTTTCCGAGTGCTGTACAAGTGTCTAATAAATGCTGGTCTCTGTCCTGGAGAGTTCTCCGCATAGCCAGGCACATGGGATCACCAGCTGTTCTTGGGATAACATTAAAGCACTTYGAGTGGCTGAGATGCTGGTTCTGCAGTGACGTGGGGCTACAGAGGTTTGTGGCACTGAATGAGATTGCAGGCCCTGCTTACCTCCCRGCACCACCTCGGGTCTCCTGCAGCTTGTGAGGACTCTTGGGCTCCTTGGAGACTGAATTTCTGTCATAGGAATTTCCATGTAGAGCAGGGTAAGGAGCAGCAGTGACGTGTCAGGCCATTCGGAAGGTATCACTACCATCCCCTATCTGGCCAGTGTCACATTGTGAAGGTCCAATGGCCATCATTCCTGCAATACATTCCTGCAATACATTCAAGCATCATAAAGTAAATCGTTCACCCCATAAGCCATATTTGTAAACAGGTGAAAATTCCCCCCAATCCTCAATGCACACACACTGTTCCATCTCTTAATTTTCTGAGAATTTTGTCTTTAAATCTGGTCGCTGAAGCCTTTGATCATGCAGCAAAGCTGTCACTGATGTCTCTGACAGTTGACATCATGAGAGAAAGGGGAGCTTAGGGCTCTTAACGTTTATGATAGCTTGTTTTCTGACTAAAGCACTCCAGTGTGGATTTTCCATCACAATAAAAAAGGGAGCTTTACCAGAGCATGCAGATTTAGGCAAAAGATTCTGTTTTCATTCAGCATTTCCATTCACTAGCAGATTATTTCAAGGCTGCAAAGCTGGACTTGCTCTCTTTGCTTCCTTCGGATATGCTGCTGTCTTTTTACCTAAACCTCCTAACTCGGGACAGCAGCAGAGACAGGCAGGTCAAGAGCAGTCAGAAATACTAAATATCCTGTGCTGCTGGGCATGTTTTGCATCCACGGAGGTGTCAAAGAGGTTTAGAAACCATAGACATATAAGAATCCGCATTGCCGCTGCTTTCATCACCACCCTCTTCTAGGCTGGTGCTTGGAGGCCGTCTTGCAACAAACAGCAGCTCTACCCAGCAGCAAAGCAGGAAATGGCTTTAAAYGAGAGAAATGTGGTGGTGCAGAATGTAACCGTGAGAAGGGCCGCAGATCTGAGTGCTGAGCTTGGGGTGATGGGAACGTGGGGCTGCGGTGCTGCTGATGCAGGGCGCGCTGCCGAAGTCTTCATGCGCGGCCTGCGGGTGAAAGCTGCAGGTTTCTTTCTACAGGGATCCCACTTTGCCTTGGTSCTGGTAACAGTAGGAGAGAGCAGTTGGTCACCAAGGTCCAGGCAGGCAGTGAAACYCACCACAAAGGTCCTGCGCTGTGGCTCCCCGCACCCAACGAAGAGAAGACCGCGCTGCTTCTGCCCTGGGCTGCAGGGCCACCCTGGCTGGTGAGGCGCAGGGGCTCAGAGCAACTCGCAGAGCCCTTTGTCCATCTCGCCCTCTGCTCTCCTTGCTGTATTGAATACTTGTTCCAGGGTTATCRAGGTCGGAAAGTCTTGGTTTGGCACCTTGGGATATACCTTTTGTGATGGGAAGTAATGTTTTGATGTTGAGTTAGAAGGCCACCTTAGTTAGTGCCTTTGCCCTCTTCCATGGCCTTGCCTGGGAACTGTGCAGTGTCCTTTGGATGCTGGTTGGGAGTGATGGTGCATGCCTGTCTGTGCAGTGGGACAAGAGCATTAAATGTTTCAGGAGGCCCTSCAGGACTCATGGCTGCAAGCGGCAAACCTGCCCCAACAGCTAGCACTTCTGCCAGATACATCATTTGTAACGTGGTTTCTATAGATTTCCAAGCCCAGCTGGGTGCGTTTTCCTGTCTTTTTTTCMTTCTCTGGAAGGTGGCACGATGGCATTTGCGACCCCATGGTAGGTTGTACTGCAGAGTGGGATCAAATGACCGCAGATGGAAAATGTTCATGCTGGCTTCACTAGCCCCACTTCCACCTACAAAGCCTGAATTGCCTGGAGGAGTTAAAGCCTGGAGTTTGTTCAGCCCTGAAGTCTCCTCCTGATGAGATGGGTAGTCATGAATGCAAATTATTTACAAAGAACCTAAGACTGATGGGGTCTGCAACAATTCTTTTAAGCTATTAAGAGGCCTAAGAAGCAATAGAAAGAAAGAAAAAAAGAAGATAAAAGGATTTAAAACATAAAATCTTCCCAAGAATGTGTGCAGAGTTTGATTCTGATAAAGAATCAAGCACAGAGGGTCTAGGCCAACCTCTYAGATGCAATGTGTCTTCAAAGCTCTTCAAGAGCAGAACAAAACAAGAACTTCCCCCTTCTCTTGAGTCCCTCAAACGCCCCATGCTAGTGACTTCATCTGCTTTCCTCTGGCAACTTGTGCTGCACACTGAAGCCTCCAGACTGCATTCCCCAGCAGTGCAAACAGGTTTCATTGGGTTTGCACCCACTGCATCCCAAGGAGGCCACGGCTGCTTGGCCTCGCAGGGCAGCTGTGTGTGTGTGCGCTCCTGTGCTGCCCTCACTGAGAGCCTCAGGGGAGCCGCCTGTCTTGGGGCTACCTGGGCCCTCTGTGCAGCGGCCTGGGTGCCAGGAGGGAGGCGAGTTCTCRGCGTCGTCGCCTTTGAGGTGCGACGCAAGCGCCGCCTCTCTCTGCGGGCTTTTCCTCAGAAAGGACCCTGGCGGAGGAGAGCAGCGTGCTGCTGCTTTTATTTTAGGTAGCTCCCAGGTGAGAATGAGTCTTTCAAATCTGTACTATGCCAGGCAAGGATAGGGGATGCCACTGGAATTAGACATCATGGGAAATTCTCATGACTGAGCATCTTGGAAATGGGAGCRTCAGAAGTTGCCCTCACATAAATTACCACCTGCTCTGACTCTTTGAGCATCATTTTTTTCCTTCTATGTTAACCTTGTAGAGGAGTTTCAGGTTCACTTCTTCCAATAAATGTTTCCTTTTCCCTAACTTAAATAATCCATCTCCCCAAACCCGACCTGACAGATGTTTCCCCCGCAGTGACCCTGTGCGCACAGCATACTTCATGAAACCATGGCTTTGGTGGGGAAATGCAGCACCAGCAGTGACCCTGCTGGTGTCCCTGCTAAAAATAAAGGCTGTCCCTCCTGGCAGTATTGGGGCTTGCTTTTAAGTAGGTAGGCGGTGTCACCCGTTAGCTGCGCTGTGCTCTTGGCCAGGCAGAAGGCACGGTTTAACCTTCAGAGCACGAAGGAGCTGCCTCCCCTCTGGGGAACTGAACTGAGACACTGACGGTGAGGAGATGCTCATCTGCACTTGGTGTGCCTTGGTCATGCCCGGAAAACTGCCCGCCTGCCTGTTGCTTTCCTAGAGCCATCTCCTTGCTTCCATGCTCTTCTGCCACTTGCCTGCTGGTGAGTCATGGTCATCTCTTCTTTCCCCCTGCTCTGGTCTTTTCCCTCCTCTGTACTTCCCTCTTAAATCCACAGGTTCCTCCATGTTGCTCCAGTAACCAAGCCTACTCACTGCTTCACAGAGCAGCTCTGGCGTTTTGTGGCTTCCCATCCTTCCAGCAGCATCTCCTGCATGTCCAAACCAGCCCCTCATTTATCTTGTGCATTTAGCTTGCTGCCACTGGCCCATGGCCTTGGCGGCTGGGCCAAACCCAGGTGCTTGGTTGGACCAGTAAGGAAGCAGATCCTCAGTTTAGAAGCTCTGGTAAGCACATCAGTGAGTTTAAAAACAAAACAGTAAGCAAGTGCAAGGCAGTGCATCTTAGCAAGGGATGTAAGGAACTATTAGTACAGTTTAACATGTTTTGTGGAGCTTGCACTTCCAGAATTGCAACTGGATGTTCTTAGCCTGTTTTCTTGGGAAAATTTGGCTTCTATGAGTACTCTATCAGTTGTTTCCAACAGCTATTAGGCACTATAGACTGGCTGTGATCACCTATGGCAGAGAGGTGGGGTTCTCTCAGATGGTGTACATCCTTAACACAGCTCATGAAGTTTGGCCCCAGGTTGTGACAGGAGAGGAGTTGGGCAAGGGGGTGTCAATATTTGTGTGCATGTCTCTGAGGGGATTGGAGGGCATGAAGAATGGGAAAAGGAAGGTTTATTGAAGAACAGAGGCTTGGTGGGGCCAGATTCCTTGGAAAGCCAGCTTCATTAARTTGGCTGCTCGTTGAACTCCCACAGCAAAGTGGATGTGTTTTGAGGCTTTGCTTCWCTTTAAAAGTGATTGGTTTCCTCTTATGGTTGGTCTTTTACCTGTCTGCACCATAGACTCCAGCTCATAGTACTGGTGGCCACTGCCTCAGAAGTGCTGGGGAAGGGGGAGACCTTCTGGGGTGAGGGAGCAAGGCAGAGGGGGCTCCTGTGGCAGAGTAAGATTGTGAAAATAAGCTAATTACTTTGCTAATTCCTACCTTAGTTGTTGCTCAAGTCAGTCCTTTACTGTAAAAGAAGGACCCTGCAATTTCYTTGCCTTAGTGTTGTGTTAGGAGAGATTTGGGCTTAAAGCAAGTAAAGCACATCTCTGTTTTAATCTTCTCCTTGCAGAAATGGATGGAAAGATATTTTCTGCAGTGCCTGAAGGGACTCTGAACTCCTCAGTAAAACCAACAGTGGCAGAAGAGAGACTCCTTGCYTCAGTAGCTTGAATAGAGCAGGTGCTAGGCATGGGCTAAGCTCGTTTTCCAGGCATCTGCAGTGACTCCTGTCATTGTACCTTCMGGAAAGGGCTACTTTCAGAAGCTAATCCAAGGTGATCCTCAGAGAAAGGAGAATCCAGGCCTCGTTTGCTAGAAGATGGGTCTTGGGTTGTGGGGGAAGGAGATTTTTCTCCTTCCGTGCYGTGTCTCAGTGTGTTTGGCTGAAGCAATCATCCCATGACTCAGCTTCTCCTATTGGCAGGACTAGGTGTAGTAAATCTGAGGCCAGCATGGAGCAGTGGTATGAAGGAGCTGGGGTGGCAAAAGTGCAGTTTGTGTGAAGAAAGCAAGAAGATATCCCAAAGTCATGCGTGTGTCATGAATTACAAAGAGGAAGTAAGTGTGGCTTTCCTATTGGGGTGTTATATTAAATGAAATGTTGCCAGAGCTCTTCAGGCTTGCTCTTCCAGGAGAATAATCTGGCTCTACTGACTTGGGATCATTGGACCTCTAATGATTTACGCCAAAGAAAATCTGGCCCTAARGGTGCTCTTTTTCTTCACTCTGACAACCTTCGGCTGGTTGTATGCAAGTGCTCCAAGCTACAAAGAGAGTCCTCATTTTTAGGATGACTTTGCACAAAAGGAGACTTTTGGAAGGGAGGGTCAGAGGAGAGAAGCTGGTRTAAGTAGTGCCATGAATATAATCAAGATGGTACTTCTCCCAATTTGGACATGAATCATACCATGATTGTTCAGTACTTTGCTAGGAAATTTGTCTGATTGCCTGGCATCTAGGTTTCTTAATGTGGTTCATTGGTATTGAAGTTAAGCCTTGCTAAGTGCTGGGATTAAAGGGAATATTTTTATAGACATGTTAGAAATGGCAGGGTGAACCTTACCCTTTCCAAACAAGGTGCCTCCTTGTACATAACTCTCCTAAGCTGACATACATACAATAAGTCCTGGTGTTTTTTTGTTTGTTTTATCATTCTGAAGAGCAAAATCATTTATTCACCTGGCTGAGTCCTATGCCCTTTGGGTGTAGGACCTCCTCCATGCCCTTGTTAGGAACTGAGAAATAAACCTGATATCTGTCTTTGGGGAAGACACCAGTGGTCTCTTACAGTTGTTTGATTACCTGCAGAAATTTTAAATCATATTTTAGTGTCTAATGGAAGATCCTTGATTTCTGTGGGATCAAGATGCCTGAATGGATTGAAGTTCTGCTCTGTTAAGCTTCTGGCTGCCTTTGAAAATCTGGCCCTATGCGACTCTCTTGGTGAAGCCTCCAAGGCAAAGCACGTTGAGCCCATGGATGAGGCACAGGAGGTTGTCAGTGGTTTTGTAGCAGTGCAAGAGGAGGCAGGTAACGGTGCCTCTCTCTCCTTGAAAGAACAGGGGGAGGCAGGATGCCAGGGAGGGCAGACAGTGAGCAGACCCGCAGTTGGGAGCCTTGTAAAGGGAAAAAGGTGAATAATCCTGCCTGGTGACGCCGGCGTGATGAATAAATCTCTGCCTGTTGACACGAGAGGGATGAGAATGGCATATGGCTTCATGCAGGCACAAGAAGAGCTACTGCAGGGTGGGCAGAGCCAAAATGAAGGTGGGGCAGGGAATAGCCTGGAGAGCACTGCCACTTACTGTAATTGCTGTAACAGATCAACTTCCACTGTTTGTTGGCCGTGTGATCTCAGCAATTACCATATGGTAAATATGACTCGAGTCTCTAGCAAATAACAGAGCTAATATTAAGAGAGAATCTGTAAACAGCRAGTGCATAAATGAACAAAGAGCAACAAACAGCTYGGACTTATGAAGAATGAATTAATCATGCTGGGTGTGAGGGTTTATTTTTTTTWAAAAARAAAAGCAATTGYGRAATTAACAGCTGAATAAATGCTGAAGCAGTAAGATCTCTGAATTGTCAGTAAAGGATTTTGTGTCAGGAAAGGGTGAGAATGCTCTCTGAAATCTTACTTGAGAACTTTATTCACCTGGGTACAGGTTTTGGCACCTACCAAACAAAATCGGTGTGAGGGTAATTGGTAGCTCTGCGTGTTTCATGTCTCCTGCTGCCATCCACAGCAGTGTGTGTGTTACAGTATATTACACTTCTTCTAGCTTAAGAAGCTGACTCTCTGAGTGAAACTCTGGAAATATCTGGGTATTTTTCTGAGGTATTGCAGTCAGCATGGCAGTCCACACTTAATGGCAAGCCCAAATTTGGATGCACAATAAATTGGTGATTTTAGAAAATTTCAGAAATTTAAGCAACAAAGTGGACAGGTATAAATAATTTTACATTTAATTTTCAGAATGGTCCAGTACCTTATTTAAAAAAACCAATACAAAACCCAAAAAAACTCTCATAAAAACGATCTGAGGGATGAGACTTCATTTCCCAGTTTCTGATTCCCTGCTCTGTAAAGAGCAGGGCAGATCTGCTTGTTTTAGTGGGAGCAGATGCTAAGACTTAGAGCTCCCAGTTACCAGGCTGGTTCTGACCGTTAAAGGGATCAAGAAGAGATCATCAAGATAAATGATTAAAGGGCTGCCTAGCCTAATTTATGACGATTAGAATAAATTTGTGTGGTTTGGGCAAAGAATAACTGTGGAGGAGAATAGCTATTTACAAGTATCTGAAGCATGTAAATCTCAGGAAGGGAGGAGAATGGCTGAGAGTGTTCCAAGGACAGTATAATGAGAACTAGCGGCATAAATTTTCTTAATTTCATCCTAAATATAAGGAAGACGTCTAAAACCTCTGAGATAAATTACATCATGGCAGAGTCTCTCTGGGAAGTTGGTGGAAATGCCATCGCTTGGGTAATTTAAAGCRGGGCTGGACAAAGTACTGGAAAATAATGTTCACGAAGGGAACAATCTAGCGCTAGTCCCCTAGGAATGGGCTAGACAACTCTTCTGGCTCTGGTTTGAGCAACTCCRTGAGATCTGTGGTGTCTGGGGTAAGCTACCACTTCTGCTACCCACCTCCGTGCCTCCGATACCTTCTTCCTCGCTGAGCCACTGACGAGCCCTTTGCGTGGGCTTGTGCAGAGACTGGGCTTTCTGTTGCTCGTTACAGGGCGTTTTTGGTAAAASAGGTATTTTGCTGTATTCAGACCAAAATTTAATCAGAATGCGCTTTTTTTTTTCCCTTGGAGGAGGACACGAGATCCCAGGAGATCTGGAGTAGCACCTGGAGCCTGCTGGCTGCCAGGAGAAGGGCTCCCTGCCCGGCTGCCTGTTGCATCAACCTCAACATATCACACGGTGGGCTTTCCTTTCCTYGAATCAATGCCTTCTGCCAGAAAACTTGTTCAAAGTTGTATTTTTCCTAACCGTACCTGCTTCTAAAGAGGCTGAGGTATGAGCACAATGTTTTCTCCTCTCTTTTATTTATCATTTAGCACAATTCTCTGTACAAATAACTACTGGCTCTGCAGCACAAATGCACCATTGGGAACAAATCCTGGAATTTTTAATTTTAGCAGTTGCAGATCTTGGTCACCTGAGTGCTAGAAAAATGTCACAAGTTGCCCCTGTCATCTCTCCTCTAGGCTGCTGGTAGCTGCTGGATGATAAGTTGCACCCTGATGGTGGCACCTGAGCTAGCAATGTAATATGTCCTTGGTACAGGAGCAGTAAATAACAGGCCCTGTGAGCTACCGCAGGCACTACATAAAATGTGTTTTACTGACAGCGAGTTTTTCTCACACCATTAAAATCCTTTTTTTTCCCTCCTGCTGCCCACCTTCCCCCACGGAAGACATTGTTGCTCCTTATAAAGCGGGGCGAGGAGGGCTGGTGCCTGGCTGGGCCTGTGCATGGCTGGGTGGCTGCTCCCTTGCATCCAGCTGCCCTGCGAGCAAAGTGCCCCTTAGTAGGGCGGCAGAGGGGGCACGGGGTGGGTGACCCGATCACTTCTGTATTTCTTTCGGCCTCCTGGATCTCAAAGGAAAAGCCCCCAGCCTCTTAACTGAGCCTTTCATGTCACAGGCACAAAGCTGTGGGCCTGAAGGACATACTTGAAATTCCCTTTCAATCTGGGTCTTTTGAGATAGGGAAGAGTAGGGTTGTCAGGCACCCTYTGGTGTTCCTGAGAAGGCTGCGTGCCGGCTGAGCCTAGCACGGGCTGTGACATAAATAAGGGCTGTTCTCGAGAGCATGGTCGTGTCCACCCGCCGAAGGCTTCCTCCGGTGCCTGCCTCCCTGGTGTTCACAGGTCTGTGCATGGAGCATAAACCCTTCCTCCCTTGAATGCACAGCTGCTGTAAAATCTAGATGCATCTCGACACAAAGGGCCTTGTAGGGATGGCTGTGTGCCTCGGTGTCCCCGCTGGTGCCCTAAACTTGCCACCTGAGGTTTGAGAAGGTTGGCAGGTGCTCTTCATGTTGACTTTGGGCATGGCCAAAAGCCTTTTGCAGCCTGGCGCATGGGAAGCTGGGCAGGACTCTGGCTGAGCCAGGATGCTCCTGCTGCAATCCTGAAGCGGGCCTCTGTCCTCAGCCTTCATATCACCTGGTGCGGCCTGTGCAGCAGCTGATCCCGCGCTCAGGATCATCCTTTGGGAGCTTGGGTGCGGCACAGGCTGGGGGAGCACTGCTCTGTGCAGCGYGTCTGAGGAGCTCTAAGACAGCTGTCATTTTTCCAGCTGGACTGAGAGTGAAGGAATAAAGTGCCCAGCCAGTCAATTGCAGAACGTGTGGAGCTGGAAGAACTTATAGGCATAAAGATTAGCTATTAATGGTATTGCTTCTCCAGGAGCATCTTGAATACTAAAACACRTCACAGCCCAATGCCCCTGGCAAGTTGGGTGTCTGGAGATTGCTTCTAACTATACGTAAGCTTGTGCTCCATTTATGTCATCCTCTGGGATCACCTAATGCAACTGAATGGATGCTATGTCCTGTCATGAGAGCAGTTCTGTGAGAAATTACTAGTCCTCAGGTTTCATGTCTATTAACACCCATTTGCCTTGCTGGAATGGTAGGAACTATTCATACTAGATATGAGACTCCAGCTTGTAAGTATTAAAAGACTTGCTACAGGAGCCTTTTTTCTTACAGTGGGTTTTTGCACAATCTTGAGAGAAACAAGTCTGCTTTGGACAGATATTAAGGGCCTTATTGTGTGGGCAGCTAATTCTGTTGGTGTAATTTCCAGGTTTTTGTAATTCCCTTTTTTTTTTTTTTTTTTTTTTTTTTTGAGTCTTGTAGCCTGAAATGGAACAAAAACATGCTTTTATGATATTTTACATTTTTTTTTTTTTGACTATGGAGCACAAAACAACAGGCACCCGTTGCTCCCTGCTATAACTTTTCTACAGAGCCAAACTACAGAGATTTATCATGGACTGGGAATGACTTATGGAGCTTTTCCCCACATGAAATATAGTGCTGTGGTCCTAGGGACTAAGACTACCCGTTGGTGTATAATATTCTATGTAAAATGAGCTTGGGGGTGATCAGTTGTGTCCTGTCAGGTAGGTGCCTGCTGTCAAAAGGAYTGTATAAGCCCTGGCCTAGGTTAGAAATTTGCATTTGTCTAACAAAATGGATATAATTACGCTGCTCTGGCTTTTCCATTGTGAGTAAATTTAAACCTGCACTTTGGTACATTGTAATGATGAGCAAAGGGCTAAATAGCATTTGAATGGAGACAACTGAAAATATATTCTGTTTTCTGTTAAATACCTTGTTATGGTATTATTTTGGGGGAGGTAAGAGTGCGAATTAGGAATAATATCTCTTCTGTGAAAGATGAATTACTTGTGTTCTTTGACAGAAAGGCTATAATTTCAATTTTTGCTATGATTATTGAAAAAATCTGTGTTCAATCTGAAAGCATTAGTGTGCTCTGGAGTAGAGGTGTGTGAGGTAGGTGTTTTTTCCCTTTTCCTGACCATCCTTGTTACAGAGATGACCCTCATTTCTGTCTCCTGTGGTCTAGGAGCGGAGGGTGCTGCAATAACCACCCATAGCTGCATTGTGTCCGCCCTGCTGTGGGACAGGTGCTGGSCAAGCGACACAACGCTTGGTCTTGGGAGGGCTGCGTCTGCACCTAGCACAGCACCTGAGCCTGAGCGGGGCTAACCCTGCACTCTTATGCAATCAGCAGCCTTTCCTTGCTAGTCCAGAGCCAGGGAGAGAGCGCGTGCATGACCACAGATATACTCAGTGTTTCTGATTTATTTGGTGGGTGGGAGGGAGAGCAGGAGGCGAGGCAAATGCCTGATGACCTGATTTTATTTGCAGGCGAAATCCAAGGGTTCTATTTTTGATGGTGGCTTAAGGGGAGTTTTGCCTAAATAAGAAATGAATMGCGACTTGGCGCGTTGCTGTTGGTTTTGTGTTTATTGACAGTGATTTTCAGAACTCGGTAAATGGAGGTTGTGTGTTAACAGCAATTAGTGAGTTACCCTACCTCTTGATTAGATTTCTTACTGTGGATACTTTCTTTTGAAAATATCCCTGCCATTAGAGTCATGTGGGTAGCTGTATGTAAAAAGCTAAATTTTAAGGTATAGCCTTCCTAGCTTTCCGCGTCTGTGTAGCCCAAGAGCACCCAGAACATTGGTGTTCTGAAATTCAGCTATCTTAAGAGGTATAACTAGCTCGATAGGTTTTTGAAGTCATTTTCTATCCCAGGTCTAATGTGACAATGTCTCCCAAGCGCAAACCATGCTGCTTTCTGGACTGTCTCCAAAAGTATTTTAAGAACTGATCCCGTCTATTTATGGATTTTATTTATGGATTTATGGATCACTTGGCCATTGTCAACTCTTGTAGAATAAAGCGATCTCCCTGCTAAAATAGCTGTTACAGCTCTTCCCCAGAGCCTTCCTCCTGAGCACKAGCTTGTTCTGTCACACTGATGCTTTCGCTTTTTGTCTCTGCTGCATTGATTGAGWGCTTTCATGGCTGATCCTCCCAGAGAGGAGAAATGTCCCTCAATACCAGTGCCCTTGCTTGCATGTACTGCATGAGATAGTGGTGGAAGGCACAGATCAGCGGGAGCAAAAGATGCCTGATGTGAAAGAGGTAGTGGAGGTCAATGACTCGAGAGCTGGATTGTGTCAAGCTGAAGATCACCCCGTGCTAGCTGACTTTACACCACTGCTGCAGTCTGCTGTGGTTTGTGGCCCACACAGCCAAGGCAGTGACATAGTTGGACATATATCTCCCTGTGTGAGGGTCCATGTGGCTCCCCCAGATGTAGATTTGCTGTTTTGGTGGACTGAAAAAGGAGGAATGGCAACAGCTCTTCCTGGGTGACTTGTGGAGCAGGACTGTGCTCCCAGCCTTCCTGCCAGGAGAAGGCTCCATCCTCAGAGCAACACTCGTGCTGAATGGCYATGCCACAGTTGGCCCTCTTGAGATCAATATTGTTACTTAAAGGAAGGACAAGGGATGTCCCTGCCTTGTTCTGGGGAGGCCAGTGCCACATATATCCCCTCCAGCAATTTCTGGACAGAGTTTAGTAGATACATCTGAGAGCAAAACTGTGTAAGCAACATTGCTGTCCTAGTGATAGACTGGAATTTTAACTCTTCTATCCTCTGACGTCTTAGYGTTAAAACTATTACCTCAATATTTTATTAACAGCAATGTTAAAATCTAATAGTCTTATTTTGTGTTGCAGAGCAATTTTGCACCACTTCCCAAGGGAAGAGGGGGAAAAAGAATGCTCCACTGTGTTTTTTAGATTGGTTAGGTTAATGCTGTTTATATTGCTGAAAGCATTTTAAAATCTTATTAGGCAGTGTCTCTRTGGGCAAAGTTCCTGTTGATCTCACAGGGGAATTTTATCTATGTCAAAGAATTGCAGGATAGGTCATTATTATATTGTATTAGAAAATTATTTTGACCTCCGCTTAGCATTGAGATGTTCATTAAAGCAAATGAAAACCAGTGAAACAATGTGCTGCCAATTTCTGGGATGTTACTCCACAACCTATCACTTGAGTTTGGAGTTCCAAGAAGCTACCTCTGATGGAGGCTGCTTTCAAAATCATGTGCAATTAGTTTGAGCAATAATCTCAAGTGTAGACTTGCACTCTGCTTAAAATCAAATTAAAAATTAAAAAAGAASTGGCAAAGCCTGGAATGTTTTGAGRAATGGCTAGCAATACAAACCATTRCAGAGTTATATAAGGTAGATAGATAGTGTTAATTACAAAATGTGGTTGTACCACAGAGTGAAGTTGGTGGTAGCAGTGATTTATTTCAGTGGGCAGTGCAGTCATTGTACTCTTGCTAGATGCAGAATTTCAGTGATACTTAGACTCTTAAGTCATTTTTGAAATCAAATTTAGGTGCYTGAGTCACATAGATGCTTTTGAAATTACTCCTGTCTTTCTGACGGCCATTTCTACATGGCTTATCTTGGAAGACACAATGCCTACTGGCTGCTGTACAGTTAASTAGACTTGAGGAACTAGGAGAGTCAAGAGGTTGGTGAATACCTGCCAGCGATTGCAGTCCAAAAAAAAAAAAAGAAAGAAAGAAAAAGGATGATCTGATGTGCCCTGGGTGTATTGGAGCTGCTGTGTGCATGCATCTCTGCATGTACCTCAAGTCAGAGGCACCTGGAACACGTCCTCTTTACTCTACATGTGCACACATCTACCTTGAAGCCCAAATGTCTCAAGCTTGCTGCATATGGTTACTTTGCCTCTGTATCGTGGCCTCTTTTCATGGATTTCCCAACATCCTGCTGCCAGAAATTAGGCAAAACATCATGCAAAGAGGAAGGGGAACCAACATGGCAGAGTCAAACTCTACCCAAGTTGTATAGCCAGATACCTCAGTCTTCCCTGTCACCCTGAGCTGTGCAGACAGCAAAGCCTTTTAAAAAGGCAGCAGGGCTGGTGCAGCCTAACAACCCTCCCTGGACCGTGGATCCTCAGATCCTGGGAGTGTCCTCAAACTCCACATCTAGGGTGGAAGAGAAGATAAATAGACAATTGAGGAAGCTAATGTGGGAGAATTTATCTCCTTTGAATTAATCCGGGTGACATGAAGTGTATTATTTTTCATATCAAGGGTATTTGATATGGATTTGTGATCCTGATACTGCATAATCAATTCTCTTCCCTCTGTTGTGCTTTGTCAGAAACAGTTTGGTTCATTTGCAGTCCTTGTTCATGCTTTTCTTCCTGTTTTGCTTGTCTCTATAGATTTTTATCTGAAAGTTGAAAACATTTTTGTTGATATCAGGAAGATTGCACCTGTTTTTGAGAAGATGCAAGTGACACAACATGATGATAAAGTAACCATTTGAGATGCATTTGTTAGTGCTGATAACATTAAAATCCTGTCTTGARTACATACAGTGCAAGGGGGAAGGGGAAGGGCCTTGAGAAGTGTTCAGGGACCAGTTCATCTCTCTGAACTGCAGCCAACTGAAGGTTAAGCATCTGCTCTAAATTGTCTGTGGGGGCACTCTCTGTAGATCAAGGGAGAAGGGGGGAAAAGGATTAAATCCCTTCTGGAGATATGTCTTAATTACATCTTTCAGGTCACATAGGGGTGGGACACAAGGATTGTTCCCTGGAGGTGACTTTCCATTGACTACAAAGAGAGCCTAGGTGACTTCTTTTCACTTACTGCCCAAGTTTTAGACAGTTAAAACAGAGGAGAGGAAGCCGAAGCTTCGTGATTCAAGAGTGCACGCCTCAGTGACCCTTAGTGGGAGCTGAGACTCTTGAACCTCCCAAGTCTTTTAGATGAGGCCACTATTAAGTTTGATGTTTCCTGTGAGATACTTGACAGTGTCACAAAACGTATTGAGGCCAAATTCTTCCCAAGACTGGTTATAAAGGAAAGGGAATAGTTTGGTACATGACAATATGAAGGGTTGAAAACTCAATCTTGGCTGACTGGTAAGTCCTTGGGCACCGTGGTACCTCATAATTGAGTTATGTCCTACAAACAGTTTGATTTAGATATTGCTCATGGGCATATAGGTGGTGCTTCTGGTGTTTCCCTGGGTGTGAGGCAGGGGATGCATCAGATTTGGTTTCTTCTGCTGAGTTCGAGAGCCGTGTTCTGGGTAACACCATGGCATCATTATGTGGTTGGTAGCTGAGTGCTCGGTATTCCAGCTGCATACACAGTAGGCCAAGGATGGGGTATTATGTACAATCTTTCTCTGAGCTACTCTTTTAGCAATACATCTTCATCTGCTAGGCCTCTAAATGCGGCAGTTTGTTAAAGTCCCAACTAGTGGTAAATAAATTCTTCAAAGTGGCAGAGAGATCGCTCGTGCATCTCTGCCAGTCCTCTTCAGAGGCGAGATACGGAAGCGCGTATGGGCAAATGTTGCATAATGTTGCATCTTCCTTTTCTCTCATGCTTCCCTCCCTCCTCTCTGTTTTGTTTGTTTCAGGTTCTCGGCCTTTTTGTGGATCTACACAGTGGAAGTTGCATCTTGTGTATGGCGTGGTTAAGCTTGCAGCCTCTCACCTCGGCCTTCCTCCACTTTGGGCTGGTTACTTTTGTGCTGTTTTTGCATGGTTTGCAGGTGGACGCCGGCCTGACGGGAGACTCAGCAAGTTCAGTACAAAACAGTTCGTGTTCAGGATCTTTTGACTGCAAGGAGGGTGTTATCCTGCCAATATGGTACCCAGAAAACCCATCCCTTGGGGACAAAATTGCAAGGGTTATTGTATACTTTGTAGCACTGATCTACATGTTCCTTGGAGTCTCCATCATTGCAGATCGCTTCATGGCATCTATAGAGGTTATTACATCACAAGAGAAAGAAATCACCATTAGGAAACCCAATGGAGAGACCACAACAACCACCATTCGGATTTGGAATGAAACTGTTTCCAACTTGACCCTCATGGCTCTGGGCTCTTCTGCTCCTGAGATCCTTCTATCGCTGATAGAAGTATGTGGGCACGGATTCATAGCTGGAGACCTGGGGCCTTCTACAATTGTTGGCAGTGCTGCTTTCAATATGTTTATCATCATTGCCATCTGTGTCTATGTGATCCCTGATGGGGAAACCAGAAAGATAAAGCACTTGAGAGTTTTCTTTGTCACAGCTGCATGGAGCATTTTTGCTTACATTTGGTTGTACATGATCCTTGCTGTCTTCTCTCCAGGTGTGGTTCAGGTCTGGGAAGGTCTGCTCACGCTTTTCTTCTTTCCACTTTGTGTCCTTCTGGCTTGGATAGCAGATAAACGTCTGCTTTTCTATAAGTATATGCACAAAAAATACCGTACCGACAAGCACAGGAGCATTATCATAGAATCAGAAGGTGATCACCCGAAAGGAATTGAGATGGATGGCAAGATGATGAACTCCCACTTTTTGGATGGCAACCTAGTGACTGTGGAGGGGAAGGAGGTAGATGAATCTCGCAAAGAAATGATTCGGATCCTTAAGGACTTGAAGCAGAAACACCCAGAAAAGGACTTGGACCAGTTGGTAGAAATGGCTAATTACTACGCCTTGTCTCATCAGCAAAAGAGCAGAGCTTTCTATCGCATTCAGGCTACCAGAATGATGACTGGAGCTGGAAATATTCTGAAGAAACACGCAGCTGAGCAAGCCAAGAAGAGCACTAGCTTGCATGAGATACGGCCTGATGAGCCTGAAGAGTTCATCTCCAAAGTTTGCTTTGACCCATGCTCCTACCAGTGTCTTGAGAACTGTGGTGCCGTTCTCCTGACAGTGGTGCGGAAAGGAGGGGACGTGTCCAAGACCATCTATGTGGACTATAAAACAGAGGACGGCTCTGCCAATGCTGGTGCTGATTATGAGTTCACAGAGGGGACTGTTGTCCTGAAATCAGGGGAGACCCAGAAGGAGTTCTCTGTGGGAATTATCGATGACGACATCTTTGAGGAGGATGAGCATTTCTTTGTGCGGCTCAGCAACCTGCGTGTGGTGGAAAGTGAGGAACCTCCAGAGCTCAATAACTCCCCATACCCAAAGGCCATACTGGCCTCTCCTTGYGTGGCCACAGTGACTATACTGGATGATGACCATGCTGGCATCTTCACATTTGAGTGTGATGTTATACATGTCAGTGAGAGCATTGGTGTAATGGAAGTCAAAGTCCTAAGGACATCTGGTGCCCGGGGCACAGTCATAGTACCATATAGGACAGTAGAAGGGACGGCAAAAGGAGGTGGAGAGGATTTTGAAGACACTTATGGGGAATTGGAATTCAAGAATGATGAAACTGTGTAAGTACCCCAATAATTTCTGTTTCCGGGTCTAGTTTTGGTGTTTAATCCCACATTTTCCCTCCATTACAGGTGGATGCTGACAAGGGACAGGCTACTTCTTTCAGCTTCCCTACAGTTTCCCTACTACCTCTTTCAGGCAAGAACCGACAGCAGGATTCAAGAGCTTAGAGTCTCTTCTCTCTTCCCTCTTTGGGAGCAACAAACAAAATCTTAAAAATATTGTGGGAGCCTGTATTCAGAATAAGGGGTTTATTGAGGAAAAAAAAGTCAGAAAAGAAAACAGGTGAATCTTTCACCTGGCTAGGCCTATATGGGAAAGCCTCTAAATGTACAAGTAATTTTTTTTTTTTTTTTTTTTTAATCCAGTGTAGAGGGTACAGGAGCTTCTTAATAACCCCAGATGAAAAGTGTACAACCATTATTCCCACGCAAGCAAAAGCTGCTTGGTAGACAGAGGGCTTTCTTTTCACAAGAGCAACACATCGTACCTGTCTCTCTAGGCTGCCTGCTCAACTTGCCAGTCGATGTGGTAGCTAATTCATAGCATAGGCACAGTTGCTAGCTGCTCTGCTGGACTTGTACAATCATTCCAGCCTTTATGTCTTGATGGTCTACCCATATCCCCCCCCATGGCTTCTATGTTATTTTCTCTATGAYATCCCTATGCCTGTTCTTTTGCTACCTGTGGCTTTTTCCCCTTATAAAACACTATGGCAATTGGCAATAATGCTCTAAAGCACTGCAGCTCACAGCCTGTCCATGTAGCTCCATGACCCGGTGTTTTCATACAGAATAAAGAAAGGAAGCAGAACGGTCTAAACTAGTCCTGTTAATTCAGCTCTTTTATTGCCTACAAAGTAGCTGATATGCAGGTAGGAAGTAATAAAGACCAGAGAGACGATAATGTCTAATTGCTTTAAGTACCTGCTGTTAACATTAGCAGGGAATGAGAAAAATCCCTTTGCAGACATGAGGAAGGGAGGGGGTGTGAACCTGGTGCTAAAACTCCCTAGTGTTAAGTGCCTAGGTTCCTCTTGTTAACACCTAATCACTTGAGCCATCAAAGGAAGAGTTGTGCAGACTTGCAGCTGGCATCAGAGAAAGGAAATCTCTGTGTCAATCCTGCCTATAAAGTACCCCAAAAGATGTTAATATTTAAATGCCATGGAATAGAGACGTTCTAACTCAATACCAGCTTCTGCCTTTGACTGCTAAACCACTTAATCCAACTAGTATCTACGGTCCTGATGTGTGTTCTTCCCTGTTAAAGGAATGGAAGCTCCTGTTTGGCTTAATTCAGCCATGATCAAAGTTGGAAGARGATCCGTTCTTCTCATCTGGTCTCTCCACGATGATGGGTCAGGCAGGTTAGTCTCCTTAATTGAGCCTCAAGCTGATTTCCCTAGAGAAAGGGAAGACGAATGTTAGCTATGTGATTACAGCCTCTTGTAAGGAGCATCTAAAATACTACCATGCTCCGGACAGGTCTTCAAGAAAWCAGCCTTTACACCCCAGCAGTGAAAGGCCAGTGGGCTTGGCTTACCACAGAATAAGTCCTCAAGCCACTTCACTCCAATCTGTGCTCCCTTTATTTCATCTTCCTGTTGATGGAAGGCTTCTTTTTTGCTTTGAAGAGGGTGACAAACACACCCACATGCTTGTCTTGCTTGGTTTAAAATAAATGATGCTTAGCAGAACCATGAGCATCCTTGCAACAGCAACTCTTAAAGCTGGTCCAGGCAACAGATACAAGCAGGATATTCARTGCTGTGGTTTGTGACCCAGAGAGGGTGTCCTGGAGCACAACTGAGGCCTTTGTGTTGTACTTAAACTGGGCCCACCTCTAATGGATTTCCCTTCTACTTTAAAAGGCCTCCAGGAGCAAAGCCTGCTAGCTGCAGAGGAGTTGCTCTACCCTTTAGGACACAGGGACCATAGAGACCGTACTGCTAACAGAGCTGAATTTCTTTGACACTAGAAGTAGTATAGTTAGCTAAGCAAGAAATAGGTGAGTGTAAGGCTTAATCAAGCTAATAAGCCTAACAAGGAGGTGAGACATGCCTGGGTGACCATGTTGGTCAGCAGGCTACCTTTATTCATGCCAAAGTGTCACTTCAGCTTGCCAGGTYTTCTGGGAATGCTGTCTTAAGCTAGAAGCATGTAAAGTTTTCAGTAATTATCCTTTGCCCCCCTAAATTTAGTGAACACTGTTTAGTTGCTAAGCTTTACAAGCTCTATCCAAGAAGAAGCTGGTGGATACAAACACGGAAGGTTTAATCTCTTCCTTTTTTTTTTTGTTTTCTAAATCTAAATGGGAGGAAATAATTTTGATAGCCTATTCAGACTACAAACAACTTGGAGGCAATTCAGTTCTMCATTTGGAGTTTGAACCCATATTCTGCTATTCCTAAAATAAATATCTAGTTTTGGTCACCTGTACTTTGTAAAGATTTGCAGCTATCATGTTTGGCTTAGTCTGTGCTGACCCAGATGGCAGCACATGGGTGCCTGGTCACTACAAGGCTGTATGAAAACACTGCGTCACTGAACAGCCTGGGAGTTGCCTTGTTGACTGTTTTGGGGACTGCTTTTCAAATGCCTTGCCATTGAGGGGAATCCACTGCAAGGGGTTAACATCCCATACGTGGCAAAGGGAAAACTGAGGAGCCAACAAATCCAACACAGAAGAGAGGGAAAAGCAGAAGATTAAAATAGCAGACAATGAGAAAGACAGAGGGCCAGAAAGTAATGAAAAGTATTAAGAGGCTCTGCTTCAGCCTTCGGGTTGGGCCCTGTAGGAAAGGGGAAACTTGGCTAGTAGTTTCTGTTCTGATACGAGAGCAGTATTTTATACATGCTTGTATGTTACACATGCTTGACATGGATTCCTTGCCTCCTTWGCTGTCATTCTCCTTATGGAGCCCCTTTTAAAATGATATTTGACTTATGGAGGAAGGAAGTGAATTAACACCATCTTGCAAACCCACAAGATGGAGTTAATCTATACGGTGGTTATGCATGTATGCTAGGGTACTGCAGAGCTGCAGCTACAAAGATAGCTCTGATGGGCATACACTGAAGAAGGGTAAAACTTTACACTCTCAGTTCATGCATTAAAAACTTCAGATTGCATTCTGCAGCAGCCAACTGTTTGTAAGTAGTTTTTAGGCAGACCTCCTAAATTAATCTGAGGATCACCAAATTGCACATCAGCTTTGGAGAGATGTGATCTACCAAAYCCCCAGAGCAAGGGTTCTGGTGATGCTGAGAATGGGCACTTGCCCTGAAAAATGACAGCAAGACTTGGCTTATATGTAGCGAGATAAAATTAACTATCCAAGAGTTGATTTTTAAGAGGCTTTCCCTAAGGAATGTGGGACTAAAAGCAGATGAGTTGATGGATAATTACAGGATGAGAGGGAAATGGATCCTGCCACCGGGTCTTGCTTATTGCCTCTGTGATTCTTTCTAGACTAACATGGTCAAAGTTTCCTTACTCACATTTGGGTGGGAGGCCCGGAAAAGCAGACTGAGTTGAGCAGGCCTGAAATAATGCAGTTATTACTGAAATACTGTTTTATGCAATGTGTGTGTGTGTGTGTGTGTGTGTGTGTATGTGTATGAGTGTTGGGTAGCTATAAACCACAACATATAATCCTGTACCCTGTCATCCCTTGAGAAGAGAATTGATCATGTCTCAGATAGTTGATTCTGCTGCTACTTTTATAACATATTTGTTATTTCYGAATTTCTGTGAGGGGCAGATATGAACTAAACAGCTGAAGTTGGATCCTAGTTCTCTTGTTCACTAAAACAAAACTCTTAAGAGATTCAGAACTTACATTTTTTACAAGATAATTAAACATTAAACATATTAAAACTTTGGGGAGGAAATAAGTGTTGGGTTCTTGGAGGTGTGAAAAATTGAAAGAGGGATTGATTTAGCTGCTTTATCATGACCAAGCAATACAGAAAACAAGAGGAGCCAACAACAAAAAGTCATTTGGATTTTAAAGGATTTTCTCCCTCCATAATAAAAAGAACTCTCAGCCAGTCAGGAGAGGAAAACTGTTTAAAGTCATATGGAAGTTGACCTATGCTGGGCTTTAGAAATTTTAGGAAGATGCATAAGGTACCAGTAGTGAATTGATATCCCAGGTAGAAGATAAAGGGCCAAGTTCTGCTGTTACCTTATCGCTTGCTGAAGCTCTATTGAATTATATTTTAAGACCAAGAGACCTACTTAGTTGCTTGCCTGTGTTGTCATTTTCTCAAACATTTATGGGATCTGCAGCCTGCTAGCGTTGTAGCTGGCCATCTGCCATGAGTCCATAGTTCTCTAAGTATTGCCTATGACTCAGAAGGAATGGAGTGCTGAGAAAAGCTCCGGTGTTAAACTGGTATTGAATGGCCTGCAAAATCTCTCCGCAACGTTATCATAGCTGAACTTTCAGGTAATGTGTGGAAACCTATAGTCATTTCTCTATGTATGTTATATAGCACTCTCTCAACAGAAGGAAGATAGAAGGGCAAACTCCCATTTATCTGAATGCTTTTGGAGACAAGCGTATTCAGACCACCTTGACGGGCAGTGAGATGTTTTCTACCTTTGCCCCTCAGAGTTTGAGGAGCAAGTTGTCTATAAATTACATGTTGCCTTCTTTCATGGCTGTTTTCCAGAGAAGCACCCACGCTGTGCTGTGCATGGCCGTGGCWGCTCTGCTGAATCGCTCTTCCTGTGGGATACGTGGTCCTTGGCCAGGGAACTGTCCTGTCTCCAAGTGCTTAGCTCAGTGGCGCTGACCCTGCACAGCCCTGAGTGGTGTAAGACTGTGTGCCCTTCTATCTGTTTAGGTCTGCAGATATTTTCTGTTAGGAGCCTGGTCACCCAGAGTGTAGGCTGTGGGAGAAAGGCACGAAGACCAGAGCTGTGCTGGAGGTGGATCTCTCTGGGTCGAGCTCAGATTGCAGCTACATCCCAARTCTGATGGGTGGCAAATGCCCCGTGCAGCCACCACTGGCTGCTGCTGCCCTCTCTTGAGTGTGTTACCACACTTGCTGGGGAGAAGGCCGGTATCTGTTCCTGCTCCTTCTCCAGCTGTGCTTGGACCCAGGCATTTTGGGGCCCTAACCCCTTGCTCAACCTTGATATGGCAGTTGTTAGTTTGCCCCAGTAGCTCTGGTTAAGGTGATAATGGAGACGGTGACTGGCAGTACCTGTTTGAAGGACACTGTATTCAAGTTTGGTACAGTTAATTGTCCTTCCTTTTTTTTTTTTTTTTTTNCCAATTCAGTGCTTGAGGAAACTGTCAGCTTAATTTTTTAATTTGATCACTTAGCCAGTCATGGCTGTGGCATTTTGAGAGGAATGCTATTAATGGTATTTAACTCTTTTGTGTGGAATCTCATCAGGAGCTCTAACAGCACTTTGCAAAAGAACTTGAGGGTCATTATTCYCATTTTATAGATACGGGAAAATTGCAGAGAAACTGGCTTCTCTTACCTATGGATTACTCCACTGTTCAGAGGCAAAGATGGGAATAAAAAATATCTCCCTGAACCACTGGCCAATTCTCTATCCACAGGAGGAGTTGCCTACATTAAGCTTGTAATTTCATATGATTTCAAACTGCACTGAATCTAGGCAGACTCATTGACCACTCTCCAGCTATCACGAGGCAGCTTGGTACAGATATGGGCAGTAGCTGAAATATCTCTCTACTTCCCCAGAACTGTCAACAGCAGTTAACGATTTTGGGTGCTTATTTTCTTAAATTAAATTTTGATCACATACGTGGAGATGTGCTGAATCTGGAGACCTTGGCATGGCTTTATTAGCCATGGTGACTTGAATTAATGACCCAAGTGGTGAAGGGACTGTTTCTAGTCTGAACTCTTGCTCAGTGTCTTTTGTTCATTTGTGCTGATCCTGACAATTTGTGCTYGAAGTAGAGCCTTCCTTGAAAAATCAAGCCTGAGTAGTGGGATTCCAGGCAGTGAGAATTTGCTGCGCTGGGCAGASAGTTTCCTTCCCTTTCCTTCCTCGGGGCATATTTCCTTCCCAATAGTGCCGCCTTTGGAATGAGCTTCTAATGAAACCTCCAAWCTCTTCTTCAGTCTGTCATCATCTGCAGGTAAGCTCTTTCTGGCTTTCTCTCGGCCTCTTCACATAAATTAGAATTTCTCAGCTCCTACTTTAATCCAAATTAAGAAAAAAATAGTACCATCTGTCCCCAAAGGGAGATAGCGGCAGTAGAGAGAACGCTGAAGTCTCACCTCAGAGGAGAAGTTCCAAGGCTATTCYAACACCTCGCATAATGATTTCCTGAAGAGGCAGGAGGCACTCAATTTAATTTCCCATGTTTAGTTATCCCACCTGTCCGTCTGAATTCTGTTTGCCCCAGGCCACAAGTTCTTTCTAGGACTTGGTTCAGTCACTGATACTGACAGTCGCAGAGCCGGTCTCGGCTGAAAGAGTTTCCCTCACCATGTTGTGGTGCAAGGCTGTTATATTTAGTTCTTGCCCTGAAATTCTCTTTCATGTTAGTATTTTTAACAGTATCGTTTTCCAGTTTAGCTGAAGTTATTTTTGCATATACACATACTCTGAGTTTTTGCTGTAGTCCTCCTGGGAGTTCTAGGTGGTGTGATCTGTGGGGGATTAGTATGAGGTATCRGTGGGGGGCTGTTCCTGGAGCGTGTGTAAAATCAGCTCATAGAAATGTGAGCCTGCGAGACCATCCTGGGGAGAAGAGAACTCCRGAGCTGACCTTCACCTCCCAGATAGTTGGGATAGTTGACAGGAGTTACTTGCCATCTGTCTGTGAAGAAGGACAAATGACATCCTGTCTGAAGGACTGTGGCTTGTTGACTGTCAAAGGAGGTGTTTGTATGGGTTCATGCGACCATCAAAACAAGGGGAGCCTGAGACCCCAGCTCAAAAGAGAGAAATGTGGTCAGCTTTAAGAGCTGCTCTGTGGTCTCAGCTAACAGCAAAGTCTGATGTGGGGTGTTTCTGGAAAGAAAACATTAATGGGAATGACATTCCTAATGGCAGCGAACACATTTTGCTCTTTTTTCCTGTGCCAAAGAGAAACAACTGGGCTTGGGGTTTAAAAAAACAAGCAAGCTTATACTGAACCAAGATGAAAAAGCTTTACAGTGGCTTGGATGAGTGTTACTGCATGAAGCATCTTAGCAAATGAGCGGTTCGTAGGCATGCACAGTTTTGTAGAGGTRGAAATCATGTTTGTCCCCCGCCTTATGGTGAGGAAGAGAAGGCAGTTGTTCAAATAATGCAGGGCTGAGGTGAGCTGGTGTTTTATGCATCTCACATTCAAATGTCAAAGGTTTAACGTTGGTCTTTACTTCTGGATAGCTGGGTAGTGAAAGAAGCAGGCAGAGGGAGGAAAGAAGGAAAGACACTTAAAATAAATATGACGTAGGGAGGAGCATCCTACTTCCTTCACTTGCTTTACATAATTTGCATCTGTGCAAGAGGAGCATAAGACAAGTAGGTTGTTGGACTAGCATTTGAGATGCTTTTGTGGGTATGTTGTCCTTGGCATTACAACAGAGGTAAGATGCACAATATCTTCCAACATATACCAACTCTGCTCTATGGAGACGATAACAGAAGTATTATGTTAATCTTTGGTGAGGCTCAGATAACCGTTGTTCAGCTGAGAAGTAGTTACTTCAGTCCTCCTTGTGTCCSACTGACCAGTACGATAGCAGGAAGATAGCCACCACGATGCCTCTGAGCAATGAAAGGCTGCACTTGAATGAGATTCTTCTGAAAGTCATCGAGTGCTGATTGATAGGACAGCTGTTGCTGATTTAAGCAGGTCCTTGTAGCTACTCCATGACCAACCTCAAGCACTAGCCAGCACAGCTGTGCAAACCTTAGGYTGTGTCCTGACAAAAGCCCTGTTTTGGATATAGTCTCTTTTGTCAACAAAACTTTGCCTTTCATTTTGCATGGGGGCTAGAACAAGTTCCTTCAGCCAAAGTATATATTTTTTTGCTAGCATGATGCATATCCACATTGAGCATGCTTTGTCCTGTGTCTATTTGGTCTGGATACACTGGGTAGGGTTTGCCAGAAGCTTGCATTAGTGTGCTTGCTAACATCCCTTGCAATAGGGATTGTGTGCTGGTACCAAGAGAGCAGAATTGATCTGCAGCACCAATTTTCTAAATACTCAGGATTTAGGATTAAAACAAATTAAAATAGTTTCCATGATGAGAACTCTTCATGMTACATGAGTCCTCTTTTAGATGAAGTAGAAGTATTTATCTTATTAAAGCAGGATTTTTAACTCATCTGAATAAAGCTTGACATACCTGATATCACTCCAGTACAAAAATATACTTTTTAACCTAAAGTGGGGTGTTAGAGCATCGCTGTGATGCACTTGTGGCTCCTAACATTATCAGAGTCCCATCAATTTTGAAGTTAAACGTGGACTAAACTCTAAACAGAGAGTTTAGAGTCTCCTGACTCTAAACRTAAGCACATTCCTCATATGACTAAACAGAAGCAGGTGAAAGCTTGAAGCTYAGGTTATGGACTGGGCTCACTCCTTTACACCTGAGTGTGAAGGCCTGTCCTTATCGAGGTGGAAGGAGCCGGCCGCTAGGCTGCTGTGGAGCCTGAGCAGTCTCAGGTGGAGCACAGCATGGGTCCTTCCCGAGCGACTGCATCCTGCGGAGCCGTTCTCCCCTTGGATGGCCCAGTCCGCCTGGGTTCCCTTTGCTCCCCGGCTGCGAGGTGAAGGGAGCCCCTGCAGAGCCTCCTCCTTCCCTCGGGGCTTGGAGTGCGTGACGGCTTCCACGCTTCCCTTCTGCTGCCAGAAATAATTTCACACCTGCTGCTCAGCCAGCGATCGATRGAAGTAATGAAAACCCTTCCCCCGAGCAGCTCCTTCCAGGCGCCGGTGGTGTTCAGGCATCCTCGGCGTTACGGGAGCCCGGGACGAGATGCTCTGCTGCGTGTAAGTAAAAGCTATCGATCTCTTCTTGTGGTGTCTGCTGGAGACCCTTGGTGTGTGTAGATGATGTTGGTGAGAAAGAGGTTTTTGGTCATCATTGCTGGTTTGAGGGTTTTTTTTCTCCTCCTCCTCTCTAATACTCCCCTGTCCAAATGGAGTTTCCAAGGGAGGTTGTTCCTGCCTTTGCCACAGCTCTGYTGTGATGAACGTGTTGTAGATGGTTTATCTACTGCTAGGCCTCTTTAGTGCTCTGTATAAACGCATGCAATTAAAATGAAATGTGGCAGGAATTACCTTCTGTGCTTCTGGGTGTGAGGTAAGTGAGCCAAACCGGTCCCATCTTTGTAAAATTTATCACTCGACAACTGCACTGCTCTGCTGATGCTCTATAAGAGGAAAAAAAAAGGCATGATAGAACCATCAATATTTAATTAAATCTTTAAATGATCTCTGCTTTGCATGTCTTTCCTCCTGATTAAAGCATCTCTTCTTTAGCTCAGTACCTTGATTGCGTTCGCTTGGTATTTATATCTCTATCTTCTTTCGTGAAGACAGAAGAGGACCACAGTGCTGTTTAGGRGAAACACGTCAGAAACAATATCCTGTCAGTGCAGACTAAGTAAGCCCTGAGCTGTCTGTTTTCCAAGACATCAAAACTGCTTTTTTTTTTTTTTAAAGATGCCCAGAGCCCTTTTGTGGTCTATTGTGGTCAGTTTGGGTAACTCGTTGTAGCCTCTTGTTTCTGTATTGGAGCTGGAGGATAAAAACCCTGCAATTTGGCAGTTTTTCACAAAAGTGTCCTGTTAGCTGCCAACACCTGAGGTGGGCAGAGCAGTGAATAATTCAGAAGTGCAGCAAATGGCCTGGGTATGAGCAAGAAGGGTTTKCCTACAGCCAGGCTCCTGGAGCTTGGGTGGTTGTGTGCTGCAATTGCAGCACCGTGCCTGAAAGATGTAACGGGGTAGACTGTGTTGGACTCCTGCTACCACACGAAGCTGCAGCCCTGGGGAAGCCTAAGCAGCTSCGTGCTTCGTCTCGGTGGTAACTGTGGTGCTTTTCCTGTAAGAAGTTCTTCTATAATTAGTAGATTCTTGGTGTAGCAGTGTTTGTTGCTCTTTTTGCAGCCCGATGAGTGGAATGGTGCTAGACGTGGAGTAGACGTGGAAGTGAGCACAGTGTGTAGGAGCCCGAGCTGGTGGCAGTCTCAGTAGGTCATTAGAATTTGTGGGAGGCAGCTGGTGGTGCTGTTTTCCCCTTGAGGTGACAACAAAAAGCAGGCTCAGGGGCTTGATTATCCCATCCTTTTTATGGTACAGAGCAGCAAAAAAAGGCACAACAGATGCGACATCTGCCCCGGCTGACAGTGGTTTGTAGSCAGCAGTCTCAGAGCATGTGAGCAGTAGCACAGGGTGTGCAGCCGCCCTAGGAGAGAGGGAAGAGCAGAGCACCTACTGCCAGGGACGTTCTCCCCCTGCTTGCCTGGTGCTTCCCAGCTGCTTGGAGAGCGTCAGTGGGTGCTTCTCAAGGACTGATGCAGCCTTATCCCGCCTTTCCCTGAGCTCTGCAGGGGCAGGTCCCTCAGGGGACTCCATGTGCAGTTCTGGCTGTTGGGGAGCTCCAGGTGATGATCTGCAGAGGCTGCTGGTCACTAATGGCTGCTATTCCTCAACRTGCTGTTTAACAGACAGCTTGTGACGGTTGGTGGCGCAGCTTGTTTTGCAATCCCAAATGCTGCAGCTTTCCTGGAAAGATCTGGTGCATGAGGAAGACCTGAATGAGTCCAGAATAAAAGAAARAGCAAATCTTAAGGGCTTGGTTAGGCTTCTGGGAGCATAACGTTGGGCAACCAGGTGCCTCCTTTCTGAGGAGGCTGAGGCCTTCATTGCACATGTAGGCTGCCAGGTGGCAGCGTGTGCAGCACCAAGTCCCCACGTGGGTACGGGACCTGGATCGTGACCAGGCAGCTGCCTCGGAGGGGTTTTCTCCCTTGCAGTGCGGAGCTGTCGTGTGTTGCRGGTGTGAGGGTTTCATGGGGTTGAGGCATTGCAGGGCTGAGTGAGCTCCAAGAGGAGCCCCGCAAAACAAATATGCAGCGACAGCAAACTTCTGCTAGACACCTTCCTTCAAACTTTGGGGGGAGATGATTTTTAACCAAATTAGAGCACGGAGGAACRGAGTGCTCCCTGGAAGGTACATCTAATGGAATTAAAGGGTATCTCTATCTTGTTCTGGGCGGCGAAAGCTTCCTCTAACTGCTGCCCAGAATACTTGTGAGACACCCTATAATTCAATTAGAAGTACCCTCCAGGGAGCATATAATTATATCATATCTGTGAAACGTAATGACAGTCCCCTCATATCACATGGCGAGCAACTCTCTGCTGCTGCCCAGAACCTTTCACCGGTAAGGAACTAATCTGCTTAGCGCAGATTGAACTCGGCGGTGTACAGCACTTACCCGAATGCTTCTGAGAGGAGTYCCCGCCAGCGCAATAAACCTGTGAGAAGCGCCCGGGTACCGCACGCCGTGGCCACCTCCTCCCTCCCCGCAGACCGCTCGGACCGCGGCCCCTTGCATCTGTGCGCCTGGTCCTGTCTGCTCAGTTTGTTCTCTGAAGTTCCTTGGGGATTTTAGAGCAGGAACCTTTTATTTCATCCTTGGTATGTAATGCAACCTGTAGTGCTGAATGTGCTGATGGGAGTCAGCACAAGAATCTCTTGCCTCTGGTTCCTTGTAATATTCTGATGTGAGGGGCTGTGCTTTGAGGAGAYCAAACATGCTACTCCTTGCGGAAATGCAGCAACCCCTGGTGTGAAAGGTGTCACCAACTACCCCCAGCCTTTGAAACAGGTTTAGGCTAAAAGTGAGGAACACTGAACTTGACTGAAGGGTAGGGAATTTCCACATGATAGTGGAATTTCGCTTAACCCTCATCAGAGGCATCAACTCAAGTCAATGCAGGGAAAATCCAGAAAGGGAAGGAGAGGTGGAGGCTTGGAGTGACTTTTTGTAGCATTTAAAAAATGATTWAAAAAGGAGGAATTTCCTTCTCCACAATGAAAGTCTGCTGGGAAACCTGACTAGCTAATTCCTGCTGCCTTGTGATCAAAGGATCCCCCCTCGTCTAGGAGATGCCCTTGCACTGAATTGCCCCCAACCCTCTTGTAGTGCGCTGGCTTCAAACAACTCACCCAGAAGAGTCTGACCCACATGAATGATTAAACCCATCTAACCTGTCACGAGACTGTAGCTGTGGTGAACACTGTTACCTTGCTGCCTGTCAGTCCCAGAGCACCTGAGCAAGCAGGATGCCTTTGGAATATGAGATGAAAGCCGGGAAGAGCGTAAGGAGGCGATGCTTGAGAAATGACTAAGCTTTGCTCCCGTTAGGAGGCAGGAGAACATTGTGTTGACCTTGAAGGCAACTGATCTGAATCCCAATGTGTGTTGTTGACTGACATTTGGTAAGGGCGGGCAGCAGGGGAGGCTGGGGCACTACAGGTGGATCAGAAACGTGTTTAGACAGAGCTGTCCTCTCCGGGAGGATGCCTGCATGGGGAATCACCAGCTAGCTGAGCTGCTGTGGGGCGCTGTCTACGTCCTCACAAAGGAGCTTTGCTTTGGCGTGCTAGGCACTGTGAAGAAAGGCAGATGGAGAACGGGGTGGTAGTAATGAGAAGAGAGATGTTTGCTCAGAACAAACCTTGCTGTTCTCCTCCAACATTAGACTGGCAGATTTCTTATGGAAAGGTTGATGCTTTAATTAAGGCTTCTCAGATGGAAACGTTTTGGAGGTGGATTAAAATTTTTATCCTGGTTCACCCTCCGCTAGCTGCTTAGAGAAAAAAACTTTCAGCCTTGCCCAAGACATGATAGAGAAGCAAGCCAAGGGGAAGAGGGGGCCCTTTTCCCCTCACCTTCCTGTCCTCTGCCTGCCCTTGTTGCTGTCTGTGCTCTGACTCCTCCTGAAAAAAACTCTAGCATTTTGGATTCTACTTTCCTCCCCTGTATTTTGCTTACAAACTCTTCAGGTCACACTGTGRCCTTTTTCAGCCAGCACTGCCTTTAACTGAGTATTGCTTGGGGCAAGAAGAGAGAAGCAGCTCTTCCCCATACATACCTCTTTCTCCCTCTTAGCGTTCTGATACTCATAATGACAATCCCRAACTCCAAGGCTTGCAGCAAAAGATGTTATTCCAACTGAAAGAAACTTCTGAACCATTCTGTAAATCCTGCTGGCTCTCAACCATCCTGGTCTAGCCTGTATTRCTGGACTAAGTGAGAAGCTTAGTAGGATGTTTGTGCCACTTGCCTGCCTGTGTTGCTCTTGCCTGACTGTGTTATGGGCTGACTTTCCACCACTATCCTCGAGTAACTCTYGGTGCTCATCTACCTTTCCACAAGGAAATAATGGGGGAATTGGCTTTCTCTTTCCAGGGAAACCAACTGGCTCATGCTTCACTTGCCCTTCAAAACAGTTTAATGCTTTTGTCAAGGTATTTTCTTGCTTTCAGGCRAGATGGTGGGACAGTAGAAAGCCCAGAGTTATCCAAGCCCAGAGATTGCATAAGGAATATTCAAGTAATATTTTTTGGATTACCTCAGGCAGTTTCTTGTAGCAATTAGAAATATTTTCCATTTATATTTCTCCCTTCGTTTGTAGGTATGCCAAATTGCTCAACAAATTGTGCAGAAGGGTAAGTTTATCTACAACTCAAAAGCAACAGCCTGTGGGYGCAGGCTGTTTGATAGCCTGCAGCAGCACTATATAATGCCGTGGGATGGGAAGTGATTGATGGTATCAGCAGGCTTTGCTGGAAACTCAGACGGGTGTTTCTGTTCTGGCAGCAGTGATCAYGATGCCCAGCGTACACCTCCATCCCCGTGTTTGTGTTGTAACTGAAGTGGCTGCTTTTGCGTGGTGCAGAGCCCAGGCTAGGAGGCCCCTGGGCACTGCAGGAAGCAAATGTTGCTGTCTTCTGCATATGCAGAGGGGTTTGAGAGGAGGCCATACTGGAAGGAATGGATTTGGGAGGCAAATATCCTTCCTGGAGAATAGTTGCTGTATGTTAGGGATGGACAACATCAGGATGCTGGCAAGCTTCGGTACTGGAAGGATGGGATATGTCTGAGAGAATTASGTGGTACCTGATTGAAAGTTGAGATGGGTTCTGGATAGCAAGGTCAGCAGTGCAGCTAAGATGCAGGAACTTAAAATGCCTTTGTTTCTCCAAGAAAAGGAGGACGCTTATGGAAATCACAGCCTGCTTTCCGGTACAACCCCTGAGTAGCGCCAGGCTCTGGGACGAAGCATCCCGGGGCGCCCAGCGCAGCACCGGCTCCAACACGCTTCAGTCAGCGCAGGCGGATGAGGCCTGTGGATACGTCTTGGAAACAGCGATGTCGGCGGGCTGAGTGTCCTGGCGCAGCGCTGCTGCCTCCTGCCACCTCTGCCTTCCCTCGGGGCCCTGGTGCCTGCCYTCTCCGAGGAGCGGGGTTGATCTAAATGCCAGTTATCATTTCGTGGCTCCTGCACACGTGTGGGTTCCTACCACAGTCCTGCCCATTTAAGCATCAATTTCTTGCTAACATCTTAGCAGCCTCGGAAATGTTTATCTGTTTTATGTACTTGCCTCAACTGGATGTAGCTTTTCCTATTTATGTCACATGTGCACACACCATGCATATTGTAGATAAAAGACGGAAAGTAATAGATAAGGTAGATAATTAATAATTGTTCCCCCCCACCCCACCCCACCCCCCCGTTGAGACGCTGTGTCTTCTAAGGACCTGCTCCTGGAGGCCTTGGCAAATACCTTTGTGGCTTCTGGAGAGTGAAGGAGCTGTTTGTGAAGGCAGCAGGAAGGTRATGTCCCATCCTTTGCCTTCCTTGCCATCTGCCTGTTAGCTGTTGTTACGGGATGTGATGGGGGACGTGCCCATTCAAACTTGTGCAGTAAGTCCTTACCCCAAGCCCCTTCCAGATACCAGTAGGTCCTTGGAAGTAGCTAGTAACAGCCATGACCTKAACCAACCTGAGAGCCTACAAGGAAAGGCTTTTTGTACAGTACTGGGCAGAACCAACTCTCAGTRGGCATATGTTGGATTGTGCCATTTCTAAGTATGTGACGGTGCCTGGGAACAGTCAGAGGAGGAACGTGCAGCCCCACGCCAGAGCTGGTGCAGGCTGCCTCTCTAGACAAGGAGTGGTGTTGCCTGGAAAACCTGCTCAGTTCACACGTTTTAAACCAAATCAGGCCTGAAGCTGTGTATTGATCAGCGACATACAATTAACCAGCAATCAGTGAATTATATAAGCAGGATCAATAGCAGCAGTATGATGGATAAACCTCACCAGCAGACCCTTGCAGAATGTTAATACACAGTACTGTTTTCCGTAAGTAGTCCCATGGAGCTTCAGACAGGCACAGTTGGGTGCATCCAGTGCCCTAGGCCACCCTCCGTGTCCTGGGGAAAGCTCCTGCTGGGTCGTGGGCACACACTGAGAGGGATCCTGGCTCCTGGTCACCATCTGGTGCCGGCTGCCTGCTTCTTTTGAAGGCATCAGCTTGCGAAGCAGTATGGAAGTCTCTTGGAAATGCCCTGGTTACTGTTTGGTCGGSCTGATGGATGTCATCCATCCTCCTCAGGGTTGTTGGCTTGGAGCAAACATCCCCTTGGACAGTTTTGTTTGTACTCTCTATTTAGCCTCACATACCTGTCTGGAAGCTCCAGTTACCCAGGCTGGGCCCCAGAAGTACCCCCTTGTCCTGGCAACCTAATGAACAACAGGTTGCACAGAAGTCAACAGTGTAACACATCTTAAATATTCACCCACTGTTCCTGTTTTATTGACTTTTCRTTTTGCAGGCAGTGACAGGGGTTTAATCACTGCTAGAGCCAGAAGGAAAATAATGTAAGAAKCCCTCACTCAAACCTCAAGGGAAAACCTCCTCTGGCCTGCCTCACCCTCCCCGCTTTTTGAGGGGAAAATAGCCTGTCTGAGCAAAACTTTCTTCTCCCTGGGTCTTCGGATAGAGCCGGAAGGAAGTGGGAGCAACAGACAGGTGTCCTCCTGAGGAGTCCTTGGAAGAGCCTGGSTGCTGGTGAAGTGTGTTCTGCTGGACGAGTGCTGTGTGTCATGTGTAGTCACAAGGTTTGGCTGATTTTCCATCAGCACAGATGTTCTCGGCTGCTGGAAACACAATAGCATACGCTGCTATTAATTTCTTGCTTTGACCTTTGCATGGCATTTGTAAACTTAAAAAGGCCAATGCTGATGTTGTGGTGGCAAAAGCTGCTGCTACCAGACTAGACAGTTGTGTGGAACTAGTTGCTCCTGCAAGTGACGATTCCCCAGAACAGATTTCTGCTCTGGACACTGGTAATGTAGCACACTGGAGGTTTTCCTAAAGGGAGAAAAGGCAGAAAAGRTGTTCCAGAAAGGATAGGTAAAAATGGCTAATGATGAATAAGGCAGGAAGGTGAAGAGAGGGGGAATTTTTTTGAGATCCCAAATACTACATATTTTCTACGGAAGCCAGCCTTGACTRTCTTTCAACCGTAATGTCAACTGCATTTCTTTTTTTTTTCTGCTAACATTCAGTTTTAAAAGGAGTGATCTTCCAAGGGCCTGTTGCATTCAATGGCAAGGCTCCCACATGGGAGCAGATCTAGAGATCTGTTAACCATCTCTTTGCTGATTTTTGCTATTCAGTTGACTATGACAATATGTTTTTTCACAGAGCAGGTCATTAGGTTGTTATTTTGACTTGATCATTGGAAGAAGAGAATCTCTCCAGTCATGGCAACTTATTTAAAGCTTCTATTCTCAGGCAGTCCAAGTATCTGCAGAAGGCCATGTGCCTTGAGAAAGTATCAGTAAACAGCCATGAGGCCTGAATGGATTAAATGAAGATCTGCCAGAACTGCAATGCAAGCAAGCATTACAATAGCTAAGTCCTATGAGTCCTGTATGGAATGGCAAGACCTTATTTTCCTGGCTGAGGGGGTGATGGAGATTTCTCAGGCACAGAAATGAGAGCTGCTCTGAGAAGTGCAATTTTTTGGTAGTGATTCTTGCTCAAATATGAAATAAGAGGGCAGCATGCACTTCTGCTGTGTGACATCCATCAACTTGGGAGTGCAATAGGAAGTAATGAGGGGATGAAGAAGCAGTAACAGCTAGCATTAAGGTATTTTCCTGAATTTATTCCCACTTTTTCCCTGTGTTTCACTGAGAGTAGGAATTTGGGTCTCTTCCATGGACTTTCTCTGTCTGGATGGAGAACAGAAAGTTTTCTCTGTCCAGCTGTGACTTGGGTCTTCAGAGGGGTTAAATGGAACAATCAGGATTGGAGAAGTGAGGCAGGAGATTAGATCTAGACTGCTGTTTTGCTGCTGCGCTGATAAGAGCATCTTATCAGGCCACCACTCTTACTTGATTGCTATCACTTGGTGCTGCCGAAAGTGAACAGGAGAGCTGGGAAGTGGCTATTGATTGGCAATCAATAGGGACTGAGGTGCTTTCATCAGTCCCTGGAAGGCAGTGCGTTCAACTGCTAATTGCAGGTTGTGCATCCTGGTGGGAATGCATGGAGCSTTGTCCCAGCTGCTGGCTGTAGGATCAGACCAACATGAGAAGAGATCAGTCTTGAGCTTGGTGCCTTGGCRCTGTCCCCGTGCAGGCTGTGCCATCCCGTGATAGAGCCACCCCTGCTCCTGCCCAGGGCTGGCAGCACCGACTGGATTCATCGTATATTCTCGGGGAGGGTGAGGAACAAGGCAGCACTGCACAGCAGCAATGACTGCGCTCCTTGTCTGAGCACTGAAAACAGTAGGGAGCTGTGGAGCTGGGAARGGGACAGCCCTCCATGCTCTTGAAAGAAGCCAGATGGAATTTTTTTCTCTTGTTTTCTGTATATGCTTGTATGTGTATCCCTTCTTTCCGCTCCTCCAGCAGTGCTTCATTTCTTGATGCACTCATGCCTTCCCCTCCAAGTGCACCTCAGGTTCCTACACTTTAAAAGTCCGTGGAGAGAGGAGACGGGATTGGCAAGTGATGCAAATATTAGAAAAGCTGAAGAACATCCTACATAACATTAGTGTCACGTCCAGGAAGGGACTCTTAAGAGACTGAAAAAGGACAGTTTATCCTACTGTCCCTAGTATTTAACACTCTTGTGGATATAGAATCAGGCACAGATGATCATAAGTTACTGGTTACTGGAAACCAGACTGCTAAGGAAAAGACCACTTTGTTTGTGCCCTGTTTTGGATATTTTGCCTAGCCATTACTGGAGACCCTGTGCTGGTACAGACTGTGATTTTGGCTTGTCCTAGTGCACCATTTCCTAGCTAAATCTCCTCCCAGTGGGAACAATCACCAGCTCTTCCAAATCTGACTTGAGGCAAAGTTGACACTTTAAGTGTTATTCTGAGTCCACCAAAAGAGGAGAAATGTAATATTTAAAGACTTGTGTCTCCTTTCTCTTCCCACTTGTACTCTGCCTGGCACTGGCTCTGTTTTTCTGCATTTTTTGTTCAGCTCTTCCACCATTCATCATGCCTGATCCTGCGGTGCAGGAGATCCTGGTGTTTCAGGGCTCACCTTCCTGAAGGTTTCATCCCCTCTGAGTCTATCCTCCCTCGTACTGTATTTATATGCATGTCAGGAGCAGAAACCCAGCTGTGATTGATTGTCTGATGTAAAATAGTGTTTCCTTCTGCTCTTTCCTGAGTTAGAGCTGATGCTGGTCAGGCATCAGCTAGCTCCTGCCCTAGCTCCTCACTGTGGAGTGAGGAACACTGCACCCTTGTGCAGTGCCATTAGTGGCAAAGTGGGACATCACCAGACCCAGCAAAATGGTGTTTAATGCTCAGTGCACGTGAGGGTGACAGGCTTTGGATGGCATTCTTGGCATCRGCCAGGGAACACAGCTTTGTTCTGCGCTGACAGTTGCTGGCCTGGGATCAGCCTTGGGAACCGCATGAAACACGGGCTGTTGGGCATGGCCGAGTTTCTAAGACGGATGCCCATGAACACCATGTCCTCCAGCTCTTCCTGCTTCCTCTTTCCTTCTCTCATTGTGTTAAGACTGTCACTGTCAGTTGTTCAGCTGTGGGGAGCTGATGCTCAGCTCTCTYGCAAGGTCAATAAATCAGTTTATTCTGCAGTGCTGTGGCATCCTGGTGCTGCTGGCCTGCAGAGCAGCGCCAAGGTGGGTACCGTGTGCGTGCAGGCCATGAGCACCTATCAGTTTTAGTGCTGAGCTCCCCGTGGGAAGCAGGAGCTGGGGCGGGATGYTCAAGCCAGAGAGCCATTGCCCCCGTGAAACATTGAGGTAGGAGCTGAGCAGCTCTCGGATCTGCAGGGCTGGACTTCCACCCGCAGTTTCCTTCACCGAGCTGCCCAGGGCATCTGATGGGGGTTTGTGCCGTTTGACTAAATGATTCTCTCAGATGCAGCTCCTTTCTCGCTTGCGTTCTCCATGTAAACCCAAGAGAGGCTGTTTTAGAATTCCTGTTAAGAGAACATTCCATTTTTGCGATTAAGTCCTAAAAGTCAATAATGCCAAGCAAAACATTAATTCTGCCCCCAGTGTGTATAGTTACAAAATGATATTTAATTACACAATTACAAGCTGTTTATCTGATAATCAAATGCGCTCTGTGTGTCTTCCACGCTCAGAGCTTCGTATATGAAACGTCTGGTCATATTTTTGCAGTCTGTCCACTGTGTTTTCACCARTTTAATTATCCTGTTCCTGCCACGTGCAGCTGAATTGACCTGTGCCTAATTTTCTATTAATTTTTACTGAGCTTCTGCTATGCGTCAGAGGTGCTCCCTTGCCRTTAAGAGAGTTACACTGTTGTGAACTGGATAAAACAAAGTAGGGACGTGCTTAGCACAGGAGCTTGCAGCTGTTCTCGGGGTGGGAGTCCTTCAGAGCGCCCTGGTGATGTTCCCTTTAGGAATACCTCGTGTACAGTGATCTTGTTTTTCTCGCTTACCTTCCCTGAACCCCTTAAGAAGAGTTCAGTCTGCAGTGGAGCTGCAGGTTGAAAGGCACTGCTCTAAGCTTTTTAAGCAAAGCATCCCCTTCTGAGTCAATGCCTGTGTTTTATGCCATTCCCTGTCCATTAGCAGAACATTTTAGAGGGCGAAGCGGTTAACTTTAGAGCTATTTTAGCTGCAAAACTTAGGTGGCCCAAATATGCCTGCAGCTTTTCTGTCTTATTATGTGCTCTTATATTTAATTTCTAGTATGTTGTGTAAGAGCAGTTTACTGAATTCTTTTCTCATGAATGACTCGGAGAAGCTCTGTCTATAGTGCATAAAAGGAGAGGTATTGTACTTACGGATATAATATGGCATAACGATATTTAAATAATATGTGGTTATGCTGTTAATGTCTGCACCATATGTGAAGAGAAAGAATTACGTTTGGGTAAGTATCTCTGTCATGCCCTGGGACAAAATTAATTCTGGCATCATAATGTTCTCCTTGATGTTGTGCTTTTATCTGATTGTGTTGATGTGGTGTGTATGCCAGATCACTAGTGAGTTAAGAACGCAGCTTCAAGCATCACTTTCCATGGCAAAATCRAATTATGCCTTTTAATGGGGGTTATTTTCTCAAACAGCTCAGTGTGAATATCTTTCTGTTGATTTATTATCATGTTCATAAAGCAAGTGCTTATCTTAGAGCAGCAAAATAATAAAATAACCACCAAATGATTGCAATGTGCTGGCATGTAGAAACAGTCTCTGCTGAGTGGATTCAGCTGGGCAGATCACGGTCTGTATGGTTAATACATGGTCTCTATGATGAATAACTACTAAAAAAAAGAAAAAGAAAAAAAAAACCCTTTAAATGAGGCAGTGGGAACTGTGTTTTTTGGGTAACTGAGGCCAGTTTCTGTCCTTGTGGCTAACTGGAAAACTTCTAGTAGCTCTGGTCTATATGGTAATGACAGATGTGAAATTTCTGATAGTTGTTGCAGAGGTGAAAATAACCTACAATTTGTGATTAAACTTAGAAGAGGAGCAGAAGTGGAGGGTGGTGCAGTTAGTGCCTGGCAGCAGCCACCAGCCTAAGGCTGTCAGAGCTGCTGGCCTCTCAAAACCACCCTGGGCCTGCTTTGTTTTTATTGACTGAGGGGTTGTCTGCAGACCTTAGTTAAAGTCTGTTAAATCCTAGGGTGGATGTTATCGTTCCCATGGGAATGAGAACCTAGTCTAATTGCTTTTGCAGGAAGATTAAGCTAACTGAAGAGGTGATGTGACTTCAGAGTGAGAGATGTCCACACAGGAGTTGCTCTTGCCTTAACTTCACACTCCTAATTAATTCGGCTTAATTTCCAAGGGTCCCTAGGTAGTCAGGGGATGTTGCTGGACTGCTTTCTTACGTGATGCCCGACTCACAGATCTTCCTTCCACATGCTAACTCCGGAGCACTGGGGAAGAAATAGGCTGAACTAACTCGGACGCCATCGAGGAAATTTTTGTAAGTGCTGCTTAGAAGTGCAGTTGTGTCCTGTTGCCCTGCTGTTATTGCCAGAGTAAAACCTAGCTTTGCTCTCTTCTTTTTGGAGTCACACCTTGGTTATGTCTTCATTCACTGTAACCCAGTAGGCCAGGCTTGGATCATTTCCTATATTATGCTTTTCCTGATACATGTTTTCATATCTGTTAGGATGTTTTTTCAGTAGTGATGCAGCTGAGCCTCTCTGTCAGCTCTGGGAACTCTGGCAGCTCAAAGGAGAGCTGCTTAGGAAGCCCCTCTGCACAGCTGTGAGTTACCAGTCCTTRGCAGAAGGGTTTGTGACTGCACCTAGCCCAGCTGAGGACCCAGAAAGGCTGTGCAGCAGCAGCCCAGCCTGCTGAACTGCACTGAGCTGGGGGCAGGAACATCTCTTTTGCTCTGCTATAAATGGGTCTGTGTATTCTGCGGACGTGCCTCACTAGTTCTCTTTTTCCATCACTGGCCCTGTAGCTGAGGGATGGGGARAGGTGGCTCCCTTTCCTGGGTCTGTTCCTGGTCCACGGGGCAGACACAGGAAGGTCACATCAGTGCTCTGTACCTCAGCTTCTCTGCTTGTAAAGTGGGATAATGAGGCAGCCATCAGTTTTCTAATGTTGYATTTCCATGAAGACCCTCTTGCCCTGGATCTTGTCCTCGATCTCCTTCAGGAGAGACCCAGAAGTGAGCATCTCTGCCCCGTTGCCCTCCTTGCRGAGGAAGACCCACGCGAGGTGATAATTAGAGGCATGTCAAGTCTCATTAAAGCAGAGGTGCCTTGGGCTGTGCTGGGTACACATCTCTGGACATCTCCGCTTCATAGAGCACAGTCYGGTGGGTTGCGGAGATGGTGCCGATCGCGAGAGCCCTTCCTGCCTTTCCTGAATGAGATTGGGTGTTTGCAGCTCCTCTCCCTCTGGTGACCTCAGCTGCCAGCCATGGAGCTGTGGAAGCAGGTCTGGTCCCTTGGCCAGCAGACGCCTGGCTACATCATCTAGAACTGAAGTATCTTCATTGTCCCTCTGTTTAAAGAAGAGCCCCAGACTCTACATTTGGGAGCAGAAGTGCTCACGTAAGGATGAAGCCTCTGAAGGCTGTGGCAGTTCTCATTTCCTTCCATTTGCTGTGGCTGGTTGTCTTCTAATAAGGGTTTTGTAGAAAGACTCAAAAAGCTTTGGAAGAAGGCTGGGGCCTGGTCAAGCAGAGGGCAACTCCCTTGCCTGCCTGCCTAGGAGGCAGTGGAGGATGAAGCTGAAGGTAACTCTTGCATTAGGTGTACAGCTCCTTGCAGGACTAAGGTTTGAGGTGTATCTGATGGCATGGGCTGAGGGCAGGGGAACACTGAACTCGAATTCCTGTAACATGGGGCAYCTTCCTTGTCATGGTTCAAATAGGACTGAGCACCATTTTCTTGATGAGGGACCAAATAATAGTTGTTTTTTTTAAAAGTACATTCAACAAGGTACACACTGATTTACAGCTTAGCATCTTTCAATAGTAAAGCAAAAACCTATCACACTCTGATGGATAGGGTGGGATGAAGTCACCTGCTGTTTTAGGTCTCAGGTCTAATGTGTGTATTTATATGTTAAGCATAGAAGCATATTTCCTTTCTGATCAAAAGAGAAGGTCTTTTTACTTTCAGGACACTGCCAGTTTAGCAATCTCCATATTGTATTTCTAAAAGGAAGAAATATTTTGATAAATATCCAAATGTTCCTACCTGTATTATAAATCTCCTCGTGTCTAATTAAAACTGAGATCATTTTCGAAATCTGAGCTCCTTCTCATCCCCGCCATGAGGTCATGTGCTAGTGTGAGGACCTGTTCTTTCCACACTCTGCCTATTGCCTAGCTCAAATGTATCTGCGGGACCTGAGTTATCTTTATCAAGAGGTGTCTCTTGTTAACTGGTGTAAAGTTAGTGGGGCTGCTCAAAGAGATGAGAGGTGTAGAATATTTGTTCTTTTCTTTGTCTRGAGGTTTAATCAATATGAGCACTTTCTGAGGGACAGCATCCGTGCCTAGTTTAAAATGGACAGGATGGCCCTGGTGAACCACCTTTACTGGTCATCCAGTACGGATAAACTTCCCTCGGTCTTCTAGAAACGTGAGAGCTATGGAAAAAATAGACTGGGATGTTTTCTGGTTCATGCACCAGCATTTTCTGTATAATTACAGGACCTTTATTACTGGGGAAATTTGCAGGAGGAGACAAGGCCTTGTCTGACCCACAGGTCCTAGGCTKGGCTTGCTGACATGGCAGTAAAAAACCAGTAATCTTTGACTTGAGAAGGGAGCCTGTTTCGTATGGGAACCATTGCAAGAAAGCAAATTATAGAGTCCCCGTAACACTAATCACACTGTAGGGAGCTAAAAACATCTTCCTCAAACATTCAAAGCATCTAATTAGCAAAGCCAGGCAGTCACTAAGGAGACCACCCTCCACCTCAGAGCAAGACACGTGCGTCTTACTGGCGGCATTTGCAAGGTCACCCCTCTCGTGTCTTCCCCCTCCCTGCTCCCCGGACTGACATAGCGGGGAGCTTCTGCCATCCATTTCTGCCTGCCAGGGAGTGACAGGAAAGGTGCACTCACAAGATGGGAAGCATGACTGATGGCAGCATAGCCTTGCTGAGTTATTGCCTCTTGCGTGGGGAGCAGAGATTTGCTTTGGGGACGCTGGATTCTAAATCATCCATCTCTTTCTTTCAAAGGTGAACTGAGGAGCTTTGTGCAGGGGAAAGAATTAACCAATTATTTAAGAGCACAAGACAGTGTTTGTAAGCTTCCAGCGCAGATGCTTTACTTATTGAAAATGAGGATTGGAAATCACTTTTATTTATTCTCTACCACAGTCTCATTTTTGGGGTCTTGCTTTTGTTTAGTCAACAAGGCCAGCTAAGTCGCTGTCAGAAGGGGTTGCTGTATTTTAGTGCTGCTCTTCCCACATACTGCATATTCCCATCTCTCCTGTCAAAATGGGAAACTGCTGATGTGTCTTTTTGAGATGGGTCTGGGGTCCAGTCATCACAAACCCATCGTATTTAGACCCATTAAATCCCCAGTCATTCAGAAGGTAGTGGTTAGTTGCATGCATACGGAGATCTTGCTTCTGTGTTGGCAGAAACTGAAGTGAACACACATCTCTGTGGCCATATTTGGGCTACAGAGTGGGGTTTTACTATTGCCTGTCGTTGGATTGCTTGAGGAATCCAGGCTTGAGTTAAAAGTTACTTCAGACTAAYTGGTCAACGTGAAAGGGCTTTGTTTCTGTGGCTGTGATAATCCTTAGCAATGGAAGCCCTGGGGCACTGGTGCAGTATCCCAACCCCYAGTGCAATGCCCCTCCATGGGGCTTCTTGCACGCTGGCCCAGGGCAGAAAGGGAAGAGCATGTTGACCGAGTCTCCCTTGCTGCTGCCACTTCTGCCCAGGTCTGTCTCAAATATGGAGTGGACACTCCTTGGATCGTACAAGGGTTTGGCAACAGCAGCTCTTGGGGTGTTGCTCACCAGGGAGGTGACTCTGGAAAAGGGAGCTGGGTAAGTCAGGTCGGCAGAGAGGTGCACATGGGAGACACAGGCCAGAAACTGTGCTTGCTCAAATCAGCATTGCCCTGTTGGCCCCTCTGGGTTTGCAGTGTCCCCAGCTAGCAGTAGAGGGAYAAGAGCATCTGTGTGTCTTACAGTCTTCATGACAAAGCCACTTTCTTCTTTAGTRGCACCTTTTCAGCCTCTTTTACAGATCTCTCACCCCATTTCACTGATGAAGCTAAGGCAAGGTGGCASTTTTGCAAGGGAGCAGCATGAAGCTCTGCACAGGGGAGAATAGGACAGAGGCTTCCAAGCTCTAAGGACTTTTCCATGCTATAAACCTCCCCCATTTTTACTTTTCCTTCTTTCTTTCTTGCATGTAAAAATATATCTCCTTCCTCCTTAGCAATATAAGTGTAGCCCTTACAGTGGCATTGCAGAGCACGTTGCATCTGTCCAAGAGGAGGTTGATGGGTGTCACTGTTACCGCAAGAAACCAGTTTGCTGAGTACTGAGGGAGRTGGGGATTTGGAGAAGGGAATATTTTTCCTGGTGAATGTTAGTGGCCCTGGTGAGTTTGGGGGTGGCGATAACTGCTGGCTAGAAGCAGTGCCAGAAAGGGCAGGAGTGGGGCTGCCTGTTCTTAAATCCAGGTAGGGGAGCATTGCTGCTGTGTGCATGGGTCTGGGAAGGAAGGAAACCTGCAGCCCCTGAAGCATGGGGGGAATAAAGGCCTCTGGAGAGGAGTTTCTTTGGCTGGTGGCAGCACAGGGATATGGTGTCACCGGTGGCAGCACAGGGATATGGTGTCACTGGGGCTGCTCGGCCTGTGCCGGGCTGTGCCCCCCTGCCTGAGGGGAGGGTGTTTCGTGGTGTGATGGCCGGAGTGGGCAGCGCCTGGGGACGGACGGGAGCAGTGACCATTGCTGTGGCCTCTGCGCGGGGTGCAGGAGCAGGAGGGCAGAGGTGCTCTGGTACAGCGTGTATCAGCTGCCTGGTTTGAGCATCCCCTTTCCCCTTCTAGTCCTTCTCCCACTGAAGGCCTCTAAAGAAACCCAGATGCCTGTTCTCCCTCTTGATGTTCTGTCTGCTTTCCTTCGCTCCCCCTGCAGCTATGTGCTGTGAGAGTGGGTTGACATTACCCATGCCAGGATATAAAYTGCTCACTCGCGTTTGATGTGGTCTGTCCCAGAGAAGAGCATCCCCCAAAGAGCCTTCTTGGGCTTTATTGAAGCGCTGCCTGCCTAGGAGACTCCCCCAGATCTTTCCATATCTTTTTTGTTTTTATTGCTGTAATAAATCTTTCAAGATCTTTCTAACTGGAGGGTTGGGAAGGATTTCCTGTCTAGTGTGTTCCAGGTTTTTATTGASTGTCAAAAGTAGCAGTAAATCTGAGGCAGAGGGTGGGTGCAGCACCAATGAGTGGAGCACTGAGTGTGGTTGCCTCTGGCAGGTGAGAATAGATTTGAATTGCTCGTTACCACCACAAAAGAGTTTTAAAGGCTCTGTTCTGCCGGGGCAGTGAATCCTGAGYGGCCTGAGGGTGGCTTGGTTGCACMACCCTCTACTTTTGCCATACTCACTCCACCTGCTGCTTCATTCCATGCATAAACTTCCCTGCAGGTCTTGCCTCCACACATTGACCACYTTTCTCCAGAGGCTTCCAAACACGTGCTCAGGGAACTCTCCTGGATTTRCAGGGTGTTGGGGCATTCAGGTCTGCTCTTGCCACAGAGCGGGAGGGGTCCAGCCTCATCCCGTGTCCAGCTGGGCTCATGTCCTTGGTGCAGGTGATTAAGATAGGTCCTGTGGTCCCCCAGGGCCAGGATCAATGTGTCTTTACTCATTTTCAGCAATCTGGAAGAAATATAAAATTGACAGAAGGAAAACAAGACTACCCTCAATTGTTCTAAGTGGTACCAATGAGATCTCAAATGCCTGGCTTCCAGGCTGTTCCAGATAGCTACTTAATTTAAACTTATTTATTTTCCATCTCCATCCCCAAAGCCTGGACTATCTTTGCTGTTTAGGCTTCYTACTTTTTTCCCTGGTACGTTTTTCTTCTCTGTGTTTCTCAGAAGCAGCACACACAATGAGAAACCAGTGAGACCTGGGTATAGCGCCTTCCGATGACGCCCAGCAGAGCTGGGCCTTGCGGCCCTGCCGTGCAGCCGCAGCCGGGCCGGCCCGCCGCAGCACTTAATTACAGGTGATAGCAGCGCTGTGATAGCAGTGAAATCCCTGTTCTTGTCCCGCTTCAGACGCGATAGTTAAGCTGCAGAACAGATAGCCTGAGGGGCTTGGAGTGTCTCTGTCCATTTGAAATATAGATTAGGTAGCTGTCAATCAGGAGCGATGCAGGTAAAATTCACTTCGCCTGGAGGAGRAGGGTGGACCGGGTGACCTCTTGGAGTCACATCCCAGGGCTTTTGAACGGTTGTAACCTCTGCATGTAGGTGTCGACAGCCCTGCCCAACCGGGAGAGCACGCGGCGTAGTTTCGCAGTAAATATTTAGTACCTGCCAAAACAGTGTAAATAGTATTTGGAGTACTTGTGAATACCTTTTCCAACAAAAGTTGTTAGGCAGTAAATCTGCTGGGGATTTTGGTGTGTATTGTCCCACCTTGTCAAGTTGAAACGCAAGGTTGCGATGCAGTGTTTGCACTTCTTAACTTCAGCACATGCATACGGAAAGTATGGCAATGTCTCTCCTCTTCTATTTTTTCCCCTGGCACATCAGAAATGTGTCAACAAGTTGAAGTCCAGGGATCCTTACAACTAGCAACAGATCTCGGTCTACCCATAAGAGTACCTTTCCTTGGATTTTTTTTGAAAGAATGCTGTCTGTATCTTCTGTGCAAATCCAGCAAGTTAGGTAAGAGTTTTCAGTTCTCCCTGCTCTCTTTAAAGGGGGAGTGAATCCTAACTCAGAGCAGTCATGGAAGAGACTGTGCCCTGCCCTGGCAGTGACAGGCACTTCCTCCTGCAGCATCATTCAAGGGGGCAATATTTCTGTGTCAGGGGGACTCTCTGAGCTAGAAACCCCTGCCTGTCTTCAGACCCAAGCCCTCACAGAAACTRCAGCGAGATAAACAGGGCTCACTTTAGATGCTGGACTTGCAGCCCACCCTTGTCCTGAGGAAGCCCTGCAGGATTGATTGCCCTTAGGTAATTTCTGAGGTGCAGATACTGCTGTGTCAGAACAGCCACGTGCTCTTTCTGGACCACTCCAGCTGTGATCTTCTGCACGCTCTGTAAGTGCTGACATACAGATTTAAAACCCTCTAAGGTCTGCCTGAGCCAAGATGGTCTACCCAACCGCTAGGTGCAAGTACGCCAGCTCTGATAATTTGTGGCCTGAAAGGTATTGCTGTGGCTAGTAGCTCATCCTTCTGTCTGAAATTCCCTGTCATTATCATCTTAAGGAATCACATTAAGAAACCTTCAGACTGTGGCTCTGCATCTGTGATGAAGCATCTCCGCGAATCCTCAGGCAAGAGATACCAATAGATAAATAGGAATTCTGGACTATAGAGCTTGTGTGCAGTCCCAAAGTTGGAAGGGACATTCCCGTCTCTCATGTGAAATTTGGATCCTTTTTAGAGCAATTCAGCTAGAAGCAAGAATATCTTTTCACATTAGATTTCAGCATGCTGACTGTGTTCCTGGCCAGAATCTGGCAGTTTCTTGGCAGGAGGAAACAAAAAGAAATAGGGGGCATTCTTTTTTTTAAGACAGATTTTTGTAACAATGTTCTAAAACTGGTGAGGCTACAGTAATGGGGAGGGATCTCAGCTCTGTGAAATCAGGTCTCACGTCCTTAATTCATAGACTGTTTCACCTGAGCGCTTGGGCCAAATGTCTTGTCAGGGAAGGTGACTGAAAGCATCTCTACCTCAGTGCACCCAGCAGCATGAGGTAGTGTTTTGAGACACAGCCTGGTGAGGAAAGGGCTTCTTCTCACACCTAAGCAGCTCCTGAATTAGCCTTGCTTGCAATCTTCAATTGGCCCTGGTATTTATAGAGGAGAATGCCACTGTGCTGCCGTTGCACTTTACCATCACTCACCTTTATTGCCTGCCTTGACTGGGAAGAGATTGCTCATTTCCCTGGCACCAACCTGCCTCCTTCCACGAGGGCTAAGCGCAGTATCCTGTCCTGCAGGAGAGGCCAGCAAGGCGACTTCTCTTGGCAAATTCCCCGTGGAGGAAAAGCTCAGTATGTGGAGAGTTACAAGGGCAGCCACCAGCCCATGAAGCTTGAGAGACGACCCCCCTGAGAAGGGGGGGAATGTGCTTCACTTTCCCAAGCTACTCGTGCTCTTTTTTCACTTGGTTAGCTGAGAATACCATGGCTATCTAAAAGATGCACCATGGAACAGTAGGAATGGGGACAGTACATCTTCTTTCCGGTCCTTATTCTTTTTCTCTAGTCTTAGCTAGTCACAAGCAGGTCTCACCTGTCTGTACATCCAGCATGGTTGCTAACAAAAGTTCTTGCGTTTGATGAATCTGAGGCTTCACCTTCTGTGTTTGCTCTCACGTTTTCCACCCAGCTTTGAGCCACTGCCAAGTCCTGCTTGTGCCCTCTCCTGGCCTTGCAGTGGTTTCCGGAACATTTGCTTGTACCTGGCAGGGTGCACTGGCTCTCGAGCACTGTCTTGGTACTGAATTCCCTTAGAAGCCCACGAGATGTGAGTGTTGTGGGGCATGCCACATTTGTTCTTTCCTAGTCGTAAATGACAAGGGCATTGGGCTGTGTTGCAGTGGCCTCTACCTTGGGTGCTTGCAGAGCTGTCAGTGACTCCCCACGCAGGGGCGATGCTCGGGTAGCACATCGGGGGTGGTAGGATGTGACCCCTTTCAGCGGGGGTTCAGTGTGGGTTCTTCTCCATCTGTATACGATGGGCTCGGCGAAGCCAAGGGCGTTTGTCAGCAGTGCCAGCAGTGCTCTGTAGCTGGTGGGTGCACATAGGGACAGGCCGGCATACCCGTCACCTTCTCTTTCCTCTCTCGCCTCGCAGTGTAACACAAGCCCAGGCAAGTGTGATGCTCCTTTCAGGGAATAGCACAGTGCAACTCCCTGGATTCTCACCTCTCATTGTTCCCTCCTCCCATTCTCTACTCTCCATCTAGCTCTGTTTTACCCTTGCTCCTCTGTGTCTGTGAAGGTTTCAAAAGCAGTTTGGAGGAGATGGCTTAATTAGCACCTCTGGTTTAACTATGCTACCGACACAACTCGGATCTAGCCGTATGGATCTTCTGAAGGTTCAAATGGGGATGCAGTCCCTTGGTCATGTCCCTTACACCGACAAAAGCTGCAGCAGACAGACTGCCTGAGGCACTGGAGATGACAAGAAAATCTTCTGAGTGCTTTAAATGGCAGAGGGTTGTTGTTGAAGTGGACAGGAGGCTTTGAACAACCTCTGGAAACTCTGCAAAGAAAAGAGCAAAAGATTTTCTGGTTTTCTACCTCAGTCACCTGTGTGAGGTGGTTGATCTGGATATTTCTTGAGGGAGTCTCTAGATGCCATATCTGGCTCCTGCTGTGCATTATTAATAGTGGGTCAGTTGAATAGACATCAAGGAGAGACTGCAGAATAGATTTTTCTTTCTCAAACCAAATGGCTTAGATCAGTTTTTGTAGCTTTCTGGGGTCTGGAGATATCCCGAGGAAAAAGAATGGATTAAAAAAAATAGGAAGAAGTGAATTTTGGAGAGGCAGCTATTGGATGGCAGATCATGGCATCTGGGTAGAAAACCAGTGACAGACGGGGCTCCAGTGGGGAAAGGAGTGTGAGCTTGGCTGCGATTCCTTGTTCRGTAGCGGCTTCTCCTCCAGCGCACAAGCCTTTTGCACCCGTTTATGGAGAATATTTGTATGAATTAAACATTTCTCTGAATAGGAGTAGCATCAGCAGTTGCACAAAATGAGGATGGAAAGAGTCCTCAGGCTTCAAGGAACGAGCTGAATGTCAGGCAGAGTCAGGAAAAAATGAYGACTACTTCAAGGCATCTAACACAGATAGTAGGAGTCCTGCAGGCCCTGTGTCCAGACCAGCCAGAGTTGGTCCTGCCAGGGCRTTAGGGTGGATCAGAGAGATTGCCTGCTCAGTGTGGCAAATGTCTGCTGCWATAGTGGCAGATTAGGGAAGAACAGGGCCCATCCAACATCCTCTGTGAAGTGAGAAGACGAAAATTTTTTTCTCTTATGGATAAGCTGGCCCAGCTGGTGGTGACAGCTGCAGATGAAGAGGTAGACGGTGTGCCTAGGATATCTTCTCAATGTGCCCTTTTGAGGGTTTCAGGAGGCACTTCTAGAGGACAATACCATGACAGCAAAACTTAGAAACCTAAATCACAATTATTGCCACCCCTCTGAATCAAAGGGAGGTGCAAGAAAGTTTACCATGGCTAATACTGGGCTGCTTCCATGATCATCTAAAATTTCCCTTGTAGAGGAGGGTTGAATGTTTGTTCTGGGAAGCAGTTTTAGCAATAGCTATTTATAATTCTGCATAACTTTGTTTTACGCAGTGTATCTGTTACCTCTTTGAAGCTTGAGACTTTTTGGCGATGGGTTGTAGTAGTTTATGAGGTGGACCTTCTTTGTGCTATGTATGGGTCACAAAACCTCAGTGGCACCATCCAGACGTAAATATTTCCTGAGCCTGGTGCTCCAAACCCAAAAGGTTGCCCGCCTATATTAATGGTGACACAAATGGTACGTAGTACCTTGCCTACCAATGCAGGAGAGAATGTGCTGGGAAAGGGATTCTGGCCCCAGGGGAAGGCTGTGTAGCGAGATCTGGTCTTTTTACATTTGATCTTCCAGGTAGCTTAAAACTCAACCTTTTATTCTGCTCTGAACTGCCTGCGCTGGCCCCACGAGCTCTCTCCCCCTCCCACCGCCTTTGCTTTTTTGTGCGGAGTGGTTTTTGTAGGGAGACATTAGTGTGCCCGCGTCCCTCGGCGGACGCTGATGTGACACGCAGAGCTGAGCTGTCAGAGCTCTGGGCTGTTTTCTTCTCCTTCCTGTGATGAGCTGTGACACTCCAACTTCCCAGCTCCACAGGCCACTTCTTGATGCTTTTGTTAGCGTTTCGCTGTGAAGGCAGCAGGGGGTCCGGGAGCAAAAATCAGTGGCTGGAGGTGCACCCAGGTCAGGGGAAGTTGTGAAAATTTCTATTCCAGCTTTCCATGAAGAACGTGGAAGGTGACTTTTTGGATTATTCCTCCTCATGTTCACTGCTTTTTCTTTGCAGTAATCTGGGAAGATTTTTCGCCTTGTTCTAGATTGTCCCAGATGTTGTCATCTTCCTCTGCTCCTTTTTTCTCTAGCTCAGGGGACCATTTTGTGGGTGGATCGTAGGCTCCTTAGGGCAAATTTACATCCCTCAGTGATGCGAATTAGGAATTGGAGTTAGTAGTGCTGAACAGCGTAAATGAAACAATATCCGCAGGCTTATTTCCATGGAATAAAATCACCCTGCTTGGAAGGAGGGAGCCAAAAACAAGCAAAAAAAAAAAAAAGTGTGTGGAGCTTCCTTGTTAAATCTTGTTTAACAGCAATTGCAAGGAATGAAATTTCACCTGTGCCCCCTACCAGGGCCAGCTGGTGCGCTGGGCAAGCGAGAGGCGGGAGCTGGGCCGGCAGCCAGGCTGCAGAGCAGGGAGCTGCCTGGGAGCGCCGGGAGCAGCCACTGCCTCCATCCCACTGGAAAGGAGCCGGCGGAGACGGGAGGAGAGCGGCCGAGCCTTGGGCTGCCTGGGCATGCAGGCCACGTGCCCTAGGCCGCTGTGGTGGGCAGAGCACTTGGCATGTTTGCTGGCTCATATGTGGGCTTCAACGGCTGGATAAAAGTAGATCCCATGGGCCGATGCTGCTAAGACTTTCATCAAAGCCTCCCTGAGGCCTTGGTGTGTGAAGGTGGAGCCCTGTCTCGCCTCCTGCCTCCCTGGTGTCGGCCTCTGTGGTTTTATCCCCATGGTGCTGCTCAGCCGTGCTGAGCTGATGTGCTGGGGTGTTTCGCATGGGACATGGGGGACGCGGACATCTCGGCACGGGAGCTAGGGCTGCTGCAGCAGTTGGAGTGCACAGACATTGTGCGGCTTGAATGAAGTCTGGATTTTGCTCTACACTCAGGATGGGCCAGTTTATGCTCTCTATGTCCCTCTGCCAACCATCTCTGGATGCCTCTGCAGAGTGGCCAGCCTGTGCTTGCTCTGTTCCCCCTTAGCGGTCAGGGCTGGCCCAGCGGGCTGAACCTGGTATCTAGCCCATGTTCCAGGCACTGCAGTATTAAACAAGATCAAGTGCTGCAAAGTACYGATTCTCCTCTGGCAGATACCCAGGCAGGGAAGCTCAGTGGAAATCTTCTGGGAGATTATCCTGATCCCCTTGCAAACAGTGAAGCATGGAACAGCATAATTTATTTTAAACGTTAGTGGTAATTTAACATTAATTTTGACTTTGCTGGTGGGATGTAATACTGTGACAGCCCCGGATGGCTGCAATCTTCTCACCCTTCTTAGGCTTATAAAACTRAGAAGGAAAGGACAGGAAGGAGATGACAGAGCAGATGCTTTCCCGTGCTCCTCTGCACGCTGATCTCTGGGACTGCACCTGGGCATTTAAGAGGAGAGCTGTGGTTCATTGATTGTTAACCTAGCTTGGTGATGCTGTGAATAGTTGGAAGATCGTTCAGAAAAAGCCTGTTTGTTTGTTTGTTTGTTTGTTAAAGCTGTCACCATTCCTAAGGGAACTCTTTAGTTTGCATCAGAAGACTCTCTTCCACCCCAGCTTTGCAGAACAGCTAAACCCGTGTGTTGACAGAGGTTGTCCCCATGTCCCCATGCAGCAGAGCAGCGTTCACCCTCCCCAGCAGCGGGGGTAGCTCTAGGTGGACATGGACACTAGGGCACTGATGTTGCTCTGCAGATCTTCAAAGACCTGCATAGGGGGCCTCCTATTGCYGTAATTATTTAGAAAATGTTGCTGAATTTGCAGAAGTAATCTATAAATTAGGCTTGCTGCTGCAGACCTGCAGCCACTGGTGGGACGTGTGATGTCTCTGCCGGGTTAACTGTGGGGTAGCTTGGGTGAGCRCTGGATTGGTAGCTGAGCCTTCCTGCGGGTGCTTTGCAGGACTGCAGTGTGGCTGGTGTCGGGACGGGGCAGCCCGCRTGCTCTGCGTTGGCGGCGCGCGCTGCTAGTTTTGCTGGGCCCTGCAGGGCTGCCTTGGACAGGCTCTGTTGAGATTCTCCCAGCAAAATTGCTGGGAGGTCAGGACTGGAAAGCATTGGCAAAATGGTGTGTTAAAGTGCACCTGAGCCTGGCCGTGCTGCTACAGCGAATCAAAGCCCTTTGTGGATTTGATTGTGCAAATTTAATGAGATTTAAAAATCTTYCTTCCTTTGTCTCCTTAGCCTAGATGTGCCAGAAATTCAACCATATACCAATAAGTGAAAGTGTTAGGCAGTGAGGGCTTTAGAAAAGCCCATTTCTCCTCTTTTTTTGCAGCAGCAATTGAGTTTTTTTCCAGCGTTTAGCAGCAGAACTTGTACAGTMATCCAGCAACCATGGCTGTGCAGTCCCTGCCTCTCTCCTGGACACAGCAATGTCTGTTCGCCACTGTGAATTTGCTGTATGTTCCCTTTTGTCCCARTTCCAGGAGTTTTTCAGATTCACCATTAGTGCTGGTTGAAATACAGCCAGACTCATATTTGATGGAATGTCTCCTCAACTGTACCAAAATGTCAAGGTATCCTCTTTGTGCCCTGGCTATGTGAGAAAAAGAAAGCTTAGGATACAGCCCAGAGCTCTGTATGTGCGTCTGTACGTATGCATGCAGTGAGGAATTTATTTTATTTTTATTTTATTTTATTTTATTTTTTTTTTAATTTTATTTTTATTTTATTCCTTGTGCTATTTAGCTCACAGGTTCATTTAAACTGATGCAATTTTACAGAGCTGCCTTTTAAAGCACGCACTGAGGACCCAAAGGTGATGATGAAGCCTCCAGGTACTCTCCGTCTTGTGAAGGATTCTACTCTGCCTTCACCTTCAGGGTGGAGTTTAGTGCATAGGCAGAGCACTGTCTTTCAAAATGAGAACATCTTGATAATGTTCTAGGGAGAGTAATGGAAACTCAAAGGAAGATGGAAGGGGACTGCAGGGGTTTCTCCTCTGTGCTCRGCCAAACCAAGCCTTGGCTTTTAAGCTTGGGGCTCGTAGAGACWCTTGGGCAATAACCTTTCCTCCCCTCCTCAGCCCAGCTCTCATGCCTTTGGGATCACTGCTGATGTCCCTGTTTTGTTTAGGTAGGGATGAATCACTCCTCTGCATGTGTCAAGCTGCAAGAAGTAGCAAAGGGGGAAAGGACGGACGGAAACCTCTCTCCTCTGTCAGAGCCCCCTCCTACGTGTTTCTTCTTGTCCCACTGCACTGATGTCCCCGTGGTTTCGACTGYACCATCAGATGCTTTCCTCCTCAGAAATGCCTGCTGCAGGTCTCCTGCCTTTGGGCAGGGCACCTGGGGTAAAAATGAAAAGGTGTGGTGCCTTTTCAAAGGAACTCTTGTCTCCCACTTTCTGTGGGTTGCAGGGGTTAAGGAGAATAGCTGTTTCACTGGATTAGTGAGGGGCTGCGAGACCTGCTCGTCTCTGTGGAGATAGCTGTCTGGTGAGTGGATGCGTTGAGCATTTCAAGATAATCCAATGCTTTGTGCAAAACATTGCTCAGGCGTGCTGTCCTCCGGCACAGGCTCRCTTCCAGAGCCCCCTCTCCCAGCACACAGTCCCACCCGGAGAGCATGAGATGGGAAAGGATCCCGGTGGACGAAGGCAGCCCCATTCCTGGGGCTGCCTTTTCACGTGGCTATGTGACTAAGTATTGTGCTGGGCCTGGGGCTGCCCTGCAGCGGGCAGGAGGGACCCTGCAGGCCCCGGCRAGGGCACAGGGCGGGTGTGCTGGCAGGGACAGGGTCTCTCTGCTCCTGCAGAAGCTGCATTTCCCCTTGCTGCTGGCTGGGGATGTTGGACAGTGGGAATAGGTCTGTATCCAGACACTCAATATTGGTCYTTGGTATCACTGCAACAACAACTAGTAGCCCTGGGCATGAAATGAGCTTTGGAGGTATGTGAAGCACTGACTGTGGATTCTCCATCTGTTTCAGTATATGGAAAATAATAAGTTTTTTTACAGATGCCTAAGGCATCTCCTAGGCACGGGAATACTCTTTRGCTTTTCCGTACTGGTGTTATGCCGGCTGTTGTGCTGTTGCTGCAGTCCAGAGGTCCCTGGGTCTCCAGGCAACGTTAAAGTCGCTACAGACAGCAGGGAGTGTGGAGTAGTGGCTAGAGAGAGGGATGAAAAGGGAGATTCCTGGATGCTTTCCCATTTATTTTTTCCACAGAGCTCCTGAACACACCAGCAGGTTGCTTACTGTAGTGCGTCTCTTTTCTTCTGTTTGTAAAATGCGAACACGTTTCACCTCACAGGGCTGTTGCAAAGCTTAATTAAGATTTGCAAAGTGCTCCAGTGCTGTATAAATGCCAGTCACTTTAATTAATAAAATGAAATGGCTGTGCATTCCTGGCTTCTTTGTTTGCTGCCGTGTAAGCAAGGAGCAGCTAGCTTGATGGTGTGGAATACAGTTGATATTCCCCATGTTTTATAAGTGTCCCTTTTTTATTATTATTTTTCCTGAAAACCTCTCAGGATGCCTATCCTGCTCCCAACTGGGACTTCAGCCGTTGGAAAGCAGGGATGAGGACTGTGTGCCGTGTTCTCATGGGTTGCTGGGAGGCATTGCAGAAGTGGGCAGCAAGGGCTGGCTGCTCTTCCAGTAGTTCTCCCAGACAGGCTGCGTGTTTATCTGCATCTTTATAGGGAGGCATATTTCATATTCATGAGATCTAAAAATGTCTAGAAGGGAGCAGGTAACCTGAGGCTTGATAAGAGACTCTTTTCGCAGTTTTCTGGGTGCCAAATAGTCTGGAGAGTTTTCTCAGGTCTGTCCCTCGCTGCCTGGCCCACATCTCCAGCAGCCTCTGGGTGGTGCAGCTCGTGCCAGGTTGCTTCATGCTGCAGTGATCTGCTCATGTCACACGCCCACCCACATGCCCTTTGTGGCTGGTTTAGCGCCAGGTCTGAGATTCCTYGCCCTGACCCGAGGAATCAGAACATGAGATGTCTCTGGAGCTTCCAGTAAGTTGGGCACCTTTATTACCTCTGCGAACGCGCTGCTCTCTGGTGACTAAGAACAGATAGTTCAATTTGGAGCCCTCTTCTGGTGTCTCCCCTCTCCCCAGGGGAAAGGAGGGCACTGGAGTAAAGGACAACTTTTAATCCTGTATTCCTCATGGAGCAGACTCTTTTTATCTCTTTCAATATAGCAGCATTTGTGCAGGAAGAATGTGGTTTAAATATTTTGTGATCYGTTTGAAAACTCCCAAATAAATAACAGTGAAGGAGGAAGGGTCTGGATGCAGGCTGCCCTTTACTGGGCAGGTATCCCAGACAAAGACCGGTAGGGAAAATGCTCTCAGAAAGTCCATTTTCAGAGTTACCGATAGTCCAGCTTTCCCTAAACACTTCTTGCAAATAGACAATGGAGATGAAACCTCTTCCTTGCTGTCCTCTTTTTTTTTTTTTTTTTTTTTTTAATGTGAGAATTAGGTGGTGTTGCCCCTGCGATGTGCAGAGTTCCCTTTTCTGTGGCACTCCCCAGCACGGACCCAGATCAGTCCCTCTCCTTTGCAGTCGCAAGGGCTGAGTGTCAGTGGAGCCCCATCTGCACGGTGGTCCCAGGCTGCTGTCCTCGAGCTCTTTTATCTCACCATAACTGTAGCCCTAGTTGCAGCTCCATTTTTAATCTTYTGCTTGATTTCAGTCCCCATGCTTTAGGCCAGTTAGTTCTCTGAATGTACAAGCTTCCCATCATCCATCCAAGGCCAGGTTTATCGAGCCYACCTGGCTAGGCGACTCCTGTGCCTTTCCGCTGCCTCCTCCCCTGCCTTTCCTCCTGGACCAGGCCTCCTGGGCACGAGGGAGAAGGCAGGCAGGTTATTCTGCCTGGTATCCATGCTTTGCGTGCCGCTGCAGTGGGAGGCTGCGGTTGCGCRCTGCCTCTCCGGGAGCAGAGGCTGTAGGTGTGCGCGTGATCCTGCGTTGCCTGCTGGGGATGGTGTTTAGGCATGTAGGTAGCATTATTGGTACACTCTGTTAACATATATTACTGTGTGTATCTCCACACCTATCATTTGTACTATAGAGAAGCGCTCCCTGCTAGCTCGCAGTGTGCACCACAGGGCTGCGTGGGCGAACGTGGAGCTGGCTGCTTTCTTGAGCTGCCAAAGGTTTGTACGTGCCGCCTGCTGGGGTGCTCCTGCTTGAGCGTCGTGCGCATCTCTCTCCTCTTTCTTATCCTGTCCCTCCAGGTAGGGCCATAGGAGTCTTCTGGGTGATTTCTCAGCAGTCACCTCTGTGCTGGATGAAAACTATCCCTTGGCATCTGATTATCACACTCCGGTTTTGGCTGCTAAGTAGAAATCTGTATCATCTTTCTTCCCTTGCAGTATATGAATATCTCAAAGCACAGACAACAGAGAGGGATCAAAGTACCCGTGGGCTCTCATATTGCTCCTCTTACTCATCTCTGTGTGACCCTGATGTTATATCATAGCTTCATATGTTATCCAGAATGTAATGTGTTAGCACAGTAGCAAATACCAAGGAGAGTCACAAGACCAAATTAAACCCTGTGCCACTGGAAGATTTGATTTCAGGAGTGAATTTACAGCAGGATGTGCTTCTAAGTCTAATATGAATCTGGAAAGTATTACTAGGAGCCAGGCTTCTTGAAGTATAATAGCTTAGAGAGGTTATGTCTTTTGTGGATCTATTAATGCTTAATTAGCCTTGTATTCTAAGGAACAACATTTTCACTAATTATGTTTTTTGCTACACATATGTGAAAGCCAAGAATCTACTGGGCATCTCGGTGGTGTTTGTACCAGTTTAAGGCTATCGGATTTTAACCCGTTTAAATTAATTCACCACATAAATAAAACACACTGTTTTTTCGGCTGCCACAGTTAGTGTCTGTAGTTCTTTGGTGAGTGCTTGGCTGAACGTGGAGCGGTGTCACCCGCAGCRCACGGTGTGGGGCTGAGCGTGGGGCGCGCTGTGAAGCAGCGCTCGTGTGGCGAGCCCTTCTGGCGCCCACGCCTGGAAACGCGGAGAGCAGTGCGAAGTTAAAACACCAAATAAAGTGAATTCAGGGAAGGGCTTCAGTTCGGGTGTTAGCAACAAGTGTTCAGAGAGGYGCGAATGGTTTTTCGGTTTTGTTTGTTTGTTTTCTTACTGCGATAACACTTCACTCCTGTGAATATTGGCTGAGGTGTTCCAAAAGTACTCTGCTCTCTCAGTCTTACTGAGCCGTGCCCACAGCGCAGCCACCCGGCTGCTGTGGCGGGGGAGCCCCAGCTGGGCATTCACCGGGCCCCGATTGGGGGATGTCGAGTGGCACGAGCAGACCCGCATCCTCCCGAGGTGTTCCTCTGCACGGTCTGGGGCGCGCGGCCGTGGCTGCCGTGCTGCTCGCGGCCTGGCCCTGGAGCAGGAGCGTTTCCGTGGTGGAGCTGCTGCCAGGGCTGCTGACTCACCGCGGGCGCCCGCGGCACCGTGGTCGTGCGCGCGCAGCAGAGACAAGCGAGCCCTCGCTGGGTGGGCTGGGAGATAAGGTCACCCAGTGCCTCCAGTCACCGAATCCAACAGGCACTGTGTTACTGCCCCACGTGGAGTGGGGGGAGAAAACACCCAAACTCATCACGTGTTGCCTACAAATAGGTCACATTTCTAGCAGCCCGGACTTCATTCACAGGCGTATATCAGGAGGGAGATTCAGGCCTGAATGTGTGTAGCCAGCCTTGAGACACCGAGAAGGGAGGTGAGCCACGAGCTGCCACGAGCTGCCGCGGGATGTTCCTGCACGTGGGGCGCACGGCCCAGCACCTGGGGGTGTCCTCTGTCTCACCAGGTGCAGGTAAAAGCCCCACAGATCCTTCCTTGAGGCCAGAGTCATCTGCGACTCGAATCCCATGTTGAGATCAATAATATATTACTGTGATACTTGTTAATTCTCCCTGGGCTTGAACGGCAGATGCCAAGACACTGTGACACTGTCTTCCCAGCCAGACACAGCCGTGCCCAGCAGTGCAGCGGTGTCCCCCGGGAGCTCCAGATCTCTGCAGACTTTACTTCATCCCTCTCAAAACTGGAGAGACGCTGCATGCCGCTCCCCAGCTTGTTGCAGGTAACGTAGCTCAGCAGCAAGGGTCTGAGAAAAGGAAAMACCCTACACCCTACCCAGACAGGACTCTGTGCTGCGCACAGAGCCTTCCCGCTGCGGGGAGGACGAGAGTGACAAGAGGGCACACGTGATGAGCGTTAGTCACGTTGCTTAATGAACGGCTGGAGGGCACTTGGAGACTGCGCACCCTAAATAGATGAAGACTGTTCATRTGGATTTTCTGGCCCTGAAGTTAAAGAAAAAGAAGAGACCTTGTTCTTACTGGATTTCAGGCCAGGTTTTTGTAGGGGAGAGATGCACCTCTCCAAGATAACCATGTGGGGGAGATTTTCAGTGAGCTGAAGGGGAATTCCTGCTGTTTTGCTGTTGAAAACCATCCACCGGGCAACGGGGATTTCCATGAGAGAACTGCTCAATGGTTTGAACTTCCCCATCATCATCATCTCTTCTTTATCCTCGCACCTCTTGACTCCATTCCTTCCCTRAGGCAGCTGTAGTGCCAGGGGTAGCTGCCCAGAAAGGCAGCATCAACCCACCTTTTAGGGACGAGAGTATGAGATGACAATCCTTCCTGTGTGATGGGCACAGTTGCCTCCTTAGTCCTCTCCGCCGACATTATGTTTGTGCTGTTTGCTTACTTTCTTTAGGGATCATCTCGTAGGTTAGTTCAGTGCTCTGTGCATGGCTTGCAGTCCTCCTTTTAATTCAGCTTTATTGGTAGTTCTTTTTTATGGCTTCCTTTGCACTTTTCATCGAAAGGAGCCGCAGGAGGGCCTAGTGACTAGTGAGGACAGATGAGCTTGGATTCTCTCTTTGCTTGGTCCAAGTAGTCTCAAGAAACTCCAAATTTTGGACTGCAGTAAAAAGAGTCAGGCATGTCACTGTTTGAAGGGTGACAGATGCTTTGCYATTGTGACAGAAGCTGTTCTGTGGACCATGTAGGAATGCTCTGCAGCCACTGGTGCCCCACAGACCACAGTTAAAGAACTCCTGTCTGCCATATGGATTTTTAATAACTTAGCCTTCATGTTCTTTCAATCACTGAATTATTTAGCATCCTTTTACCACTTTGCATTGGCCGTTCTAGTTCAAGATCCCAGGGGTGCAAGGCTTGACTTTTCTCTCAACAGTTTTCTGCCTCCATAACAAACAAGCTGTATTTTCCTTTTAGAGCAGAGAGGTAGGAAATCTTTTTCTTTAATCTGCTAGTGGAAGCTCAGCTGGTTATTTAATCTATCTTGGAACAGGGGTCACCAATCCTCTTTCCCCTATGGACATGTCATGGACCCAGATAGGCAGGAGGGACACTGTTCCCTCTATTTATTCCATGGGGGACAGTCTTATAGAAGAAGCAGGAGCAGCAAGAGTTTTCATGGCTGAAGGAGATAGGTCTTGGTGTGCTGATTTAATACGTGCAGGCCCCCACTTCCTAGAGAACTGCTAGAGTTACTGCTGTCATGAGCTCAAGCCTGACAGACCTGTGCGTGCGTCTCAGACCAACCTGCAGTACTCTGCTTGCTTTGGTTTCTCACGTAACACATCTCCATTTCTTGGCCGTTACTGGTTTGCTGTGCCCTTTGGGGAATAAGTTATTGCTTTATAAGGAAGAATCGTTTTTACAGTGCTTGACATCTTAGCATTCCAGTTTATTCACAGATTTTGTTCTTGTTGAGTACATTTATCCTTGTCAGAGACTGATGCATAGGTGTAAATGGTCAGTGCATGTAAGAAAACCCACATTTATCAGTTGGTCATCCTCCACTACACTTGTCCCCAGTAATGGTCACAAAGTAAAGGCAATTGGTAGCTAGAAGCCAGACAAACTGCAGCTTTTGTGGCATGCGAGTCTGCTGCCCCGTAGATGCTTCTCTGGGAGCGGTGGGAGAAGGCAGCTCTGATTCACAACAAGATTTCCAGGTTAAGGCTGAGACCCACGTTTTGGCTGACAGGGGCACAGCACCGATCAAGTCGAGCCTTTGTTTTTACAGAGTTCTATTGCCTTCTTTTTTCCAAAGGTAGTCTAGCACTTCTCCTAGGAATCCACTTGCATTCCCATCTTCTGCATAGCTGTGAGCCATGTGAGCCCACTGTCTTTCCCCTTTCCCTTTCCATTGCAAAGCTGCTAGTAAGGAAAGTCAAATCCAGCCTGTAGCCACAAAGCTGTGCATCTGGGACCACAACAGAGTTATGTGAACAAACAACTTTATATTCAGTTAAGAAAGATACCAATCTAGAGAATCTCTCTGAATTGTAAGTATGGCCAGGAGCAGAGCAGGTGAGAAGAAACTAGAGTGCAACACTCCCTCCCACCACTTCCCCCGAAAGCTGCTTTTCAAACCAGGTTAGAGTAGGCAGGGGCTGCCTTAACTCGTGCCAGCTGGCACCCATCCCCAGGGCTGGTGCCAGCTGGGGAGAGTTAAAGTGCTGCCTGCCCCAGTTAATCCCTTTCTTTGGAGCAGCAAGATCCCAGGCAATGGTGGYGTGGACACCAGCTTGGTCCTGGCACAAAGAAAATCGTGAAGGACTGTGGGAGGTTTGTGCTTTCTTAGCTCCATGTATATGCGAAGCCTTCGTGTGGTATKTTTTGCTTTGTGGCTGAGAGCTTTGGGCAGTGCTGCAGCTGTGGTAGCTTACAGAGTGATGTGGTCAGCAAAGGTTTGCCCAGACTTGCAGGTAGCTTTTAGCTTGCCATGGCTACATGACCAGGAGCCCCCAGTCTAGCTGGCAATAGCCAATGTGAGTTGCTCAGCAGCACCTGTAGTTGCAGCAGTGACTGCAATATAGAGACTGCCTGCAGCAGTCAAGCTTGAAAATATTGCCTGCTCTGCCCATATGTAAATCTCAGTGTGCGTGTATTTATTTGTGTCAAATAAATAGAAATGGATGCCTTGCCAGGGCTGTAAAAATGTCAGGTCTTCAAAAGAGTCCCATCTCTGCAGAAGCATTTGAAATACTGCATATATATTGGAGGGGATTAGAGCCAAATGAGAAGACACCAGACAGAGCAACAAACTGAGGCTCACGGCCTTTTGTCTCRGCGCTTAGCAGAGCAGAGACTGCAGATGCACCTTGCGACAAGCAGAAGTTACTCGTCAGGACTGTGGCAGGCTACTTGCGCATGCAGGAGTGGGCCCAACTTCAGCACACTTGTGTGATATACATTTTTTTCCACTGATATAAACAGAGAGGGTTTCTTGCATGAGTTTGCGTGCAGCTTCTTCAGAAAATTACCTCAAAGCTTGGGGGTGTGTTTCTAACATGAGGAGGAAAGCGAGGGTGGCGTACTAGGAATAATATGTGAGCTTGTACAAGCCCTCAGGAATGTCTTCTTTCCGCATCCAAGTCGATGATTGTCACTTGTGAAGGCTTAGAGCTATGATGTCGTCCCTTTTGACTGAAGTAGTTAGATTTAAAAAAGGAAAGTCCCAACCAACAAAAGCAAACCTTCCCCCCTAACTTCAAGCAGGCTGTGTTGAGTGAACGTGATTAGAGCCATTTATTTGTGTAGACCAAGTCCTATTTCTTATTCAGCCTGTAGAAATAAAATATAGTTTCTTTAGTCTTTGTCTAAAGGTCATTTTTTCTTCCCTTTCTTTACAAAACAATAGTTAACAGGTCCCTTCTGCCTTTAAATGTCTTAATTTTGGATAATAATATTGAAGCTGGGTTTCAGCAGTCTGCTCTTTGTTATTTGTTATCTTTGTGTAGATGAGATTTTACCTAAGATATGCGCTACAAATCCATTTACTTTTCAGTAGTGATGACAGTCTGCTCTCCAGAGAGKATCAGGATTCAGATGACAGAACCACTTAAAGAGGAGATAAGTTTGCCTCTCCTTGCCCACCCCTTTCTGTGCTTTCTTAAAAGCGGTGAAGTAGTAGAGATGTGTCTGTAAGTGGTCCAAAAACCATGTCACCTTCTCTGAGATAGGAGCCCAGCTCTGTGTCCTCTGTTGAGGCTCCAGATAAGCAGCAAGACACTTAGTTCTTAGTGGGTAGGACTAAATATACTCAGTTCTAGCTCTGATGGTCCTGTTTTTTTTTCCAGGATCTAACTAAGTCTTGCTCGGAAGAAGTCTTGCTTCTTCATGGGCTGGTACATCTATGGGGAGCCAAGCTTGCKTCTGCTTTACAGACTGGGAGTTTCAGCCACCTAAATCTTTCTGGATAATTTGCATTGGACCCATCAGGCCCTGGCAGTGTTGAGGCATCCTTTGCCACCTGTAGCAGCCATTACAGGAATCCTTGTTTAGTGCAGAGCCTCCTCATGCAAGTGGCTGGTAGAATGTATGGGGTGCTTGAGCGGGTCCCCTCTTGACAGCTTCATTGCCCTTAGAGGCAGGGTGCTGCCTGCCTTGGCTCTGACTGGTCCCATGTTGATTCTCCCTGCAGATYTGGGTGCTGAGGGATCCAGAGTCCCCTTCCACAAAACCATTGGGTAGGGAGGGGAAGGAAAACAGGATAGTTACTGCTGTCCAGCGAAGGTAGTTTCTGCTCTGCTAGGAACATCTCTAAGGAAAAATCCTGGAAAGGTGGATGACCCAAAAAGTTCTGGAAGGGAGAACTACACAGAAAAAGCATTGAGGGTGTCTGAGACCAGATGTCTGAGCTGCTTGGTGAGATAGAAACTTGTCAGAATTATATGTCTTGTTGTAAAGTGTGAAAACAACCCACGTGCAAAGTGTGTGAGATTTGCTTTGAGACCAAAAAAGGACTCATCTCATTTTGTATATACAGTAAAGCAAGATTTCCAGTCAGGCTGGAAATGACGTGATCAGCAGCGTGGCTGACAGCAGAGGTCCTGCTTTGGGACTGCTCTGTGGCACCTTCCCTGCTCCTGTTCTCCAGGGAGCTGCACTTGGCTGGCCAGGGAAGTCTCTCTGATGACCAAATGCAGTTCCAGTCCTTGCAGCATAATCTGTCATTTCCAAATATGCTTCATTTTTCTTATGTCCTTTGTAGGCTCCACTAAGATCTTTCTCTTTTTCTAAAAAATTCAGGAGTTCCTTTGTGTTTCTAGAATGAGCTAGCACCTGTCCTGCTGTTATTAGTGATTATTAGCGATTTATGGGGCAAATTATCTTGCTCTATAAGTGAATAAAATGCACTGCCTTGCCTACTCTTTGAACTGTATGTTGAAAAAACAGAGGAATATATTGTGCAAAAAGTATTTGAGGTTGCATCTGTTTGAGTTGCCTGAAGTCAGAGCTGTGGTGGAAACCTGAGGTGTTTGTAGAAGCTGCTGCTGATGCCTGCTTGATTGCTTTCTTACTTTTAAGTAAAAAGTTAATTAGCTATTTATGTTGTTGTAAACTGTGRTGGTCTAAGGACATGAGAGTGGTAAAGTCTCTGGAGGAAAGGGAATGCAAGCCCAACTGATTAGTGTAAGTCCCCAAAGAAAGCAATTTGGGGCCTTGCAGACTGTTTAACAGCTTTAAGCAGAAGACCCAAGTTTCAAACTGAGTACATGCTAGGCACAAGTCCCATGTAAATAGTAGACTAGTAAAGCCTATTACCCTGCCTTAAAAAAAGTCTATTTTTTATGCATTTCCAGAAGTTTTTCCACCATAATGTTAAAGCATCTTGAAATATACACACATAAAGTACATGTGTGATGTGCTTAGAGGCAGAGGAATGTTTGTTCTCAATTTACAGGCAGAGAGGGGGAGTGACCATCTCAAAGTCACAAAAAGGGCATTGGCAGGGGCAAAGCAGGGACATTTCCCAGTGCTGAGATTTGTCTGATCATGAAATGTAATTGAAGCTTTGAAGGGAAGATCTCTATATGTGCTATATATAGCTCTATATATGTGCTATTCATAATTGAACTGCACATTATGGGTAATGATATTGCATTGTTCCTTCTCTTGGAACCCAAGCTGGTATTGTGCAAATGATGGAGTGTGTCGTGGCAGGTTTCCCATGTGCTCTCCAGTGCTCTGCTTCAACAGCCCCAGCACCTCCTCTGCAGCTGGGGATGCTGTGCCAGCTCCTCACCAATGTCTTCCTTGAGCCTTCCCAGAGAAAGACACGTGCTGCCTTGACTGTGCAGCTTATTTATTTCAGGACTTAACGGGGTGATATATGGGGGTTTCGAGTATATAACTGCACAATGCCAAATAACAGCCCAGGCATATTTCAAAGCTGATATTTTGAATAGAGTTGCCAGAAGGAGAGGAGAACAAAATTCARGAAGTTTAACCTCGGTGGTTCAGACGCAGTTTCCTGGGAAAGCAAAACCAGCACGTTTGTCACCTCTGCCGAGAGGAGAGCGCGGGCAGACCAGAGCGAGGTCAAGGGAGCAGCTTCGCTGCACGGGGTGTTCTGCRTTCACCTCCTGCACCCGGGTGCTGCGGAGGCTTGAAGGCCTCCTTAGGCACTCTGTGTGAGGCGTGGATGGGTGTTGATGGAGGGGCTGCAGCCTCTGGCTTGTGAAAAGAGAAACAGCAAGCGGAGGAGGGCTAAATAGGCACTGTTTTCTTTGCAGCTTCATACCCACATGTGGTTGGCAGCAGGGCTGCTGCGGTGCTGAAGATGTTGCAGCCTTAATGAGCAGCAGTGGCTGGTTTTCTGCRGGGCCAACAATCTTTTATGGCCTTGAATTTTCACTAGTGGTCTTAACATCTCCGTTTGCACCATTAGCCTTTGGGCTGTGCATGGTTTCACACACACCACATTTTATCCCAGCAGCAGGCACTTTTCATGGGTCAGAGAGGTGATTTTTCTGTTAAGTAATTTGTGAAATGCTTTGTGTTGTGCTGCGGTAGGTTTAGAATGGGACATGGGCCTGTTGTAGTGGGAGGGATGTAGCTGTTGGGTGCAAATGCTATAAACACAACTTATTTCAGGGTTAGATCGCTCCATGTGGAAACTTTTCACATCAACAGGACTGGCTCAAAATGGTGAAAGGGCAGTTTTCTCAGAGGACACTTGAAAATCAGGAGCTGAGTCAGAAGCAGTAAGAAGTACTGATTTGTTCTTAAACACTTGTGAATATAGGTTTCAGACTATACAGACCTAGAATATAGGTTTCAAACTATAGGTTTCATGATCTGACCTCATACTCGGAGCCAAGCTCCCTAAAGTGGCATTTTGGCAAGCAGGTATCCTCTGTTATCCATAGTGTAGGGGACTCAGTGTGGAGAACACGAGGCAGTGGTCCTGGTTTCATTCTTCATTGAAATGCACACTCAGTGTGTTTTCATGCCCAGTTCCTCACGGATAACTGTGTTGAGGGGAGGTTGCTTTTCTGTTTGCCTCGCTGACTGGTTGGATTTTAGGTGCCACCACAGAGGATGCCACCTATGAAGGGCCAACCAACTGCACTGACTCTGTGACCTTAAGTGTCCCCGTGGCTCAGTGCTGGCCAGGTCAGATACTGTACTCTGAGTGCTGACGGGAGCTGGCGTGTACTGAAAAGGGGTTTATAGTATTGGTAGGCTGAATTATTTATCCCTCCAATTTATCCCTATTTTAACATTTCTGTCTGTGAGGTGACYGAATTTAATTAGGCCTGACTAGTAAATATTTATCCTTGTGACAGAAATAGACCCAGGTCTGTAGCTTAAAAACACCGCGCGGATTGGCTCGTTGGCTGCAGCTCGCKGAGCGTTTTGGTAGTGACAGTAAGAGAACCCTCAGACCCGAGCGTCACAAGCCTTGAGCTGTGCAGATGTCCTCTGGCCATGGAGCCTCTCTGCCCACAAATAGGCCCCTTCTCCTGCCTCTCCCTCCGCTCCCCACCTTCCCTGGCCGAATGCTGCTCGTTACCATGGAAGCCTCATTAAATTTGCATCTTGCCGGGCTTGGGCTGCGTGGCGGCGGTGGGTTGTATTTTTAGCCCGTGGTGGTTACATAATGAGCGGGCGGGAGCAGGGAGGCTCTGGCGGGAGCGCTGCGTGTGGCAGCCCCGCGGACCACGGCCGTCCCCTGCSCTCCACGCGGCGCCGGTGGCCGCTCTCGCTGCTTTCCTTTGTGGAGCCCAGCCCGCGGGGCGCTGGGGATCACTCTGTCCAGGAGGCACCGATGCCGCCTCGCAGTGCCCAGCGCCCTGCCCGACTGGCAGTGGGGCTCCTGCACCATCCCATGGGACCGGGCAGGTGCATGGGCAGCRGCCCCTTTGGGTGTGCAGAGCAACGAGGCCGTTTTGGGGACGTGTGGCACTAGAGGTCATGACTGCCCAACCTTGCTGCAGGTCCTGCCTGCTTGTGCTAGACTGGGCTTTGGGCTCCTGCTGCCCCAGATTGTAGCCTGGAGATGGCCCCGGCCCCATCCCTGCAAGCCTGTGGGCTACGGGCCTTGTGTCTTGTCAGTAATGCCAGCACTGTGTACTGAATGGGGGTCTGCATGAGGGAAGGAAGCTCTTGGGCTAGGTTGTTCTCTGTGGTGCCTGTGGGTTGTCAGGGCTGAGTGTGGGGCAGATATAAYGGACAGAGCTGGGCCCAGTGGGAAAATGGGACGTGGCGGTGGTGTACCTGCTCCTAGAGGGTCAGAACAGCAGCCGTCCTGGTGGGTTGCACTAAGAAACACCAATCTGTCGTGATTGAGAGCAACACTTCAACACCCAAGGGCTTAGGAGGAAACTTATYTGAGCTCAGCTGAAGGAAAGCATTGCTCTTGTAGCCGTACGTGTTTCGGGAGAGGTGATGCACTGGGAACACGTGGCCCAAGATGTGGGAAGCTGCTAGGAAAGGTCATAGATGCTCGGGCCTGGGTCCGTCCCTTGGGTGCCATCTTACCCAAATCCATTATTGCAAGGACTGGATTTGAGCCTGGGGCCCTGCCTGGGGAACACAAGGCAATGCAGGACCTGAAGTCTGCGTTTGCTGTACAAAAAAATCTGCATGTGCCCTGTTGGTCATTTCAGATTAGTTTTACTGGCCCTGGGAGACAAAGAAAAGGGGGGGTTAGTGTCTGTCAGCACTATCAAGACTTCTTGACTCCAAACGTTCAGTTTTGAGCCCTTTTTCTCTCTCGCTGGTGAATGTCAGCAGTACTAAATGCTCCAGGAGCCAGATCTTATCCAGAATTACACCTGGGCAATCTTTTAGTCTTCAGTGGSCCTCACAGATGGCTGGAGAGCCTTGCTTAGCCTGCAAAACTGTTATTACTTGTGCTAAGGCACAAGAAGGAAGGAGTCCAGCCTGACTGTAAACCAATAATTCTTGTCAGTAATAAAAGCCATTGCTTTCTTTGGAGGCAGTTGGGCTGAAATTAAAATAAAGCCCAACACTGCCATCCTTTACAGACGCTCTGTCAGAGCAGAGTTCTGCTTGATGCACCAAGGACTCATAGGGGCTGTTACTATCATTGCCTTTTAAAAAGGTGATAGTATCATCAGAAGGTGCTTTTCTTATTATTATTTTTCCCTCCTTTCGTCTCTCTCACAGTTACAGTTTTCCAAACTCCTGTCTTAGCTGGAGTCACTGACTAGTAAATATTTGAGGGGACAAGAAAAAAAAGGGCTACTTATAATTTGCTGGAAAATGGATATTTGTTGATTCTTTGTAGGTTTTGCTTGAAAATCTCTTTGTAGGAGTTTGCTTGAAAAAGCCCTTCTGCAGCTGTAGGTGCTCTCTGCCGTAGGCAAGCCCAAAGTCCCCAGTGGGAAGTTATTTAGAGTTTCAAGGCTGGCTCTGCAGACCCTTCTCGACATTAGGGCTACGAGAAAGCTGGAGCCTTTGGTTTGCAGGCCACATAATCTCCTCTGTGGTCTGAGTGTGAGTGTAGGGCAAGTGGCCTTGCCCAGGCAGCCCCAGCTCCCCTAGCCCAGCAGCATGAGTTTGAGTCTTGCCCAGCTTGAGAACAGAAGGAAAGTAGAAATGTAGCTCAGTCCCTGTCCAAAAGCCCTGAACATCTTCCTCTGACTCTTGCCCAAGCCCCTGGGCTAAAACTCACAAGCTTGTGACCCAGGGAGTGAGGACGGGACAGGGGCCTGGAAGGCTTGGAGCACTCTTCCCTGCGCTCCTGCAGCCTCTGTGCCCCAGCAAGGCTCCTGCAAGTGAGTCGCCGGCGGGAATGGTGGCCTATTATCCGGCACGGGGCCAGCGCTGTGCTGCATGTGCGAGGGCAGTTCCTGAGCCGCAGGGAGGTAGGAAGGGTGCCCAGGCCTGCGGGAGGACCAGGGCTGTCTCCTCCCTCGCTCCTGGGTTTCCTTCCTCACTGCTCCAGCTGTTTGGTCCACACGAAGCCAAGGAAGTCTTTGATACTACCCATAAGTGCAAAGCTGTGGGAGAAATTCAGGCCAGCATGATACATACCCAGATCTGCTCATCAGGTCACTAGTGGGGGAGTTTTACCATGCAGAGACAGTTACTTCCTGGTGTACATTTATTTGGAGCCTTTGTGGGTGTGGGATGGCTAAGGAAGTAAGGTGGGAGGATAAGGGCAGAGAACAAAGCTAGGGAAAGAGCCTGGAACGTAGGATAAGCACAGACACTCCAGTAAACAGACAGACATTTGCTCTGTCTGCTCCCATTGCTGACAGGCTCCCCATGGTAGAGCAGTTTCCTGCAAGAGCTCTGACGCTCACTGCAGGGCACATGTGAACCGAGCTGGAAGACAGTGGAGGCTGGAGCGGGAAGCGGGACGGCAGCGAAGCTGGAGCACCAATGGCATTTCAAGCCAACTGAATCCTGGCTGGCGAGGGAGCTGCCTGGTCCCTTCCTTCAGGGAGAAAAAAAAAAATCAAAATCATCTTGAAAAAAATCTTGCACTACACTTCCCTTTTCTTTAGAAGTTCTGTCACCTTGATATTTTCAGTTCTAAGAAATCTTCTAGGTCCTGAATCACAAAAGACTTCCCAAAGTCAGGGAGTTTGTTTTTGAGGCAGAAGAGCAGAAAAGTAAAAGCTTGTTAGACAACAGTCGCTGCGGTGAAAACAAAAGACCTTCGCTGTGAAGGTCTGCGTGAGCTTTTAGCCTTCAGAGCTCTCGCTAAAGGCGCTTGTCCCCCGGGGACCCGTTTGCAGGCGCTGGAGGGAAGGGTGCTGCAGTAACGCAGTGGTGTGCGGAGCTGCCTCCCTGCGTGCCTGAAAGGCTCCGAGCAGAGTGTGCCCTCGGTCGAGTCCAGGGCAGGAGAGCATGGGGTGTAACTATTAGCTATCTGATAGCTGACTGATGACCTGTGTGAGATCAGCTGGAAGTATAAACTTACCACCGAGCTGGGCGAGAGAGTTTTGGGGTTAGTTGTTACATTTATTATCATCTTATAGTTCTAACTAGATGGTGAGAAGTGTGTGACGTTATCCGGCAAACCAAAAAATCAGTGGGCATTTGACACGACAAACTTTATTGGGATTCTSTTTGACCTTTGTCAAGACGGGATTTACCTACGGTTTAAGTCAAACAGTTGTCCAGAGGTCCTGCCAACACTTGCAAGGGGGAAGACAGAGTGTATTAAGGTCCATGGGGCTGCGAGAGTTGTATGGGAAGGTTTTGACAGTGACATGAGGAAAGAGAGTTGAGGAGCATGTCTGGATGTTCTTAAGTTCTTAAGAAAGGTGGAGGATCTTGGCACTAACTTCTGCCACGAGGCAGAAGATACTCGACTCTWCAGCCAGGAAATAAGTTCAAACCCCTTGTGATGTGGATTGGTCAGAAAAGGTTGCCAAAAACATTTCCCACAAAGCAAAATGCACGTGTGAAGGTTGAGATGGGAGCAAGTGTTACAGCGGAAATTACAGGCGTGAGATGATAGATTGCTGTGCCGATTAAAGGAGACCTCTTTGGCGGGGTGAGGGTTGTGCGGGCTGTGGTTTGTTTGGTGTGTTTGATCAGGCTTTTTGTAGAGCTTGTGCCTGCATGYAGGGCCTCACTGATGTGGGATCGGCCTGTGAGGGGGCTAGATGTGGGAAAGCAGAGGAGGTGCCTGGCATCGTTCTGTCTGGGAGCTCCAGCTGTGAGATTGGGCAAGGCCTGAACCCTACTCTGCTGCTAAATTGCATCCTTCCAAACCAGTCATCTCTGCTGCAAAGCTGGCTCTGGTGAGCCAGTTTTTGTTTAGTTTATGAACAGTGTGGTGGCCCTTTGGAGGCTGAAGGCGCCTGCTCCTCCTGGATCCTGGAAGCAGATCCAGACTCGCACTGGCTTGCGCCGTGGCCAGCTGTGCTGAGCTGGCCCTGCAGGCCTGGCCTCCTCTCGGGCACCCTGGCCGAGCACTGGCTCCAGAGAGCAAACAAATGGGCCTGTTAGTTTTTCAGTGTTTTTAATGAGATAGGAAAAAGAATGAAAACAGTCCCCAGGAGTGAAATAAAACAGGGTAGAAGACACTCAGTTACACCATTTCCAGAGCTCCAGAAGTGAAGTAAGAAAGCRGCGAACTCGGTTGAATGCACAGTGCCTTGGCCAAGGAAAGGAGTTATGATGCAGYATTTTGGCTCTGGGTAAATGACTGGATATGTAACTTTGATGTTGCCTGGACAGTTTGGTGTGATGTCCCTTACCGTGGTCACAAGAAGTCTGTGCCTGGATCCCAAGCACCCCTGATCTAGCTCCAGCTCCTCTTGTTCATATATAGTAATTCTATCTGCAGCTCGAAGGAGACTCTGTTCAGACTGGCAGCTGAACAGTGTTGTTTGCAGCTCACTAATTTCCTGCAGATTGCTGCCTTGCTGCTCCGCAGAGTGTAGCACAACTCACACGGCTGGGCTTGACGCTGCTCTGCTGAGCTGAAAGCACCGTGTGTGTGTGGATGTGAGAAAAGCAGGGTGAGGGTGAGGATATAGCGACCTGCGAGGTTGGTGTGTGGTGAGCTTTTCCTGTAGCACCAGCAACCTGTGACAGGAAGCAAGTTTTTGTTCCCAAGCTGCGGAAGTGTGAAGGACTTTCACAGGCATCATGTCCGTCTGCTGGACACACATTTGTTCCTCACTTGCAGGCCTCTTCACAGCCCGCAGTGTGTGATGCGAGCCGACCTGTARCTGCCACAGTTTTGTAGTTTTTCTTCAGCAGTGTGTTTACAGAACCGTGAGTTTTACTGGTCATGTACCATAACTGGTGCCTGCTTGTCTTCACAGCCTGTAGAGCCGGTTGGGGTTTGCTTTGCTAAGCACCATTTCCCATGTGCTCGAAGTGCTGAACTCAAGGGATGCTTTGAGATGCAGGGTCTAGGAAAGAGGTCTAGGCAGACACAGAGGAGTTAAGATATGCCAGCTCCAGTGCTGCAAACCGAGGTGACCGTTCTGGCCTCTCTTGGCAAACAAAATTTTGGAAGTTAGCTTGGAGTACAGAGTCCTGGAACAGCCCGATGTAGAGGCCAGATTTCCTCCTAATATATTGTCTATGCTGGAAAGAGTAGGGACTAGTATTTTGGGCAGAATGTCCAATCTCTGCTCAAGGTCTGGTTGCAGAAAGCCTGTCTGTGTCTGTTGCCAGCAAAGGGGGTGTAGATATGTCACAGGGGGAGATCAAGGGCCTCCCAGGGTATGTACCTTCACTTCCACTGCAGCCATACAGTAGGATCAGCAAGCTCAGGACTCCATGGCCATGAGCCTCCCTTCCTGTCCCAGAGACCTGCTGCCTGGCTCGCCCCGGAAGCACCAGCATGCAGGATGCTGGCAAGCCGTGGGACATCCCTGTCCCTSACTGGGGCTYCCTTTCTGYCTCAGCAGTGCCAGGAGGCAGCCARTACCATTGGCAGCCATAGAAGAGGTCATATATGGTGATGTTTTTCTTCTTTGTTTCCTTTGCTGTTGTCTCAGTAAAATTTATTTGCAAAAGAACAACTTGAGTCTATGTCCATAGACACCTTATTTTGGTCAAATTTGGCTAAAAACTGACCCTTTCTGTCATTAGTCTTCCAAGAAATAGCTAGTGGCACTTTCACAGGAYTTCGGCTTTCCTTGATGCTTTCTACAGTTCCTAAACTGAACTGAGGCATGTTACATGGGGTTGTCCTTCTATTAGAGCTTTGGCAAATTAATCATTCTTGCCTTTTTTCCCCACCTGAACACCTAAGACAGGGTCAGTGCAAGGTTGTAATTTATTCTGGCAAGCATGRAAGAGTTAAGAGACTTGAGGGGAGCTCACGGAGGGCTTGTTTTGGCAATCAGGTGGCGGTGAGTAGTATATCTCCAGTGAGCTATGATGTGTCRTTGAAGCCATAGCATTACATTTCTGGGCTCCCCATAGCAGAGGATTTTGCAAATCTTTTGGGAGTTCAAAGAATCTGTATTTTGGGGAGAATAATGAAGATAGGGTAGAGCTCAGCTGAGCAACAGCCAACAGCAGAAACATCCCTCCCTCTAGAGCTATGCCAAGAGGGGAARCCCTGAGGCCATAGCTGGTTATCAGCACTCACAGGAGTGATGAGCTGGAGCAGGGAGCCCTAGTCAGTGGGTGAATGTTCTCCCGAAAGAGAAATGGCCGAAGGCTGGTTGTTTATTCTCTTAAAATTTGCCTTGGTAAAGCACTAAACAGTATGTGGCAAGTAACAATTTGGCGATGCCAGAGGGATCATTTCAGCAGTTTTTGTCCTGCAAAGTATTTAAACGCTTCCCAGGCCGACGACTGTTGTTTTGAACCTGGCACTTCTCATTCTTCAACTTTCTCTCCCCCTTCGTCCCCACCGTCTCATCGGTGCCAGCATCTCCATGGCAACGCTGTGTTGCTAAAGAAGAGAGAAGACATCTAAATATAGCTTCCAAATCTCCATGCCTTCAGCAGAAAGCCTGAAACCAGGGGCGACAGCTCGAAGCGCTACACTGCTAATACCAGTCAGTAAATAATGTCTTGCAGATGAGATTCAGGAGTTATTTGGTGAAAGGGGGGGTCATTTTCAGCTGAATGCTTGTTTCGTGGTTGCTCGGGGCACCTCGAGMCATTCTGAGGTAGTTCAGCCTATCCTCTGCTGTCTGGGGCTTTCTCATACCTTCACCCTATCAGGTTTTGTAACCAGCCTWCACAGCAAACAAAATTGCCTCCAGTAGATCACCTAGCTGTCAATATCCATGATGTGTTTGGACCTCAGAAGCTCTTGTTGATGCATTGGACCAAGCTGGTAGCAGAAAAATTGAAAGACTTTTGATTAGGGAATCAGTGCTCCTACTTCCTTCTTCTTGGTATACTTTTTCTTAAATTCTGTGTGTATGACCACAGTGGGATTGTGACTGAGGTTTTGCACATTTTAGAGTTACYTTCTAAGAGGGAAAGGGTACAACACCATCTCAGAAATGTTGGTCCCCAGRAGCTAACTTACTATATTAAGGAGGGAGCTGTTCACAAGTGGCACTGCATCACACCTACRGGCTGACACCCACCGGAGCTGGTATTGCACGGGCTGACGATGTTATTACCTCTGCCAGACGTGTTTGTTGTGTAAATACCTCAGCAAATACCTGCACAGGCCCCAAAGTCTGCCCCCTCTCTGTCCCTTGAGCAATGAGTCTCAAGGGGGAAAGGAGAACAAGCTGCCCTGCAGCAGGGCGTGCTAGGGCTGRTTTGTGCTTCTACACGTAAGGCTTGAGGTTTTGGAGCTGGCAGTCTGGGATGTGTCACCCAAATCAACCTTTTCAGAGAGGAATTTGAACAAAGATTATAGCCAGGCCTTAAACTATTTAATACTGAGAATAGCTTTATTAATCTGACTAGAAGAAAAGAAGTCCTGTGGAGGTGGCCAAGAGCTCATATAACCCAAAGCAAATATCTCAAGTCAGCCAGTCAGTGTTATGGACTCGGCTGAAAGAAGGGGCTTTAAATATATATATATATATATATATATATATATTTGTCTCTTCTTTGCAGAAATTCTTAAACCAAATGGTGACATCTTTTTTGAAGAAAGAACCCTCTGTATTAGAGAATTCCATCATATTTGAACAAAGCGAAATATAAATAGCGTGCTTTAGAAATCTGCTTATCTGGCAGGGCTGACTGTGTTAAGGAAGCTCCCGGAGCATTTTGTTGTGTCTCCCCCTAAACCTTTTTCAGCTTCTCCATGACTTCAGAACTGACTTTGTAACATTTGCTGTTTAATAGTTCCAGTGCTGATTCCTGTGGCTGACACGTGTATCCTGTGAAGTATTTCRGGATTTTTAGTAAGGAATGACAGTGCTTAATGGGCTTACCTGCCTATCTAGTAACTTAACAGCTCAGGTTTCTCATTGCTTTTACAGCTGTTTGCACCTTTGCAAAGTTGCTATGAAATTCTATGATGTGAATTTGAYGGTATTTTATGTGTCTCTGTGTGGCAGTGCAGGGTGAGGTTTGTGCTGCTTTGKCAGGAACAAAATAGGAACTGAAAAGTGAAGCTGATCACAATCCCAAATAACCATGTTCATTTTCCCATTCCAGAATGTGGGACGGGTAATATTTAGGCAGATTTTGATYTGGATTCTTTTTAACTAGTTAAAAATCTCTTACTGGTAATACTTTAAAGTTTTATAACACAAATTAAAAAAAAATATATGGCTTTAGTCTTGGCTATGTACCCTTAATTATCATGTGTCAGTGACTAAAGCATTTTCAATAGCCCTAATTGAGACATGAGCCAATTTACTAATTAGCCAAGATTACATGGGGAAAACACAAAGGAAAATCACTTTTTTTGTGTCAATATTTCCTTCTTCAACCCTTATCAAGACATGGTGTAACACCAACAGAGTCTGCACAACCCATGGGCCAGCCAGACTAAGCCCGTGACTTCCCAGTGGTTCCAGGCAAGGTCCCACATGGTACCAGGAGGACAAGGAAGGAGGGAAACCAGGATTTCAGACCAGGCTGTCTGATTTCCATCTCCTGATGGGTCTACTTTGGGCACAGCTGGGAAAGTAAGCGCCTGTGTCAGCATATATTTTTCCTCTCTGGAGATTCACTGCTGCAGAGAGAAATGCTGGCCATCCCCGTGAGCAGAGCAGAGGAGCAGCCTGCGCTGCTTGCGTAGTGAAGGAGAGCAGCAGGACTGTGTCACCTGTGTAGGTGCAAACTCAGAAAATTTCTACCMCTGTGTTGGGGACAGGCAGCTGGGGACATGGCACTACCTTGGTTGCGTGTGCTGGGGACCTTATGAGTAGCATTGGACATGAGAAAGGATTTTCTAAGGGGAGAGATATGAAACTTTGGGGAAGAGTGTCCAGGATAGGTAGAGATTATCCAGAAAACTCTCCATCGTTAGAAGTTTTTGAAAAAACAGCTGGGCAACTGCCTGTCAGGAGGGACTTGGTGGTACTGRTTCTGCCCAGAGTGAGGGGTGGACTAACTGAGTACTAGTTGTTGCCTCCAGCCCTGTTTTCTGAGAGGTTTTGGTTCYCCAGTGATATGAAGGAGCTTTATCAAGGGAGAAGAGAGGCCCTACAGAAAAGTAAAAATTCTTTCAAATAAGAGCCAAATTAAATGATACAATAAGTGGCTACTGATCCCATTTCAGCCACTACCCAAAATGCCCTTTGCTCCCTTCTCTTGCCCTACTGTAGCATCTTCTAAAGGAGCAGCTCAGATGTTTTTCTTGTAATGACTGTCCCCTACACAGGCTCCTGTGAGAGAAATAGGGATCACAGCCACTGCGTAGATATAGAAACTGAAGCACAAAAGTATCATGTGAACATTTGCATGCCCTCCAGCTTGCCTGGAGAAATACAAAGGTCATATAATGATGAGCACCGCAGGCAGCCCTGTCGTAATGATCATCTAGTTATCCCATTAGCCATCCTGAAGTTAAAAGGTGTTTTAAAAAAATCCATTTATTATTGGACTTCTGTGTATGGCTTTACAGCAGGCTGGTCTGAAGCTGTCCAGGCTGGTCAGCCCGTGCTTGTTGCCCGGAGCGGGATGTCCCTTGCATAGCTGCTCTTCCAAGGTCCTGACGAATGACACAGCCGATTTCTGGAAATCAGCCCGCCGTGGCTTGGCTCCAGCTTCAGGACCAGCGTTGGTTTTTTTGTAATGCACACATCAGCGACTTGTACATCAGCGATCTGCCTGAAACTCTACCCTGACAGTTTGTCTATCCTGTTGGCATCTGCTTAGGTAACTGGTACCAAGATCTGCTCTGACCTTGGAGACACCTTAAATTCTGACTTAGCTGTTAGAACAAACTGTGCCTATCGCTGGTGACTGCAGGGCCTTGCTTCAAACAGTTTCTACTGTCCCCAGGGGAGCCAGAAATACCCTTTCAGGGGCATGAACTGAAGCTCAGTGTATATTGTCATTTTACTCTGGTTGGGTCCTTAATTTACCCATCAAAATGAAGATCACTTATCATCTTGGCAAGCTTTGAGAATCTGTTTTGGGATTTTAATGCTTTTCTTCTCCAAACACTTCCCTCTTCATTTGCTACCTGGCAGCATAGTTCTTTGCTTCAAAATGGTTCTACCTGTCCCAATCTTYCTTACTAGATATGCTCCATGTGCCTTGCACCGGGGTGCCTTGTCTGCCAGTGCTGTTGCGTTGCTCTGTGAAATGTCTTGCCTCCAAATGATCCAGACAAAGCCAGCTCCACCACACTGTTCAACAGTCTTATTTAATCCCCTCTGGTTTGCCTCAAACTTTGGCATGTTATATGGCCAGCATTGCTGGAACATGACTTCTCAATGCGATCTTCTGGCAAAAAAACTAGATTCTGTCTATATATTTCCATCTTGAAAACTCACCCCAGCCAGCAATCGCATGCAGGGCTCTGGAGAAGAGGAAGACTGGCACCATATATTTTGAAATTCATGTTGTAGGGCCAGTAYGTGCAACAGATTGGGTGGCACTGTAGGTATATGGAGATGCATTGAGAATGCTACGGCTTGGCCTGATGCGTGTGTGCTAATGATTCACATTAATGAGTTACTACAGATCTCYTGGTACTTCTCACTATCCCAGGGATGTTTACCTTGCTGTCCTGGCTGCTTTCCATCCTAGCTAACAGCATCCCACCAGGGACTGTAAATCTTGCCCTTGCACAACCCTGTCTGTTTCGATGGTATACTCTATGTGACATCTCCTGACTTACACTGTTTTTAGAGCTGAGCCTTATTTTACATTCCAAAGTCATTCAGACACATCCTCTTAACCTCTGCTGCAATAATTCCTGCAAATGAGAATCTCCACACAGAGAGATACTCAATATTTTCTAGCACATTAATCAAATAACCATTCAGTTGTTGCCTTACGTGTTTGAAGGGGACGTGTTGTCAAATAAAATGATTTTATAGATTATYCTCTCTACTTCCCAGATGGGGAATTTAGCAACGTCATGTGCATGAAGTCCTCTAGGAGAAGATCAATGTCTATTCATTTCATCTTCTGGTGCTTACTCAGGGAAATCTCCTTATTAACGTTGTTCCCCAGAGAAGCTTTCCCATCCCTAACTTCTAAAAACAACAATTATTTTTAAGTATGTGTCTAAAGGAGAGCCTGGGCCAGCACAATCTGAGGCTTATCAGCRTCAGGGTGCAGTGTCCTCAGAGAAAACAGGAGCGAGCAGCTCTCCTGACTTGTGTACGCACGTGTAGTCCCTGGGAGCTACAGATCTCGTCTTGTGCTGCTGTATCACAGCCCTTCAAGTTATCCTTGTCCCTCCCAATAAAAGTGGCGGTACAGCTCTAGGTGCACGGGCTCCCCTGTGACTTTAGATCAGAAGTTGGACAGTTTGCGGTCTGTTTTTTTCCTGCAGGTAGGTCCCCGTGTCTCACAGGGGAAGATCGCCCCCAGAGCAGGCCGAAACCCCAGCAGCCCTCCTGCGAGTTATTCCCAGCAGTCCCGGGAGCTGCCGTGCTCCGTGCTTTTGCTGCGGAAAGGCCTGTTTTGCCTCTGTGTCTGACAGAGGAGAGCTGGGGACTCACCTGGARCTGATGGAAAACACTAAAATGGCTCAGCTTAACTGATCTGGGCAGCGAATCTCACAGAAACAGATCTGGGGGAAGGTGGAGGAGGCTCCCTGCCAGGCACAAATACCTGGGTTTCGGTCTGTCTGGTGATTGTCCCTTCCAGGCCTGGTCTGACTCGCAGGCTCTCAAGAAGAAGCTACCCATGTTTTTCTGAATTAAAGGCATAGTTCAGCCTGTTAAAAAGGCTACTGAGGCCTGAATTAAAGAGGTGTTTCTACAAGTCAACCCATGTAAATGTTGAGATTGAACTAAGCTGTGGGTTGGTACTGGTCKTGGAGTTTTGGAGTGGGTCTTGTTTAACCCCATTGGCATTTAATGAAGGCAGGTGATTACCAGGACAGGTTTTTGGTAGCCTCTGTTGTCCTCAGCTTTCATAGTGTCCAAGACAAGTGTTAGCCGTGAGGAAGCTGATGGGGAAAGAGGAAGGATGGGAAGCGTCCTGCTTTCCTCTAGGCTGAGGGCTTGGCTGCTGGGAAATGAAGGCTGCCCAGCCGAGCAAGGGGCGCTTCCCACATCGTTTTCCATTGGGATGAATGCTCCCATCAGACCTGCGGTGCCRCGAGACCCTCTCGTGCTGGCGTCTGCCTTGATTAATTCTGGGGAGCTGTCATGATGTTCTTGCAGTAAAATGTTCCCCAGCCTCCTGCTCGCACTCTGCCTCTCGGTGTCCTCCTGTCACATCTCTCACGTTAAYGTGATGTCTTCCTGGGGTGGTGTTACGCTCCAGTCCTTCTCCCCATCCATCTCCTGGGCTCCCCAGGTGTTTCTAGGAGGGAGCTCCYGGTGTGGCTGCAGGTGAGATATGAGGGCAGTGTGGCAAGGCAGCAGTCTGTGTTTTGGCCTCGAGACGATTTACTGCAGCTTAGGATGTAGTTACAAGGGCTTTTGTAGCACTGGAGAAGAGYGCCTACAGAAGCTGCAGAGCTTGGGAACAGGCAATCCTGGTGCAGCCAKGCCGGGCTGGAGGAATGGCCTGACGGGCACCACAGCGCCCTTCGTCAGCGCTGACCTTCCTGCAGCGGCAGCCACGGAAGCAGCTGAGAGAAGGGCCCTTCCCCACCAGGAAGCGAGCTGAGCCCGGTGCCCCGTTCCTTGCAGGCTGCTGAGTGGCCTCGGGCCTGGAGGGGCTTTCTTCCCGCTGCTGCAAAATGATAGCAAAAGGTTAAATATTCCATGCGGTGCAGCGCTTGCCCTGCAAGCGGTCACCCACCTCATGGTGTCACTGAACAGACCCCGGAAACTTTTCTGTTCCTCCTTTCGTTTCTGCCTTGCTCCTTTATCCCTTGGAAAGTCTCAGGGAGTGGAGAGAGACTGATAGAGGCTGAGAGCTTGGCTGGAGTTGTCCAGGCTGTGCTGACCAACTAGGCTTGGCTGAGTAGCCAGGGGCTCCCTATCACMCATCCTACACCTTAAGGCTATGAGGTTGGGTCCCAGAAGCCATGCAGTCCACAACTGTGTGGAAACGGATGGGCTCTCAGCTGTGTTGGTCGGGTAGAACACTGTCCAGGTGCAGCTCATCCTCTTTCGGGCCTAAAACAGACTGGGTAAGGGCTGTAAGGTTGCCTTGCACAGTCTGTATTCAGCTTTGATGTATGCAGCTTAGCTGGTCAAGGGGACTTTGTCTGATCTGTGTATGGAGGCTCCGTATCCTCTGCCTAAGTTTGGCCCTAGGTATGGAAATTTGTAGGGCCCTGGTCCCTGCACCTCAGAGCGTTCTCTCCTATGGATGGCGAAGAGGCACGTAGGTTGGTCACCCCGTGGCACTAGCTCACGTGCTGTGTGTTATTTTGCTTTTTCCTTTGTGTTTGGACAGCCTTCAAAATACCTTCCCTGCTATACTGTTTTTAGTGTGGCAACAAATGAGACAAGACATTTCMTCCTGTTTCATTGTCAGCAATATTCAAGAATTAGCAGGCGGATCTGTTTGGCCCCACGTGTGGGGCAGTGCCACCCTGGTGTGACCCAGTGTCACCTGGGGGAGGTGAGAGAGGGACGGGGCCTGCAGCCTCTGGCAAAGCGGTGGGCAGAGTAAAGGTTTCCCCGGGATCTCAGGAGCCTGCAGTGTCTCCTCACCTCCAGGGGTTTCTTTCTGTAATGCCAATATTTAAAAGTGCATCTTCTCTCCAGAAATCTATTGGGTTTTCTTTCTTGATTTTTTTTTTTAATTAAAAAAGATGACTGTAAAGAAATCTCCCCGCCGTGGAACTCCTTAGCGGGCTGTATAGCCCACTCTGCACTTAGCAGAATGTGCGYACCGTGAGTCATTACTTCTGGAGTCCACAGCTTTGAGTATTCATTGTGCTGTTGAGCGCATTGTGTCAAAGCAGCCTTTCCACGCGCCCAGCCACAGAGACCATCTTCCGTGCACGCTTCCTCATTAAATGGGTATTCCACTCCACTCTGCACATACGCTACTCACGGAAATGGGAGAGCCACCTCATAAAAAAAATAGCTGCTATAAAAAGACAGGCTCAAATAATGTGCATTCATTATACGTATTGCCTGAAGCTATAGTAACAATACCCAAAACAGCCTCCAAGAAACAGTGGCTGCATCCTTTTTGGACGAGTGTTGTTGCAGATACCGAGTAATATGGGGCTGTTCATACTGAAAATGCCTTTTAGAAAACAAACAAACAAAAATCTAGTTTTCTGCTTTTTAAAAGTGAAACACTGATTTCTTCCGTGTTTCATACTCCACATTTTCTCTGAAAAAAAGTCTGAGGGAAAACTTAGCAACTAGAAGTCATGAAAAGTCAAAAGCTCAGAAGGGCAGAAGTTGCCTGTAGTTCAGAACAATAAACAATGCTGTTTGTGAATGGGATTTTCCAGAGCAAATGGAGTTTAGGAAGCTCCGGCTGCTTTCAGCAACCTCACCTTCTGTAGTAAGAACAAAAAAGAGATCAGAGCTATGAATCAGACGTAGATTTAATTCAGCAAATTGATAAGCCTTTGCAAAATACTAGGGCCCCAGAAAACATATGGTTCAAAAAAGTAATCCAGTCAATCTCTTCAAAGAAAATACAATGAAATCATYATGATGAAGTCGTAGCAGAGCACCAACATTTATACAAGAGACACATTTTAAAAAATCTTTCAATCTGGATTAGCAGAGATTGAAACAGCCTAGAGAAGGGAAAGGAGGCTTGCTAGCATTAGTGCAGCTTATTTGCAGAACGAGCAGTGGCRAAAGTAAAGATGATTTAGCTTATTTATAAGAATCTCGGGTGATTTTTATTGCATATTCATAGCACTGTAGGATATAGCAAGGGTTGTTAGAACTTTTCCCTAGTCCCCTGTGTCATCATTAGCAGACAGCATTCGGAGCAGGCCAGAAGAGGCAGCACAAGGAGCAGGGTTTACACAGCCAGCGTGGAGACCCAGCGATGGCTCGGGAATCAAATTTTTGGCTGTTAATGATGCCGGTAGGCATGCCAAGTGCAGCAAGGAAAATTAATCAACCCTCCTATTTTGTGTTGTGAAATGGTGATTTTCAGGGGTCAAAAAGCCTTCCTTAAGTGTTCTGCAATTTGTGGATGCTCTTTCCCTCAGCAGCTCCTAAGCAGAGCAGTTGCTTGGGTGCTAGCTAGCAAGCACAGGCCAGTGCTACGGCATTCATCCAGGCCTGGCTGCGAGGGTGACAGCCCGAGGTCTGTTCTTTCTGAGCTCGAACACAGATGGGCCTCTGATAAGTTGTAATAACCAGAGCATGCCCAGGATCCGGGTCTGGAGYGCTTACTTTCCAGAGCACTCTGGGATCAAAGGACCACATATCGTTTAGTGCCTGATATTCAACACAGTAAGGCCACATATAGGGTTTTTTTTTAATTATTATTATTTAAAACAATGTCACTAATATATGGGCTATGGCATTGAGTGAATGAAAGCTTATTGTTTGCCCCACCCTGAGGAATTGGTGGGTGACTGGTTGCAAGTTAGCAGTGAGGGTTGGTGACCGAGTTTTGAGAGTAAACTTGGAGTYTGTAGCTAGTGCTCAGCTCTCCTTCAACTCCGTAGAGTGCTTGGCGACTCCAGCCCCTTTCTGCAAGAGGGCCGGGCAGTACCTCCTCTGATGAGCTGGGCTCCTTCAGCTTCTCATGAGAGCCGTAGAAATCATGGCCGCTTGTCCTCGTGAAGGGAGGAGCTCGAGTCCCCAACCCGTGCTATGTGTGAGGAAGATTCCCAGCTCCCTCACGCTTTGGCACTAGGTGTGTGTGTTAACATACACCCCTTGCAGTGCGTCAGTCCTTTTCCCTGCAAGGGAGAGGGGCAAAGAGCGTAATGCTATTTCTTAGGTCTGCAGCACTTCGTATCAGTAGGTTTGGTTGTATTTGGCAGTTATAAAGATCCACATCTTCCCCCAAATCCTGTGAACRCTTTAGCACAGCAGTTCACTTATAGGGAAACTGAGGCATTCGTGACATTTTGAAGACTGAGTCTATTTTGCTCAGGCTCTGTGATCTCCAGCCCTGCTTTTTCCTCCTTTCTACACACAGCCAAGACAARTTATAGATACCAAATTCATCAGGGGATTGATCTAGATGTTGAGGATGGGCAGGGAAGGCTGGGAGTGAGATGTGCTAGTGGGTGCTAAGCTGTCAGATGGGGAAGTCATTCCCAGGTGAGATGGGCGACTGGCCTGGTTCTTGGGAGCAGTTGTTTTGGGGTAATGGAAATGCAATTTTATGGAATTGACTTGATTTTTAAAAAAAAAGCAGTTCCAGCTTGGGTCAGGGCTGACTGAAAGGCTAGGAGCGTCAAGATAACAAACGCATGCCCGTTCAGAACGTGTGCATGTGTTTGAGCATCTAATTATACGTGGCCACTGGTGCATACGCAGACAATTTTAAATTTAAGAGGGCGTGAGATTGTCCCAGAATGAAAGCACCAATCCATTCCATCATGAGCGAGGGCTGTGATTTTTATCCAGCCTTTCAACTGATAAGAAAGCAAGAAAGTGCAGGTATAATTTTCAGCCTGAGACAATCAGTGTGACGCTGGCTGAAAGGGAGACAGCGTAATTGGCAAAGCCATCAAGTTGTTTAGATTGTTGTGCTTGTGTGTGCGTGTGTAGGAGTGAAAGCCAAGGAACGTGACCTCTGGTTAAGACATCTATTTTCTGTGAAAGAAACCAGGTCGTGGCAAGCTCTTTCATTCTTTTCCCCAGAAATGTTCAGGAGCTCATAAGGAATTTGACTAAGGACAGGCAGAGCATTTTCTGCCCTATATTTTCACCTATGACTCACTTTAACGTGAGCTCAGAGCTAAAGGTTGCAGTGGTCGCTCAGGGTTGTCCCTGAAAGACTGATAATTCTCAGTATGGAGGTGAGAGTTGGTGCCTGTGTGGTGTGTACCTGTGCGTGTGTTTTATGCATGCGTGCCAGTTTGCAAGGGGACCAGAGCTATGTGTGTCCAACTGCATTTTGCACGGTGTGTCCTGTCTTCAGACTCTCTGGTTAAACAGAAGACAGGCCAGTGCCACTGGCAGTAGTGGGCTGTAGCCTTTCTCATGTTGAGCTTGTTCCGTGAGTGAGAAAACTTTGACTAATGCTCCCATGAAAATCCTCGCCTTCCTCCACGTCTGCTTCTCTGTTCTTTTCCCCCCTTTATGACACTTATTATTTTTCCATCCACAGCAAAACAGTTCACATCAAGGTAATTGATGATGAGGAGTATGAAAAAAACAAGAATTTCTTCCTTGAGCTGATGAGCCCACGCATGGTGGATATGAGTTTACAGAAAGGTGTAGTACTGGCCCTGCAGACTAACGTTAACATTCTTCTTTCCTCTTTTCTTTCTTGCCCTTCCTCCTCTTCTCCTTTTCCTCTGATTTCTTTTTCTCCAACTGCTCTATCCAAAACACTGCTGTGCGCACACGCCTGTGTCACATGGTACCTCTGGAGCATGGGTGGGAGGGGAAGTGTGTTGGGGGACCTGGGGAAAGGGATAAGGGAAGGAGAGAGAGAGAGAAGGAGAGTGCAGTCCTAGTTGTGAATGTTTTTGCAGTGYCTCAGAGAGACCTTCCATCATTCCCACGGAGGGAAGGGGCTGGAGCAGCTCAAGCAAGTCTGGTAGCATCAGGGRGAATATCCTTGCTAGGAAGACATCCAGCATTCTAGGAGATTGTCGCCCCGTGGGGTGTCCTCATAGTCCCACATTAGCAAAACCCAGGAATCAAGGCCTGGCAGAGAAGTAGCCCCTGATAAATTCCCAGAAGGGCTGGGCAGAGGCTGTGTGCCCTCCAGGGCAACTCTGGGCATGGCGGCTCAGGGCAGCACCGAGAGCTGCTCTCCACCTTTCCTTTAGCCCTGTGCAGTGCAGGGGTGCTAGACATAGCCTGGAAGCCTGGTGGCAGGCAGGACGAGACAGCCCCGCTCCCATGTCAAGGCTGTTTCCGTTCAAGCCTCCAAGGTATTTCAGCACTGTTCTGTCTTCAGCAAGCTCCCAGCAAAGCTGTCTGCTCTCCCAGAAAGCAGTCTCTCGGTCAGGGAACATTCAGGGCAGGGGGAGGAGGCAGACACCATCAAAGAGCAGAAGCAGTAAGATATGCCGTTTTGAAAATGGAAATTAGGAATATCAGCATCCTTTGAAGCTAGCRGAGCTATGGGCTGGCTGCAAAGGCCTGACTCGCCCCCGCTGGGAGCGTGTCTGTGAGGACGCATCTCTCTCTCCTCTTCTCAGTCTCCAAACCCGGAGTCCCTACAGATTTGTTACTGATTGTGAGGRTAACAGAAGCAATTGACCTTTCAGCTAAAACGCATTGGGTACTGTGCAGTGGCTCCTGGTGCTTTCCAGTCGCCCTTTCTATTACCATGTGACACTGAGGAAAAACCAAACGTGCTGCAGAAGTCGCCTCCCACTAACCATCAGCAAGGTCCGACCCCCCCTTCCCC
>PTEX01000007.1:1435410-1456186 GCA_003342815.1 Eudromia elegans | reverse complement strand
CTGCGAGCGCGGCGGCTCCTCCGACCAGCCCGCCCGCTCTACACGCTTGTCTCTCTTGTTGTCCCTACAGGAAGACCATAAGGGTTAAAATAGTAGATGAGGAGGAGTACGAAAGGCAGGAGAATTTCTTCATTGCCCTTGGTGAACCGAAATGGATGGAACGAGGAATATCAGGTGTGAGATCCTTTATGAAAAACAAACGGAAAAAAAATCAAGTCTCTAAACCCCAACTCCAAAAATATAACCCTTTTTTCTCCTATGTCCCCTCCCTCCTCTTCTCCTCTTCCTGTAGACAGATTGACTGTTCTTCTCTGCCCTCCTGTATTCTCGCTCTCACCCTGTTTCGGTGTCATCTCTGCCTTTTAGAGCCTAGCTTACTTCTGATCCTCCTTTTGTGCAATGCTTGGGCCTTAGAGGCTGTGTTCCTTTGGTTGGGTTCCTTTGGTTTGGCTTGGTTTCCTTCTGAGCACATCTTTGCTGTTCTCCCCTCTCCTCCTGCTTTGCCAGGACCTTAGGGAATGTGTTAGACAAGGAAAGGGCAGAACGCATGGCTGCCTCTTAAGCTCGCTCTGTACACCCTGCTGTCCTTCCCTCTGTTGTTCCTGCCAGGGCGTTGCGTTGGTGCTATTGGGTGTCTCTGAGGTGCGAGAGAAAGCCCACGGGAAAAGAGGGAAGGTTTATATTTTTAAAAATGGTTCATCATAAAAAAAAAAAATAATGTGTCATAAATATTTACAGCCTTTCATCCAGAGGGTGTGGAGCACTGTTAATGCCCTAGTTTAGGGTTGGATGCAGTGAGGTTGAGGATCTCTTAGCTGATCAGGATCGTATTGGGAAGGAATCCTGACATTTAGGCATGCCTTGCCTTACGTGTAGCTTTGTCCTTGTCGTGTCCTCTTTCTCACTTGCTGAGTTTTGCCATTGGCTTCATCAGCTTTGGGGTGGCCCGGGAGGGATTACATTTAAAAAGAAGCACTTAATGAAAAGGAATGCCACCTTCTGAGCGTCTGGTACGCAGTGAAGACAGATGGATGTGCCCAAGGGCTTATTTTTACTCYCGTATACCGCTGCAGGTGGTGGGAACATCTGGCAGTTGCCTGGATATCACGCAACTTTCCCTTGTTGAAATGTCTTKTGTCTCTTATTTCACGCACACAGCAATATCCTCTAGCCTGTCTTAGCTCCCATGTATAGTTCTACAGGATGTTTGGGATAGACGCAGCTTGCGTTAACATGACGATGTCACGTTGCATCCGTGGATTTGTGAAGTTTAAAGCCAAATGAATTAATAATTTAAAGCCACTAGACCCTTCCATGTGGCCTATAAGCAATAATGAACATTGGGTTTCACTGTGTGTTGAACACAAGCCCTTGAGTCTGACTTCTAGTAAGGCTCTTGACTTACTAGGCRTGACTTCTAGAAGGAAGTTTTCTGGCTTCAGCTTATAGCCACTGGTTCTTCACATACCTTTCTCTAGTAGGATAAAGAACTGTCTAGTGTCTCAGCCTTTGYCCTGTGTAGGTCCCTACATGTTACATACAGCCCTTTCAGTCTGTGACTGAAAGCATTTCCTTCAGCTCTTGGATCACSCTTGGATGTCTTCTCTGCACTTCCCTGTCTAAAGGGCTCCCACCACCATCACCTGCTTGTGACTCACTCTCCTACTTATGTTGTCGACAATCTAGAGCATCATAGTGAAGTTTCTGCCCTGATTCAGGTCTCTGAGAGCCCTGAACCTTTTATTTTAAATATGCATGCTTCAAGATATAGAGGATTGGACTGTTTTTTTTAATGTGCTGCAGTCCRTGTCCTTATATTTGCCAGTTGCATTTGGTCAAAGAAAAACATTTATTTGAACAAATCTAGTTAGTCAGTTAAGATGGCTCAGTCTGTACAGTTGTCCTCATTATTACTTGGGCTGTAACACCAGTTTGCAGTGGGTATGAGGCCTGTCTCATTTACACCAACATAAATTGGAGCCAATGTAGGAGACAAAGAGGAGATCCAAGTCCCACTAAACAGTCATCAGGAAAAAGCCTGCAGATCAAACCCCCTCCTCTCCCAGAAGTAAGAGGAAAATCTTCACCAGACATTGCTTGCCAGTAGGAAATGAAACATGAATCATGAAGAAGAGAAGATACAGAGCACTTGTCAGCGCTATTAGAGAAAAGCAAGAGTGCTATGTTTTCGGAATCCTGAGAGGGAGTTGTCTATGTACTTGTGAATATTCCTGGCAAAATGTGGCACAGTCACTGCATGAATTGTAGGACTTCTGGAAAGATCCCTGCTCTGTGTGGCATGGCCTGGGAGCTTGTCATGTGCTGGGGATGGAGACTAAGGATTTCTTTTTTTGAGGAAGTCTCTCTGGATTTCAGCTGGCTGTACATTTGCTCCTWGTACCACAAATGTTGTGGTTCTCTTGACCATGTGTCCTCATCATCTTGTTGCTTCCCACTTAGCTCTCTCTTACGGAGGCTGTGCCTACCTGTGGTTCTATAAGAGTATTTGATGTTCTCAGGCTCTTTATACTGTCCTCAAAACATTTCCTCCTGACCCTTTGGGAGCAAGAGTGTGTGGCTCACCTCAGATGATGGGCAAGTCATGTTTTGAAGTAATCTGCTGTCAGGGTCATGCAGAGACCACTAGTCCATGTCAATTGTGCTTGCACTATCATAGCTTCATGCCAGGGGTCTACCCTTACCCAARGACTTTCCTTTGTAGAGCATAGCTCCCCTTAACGATAAAAACTGGGAGCACTAATGAAATGTGCCTGAGGCTTAATGTGGCTTCCCTTCTTCCTGGAGGAAGACAGAGCAAGGGTGAGCCAGTGATCAGCTGAGTGGATGAGTGCTTTTCAAAGCATCCTGGTCAATAATTGCAGGGTATATTTTGGATTCAGGTTTTGCTCTAGAGCCTGGTGTTCTTAAACATCCCYTGTGCTATTTCAAAGGGTACCTGTGCTGCTGTTGACTGTTTACCAGCTGAAGTGCTCAGATRGAGATTTGAATAAATGTGACGTGGGTGTCTTGCCAAACCATTCTGTGACAAAAAAAGATATCCCCTCAGTAGGGGCATGTTAGATGCAAAGAGTGCCAATAAAGGTGGTGTTTGTTTCAAGCTAGATAAGTTGAAATTAATAAGCAAAAAGAACCCCACTTGTCAAGAGAGTGACGAGGGTGCTCWGTAGTGCTGGGCTTCAGAACCTCGCAGCACACAGAGTCACCTCTCTGGGCGACCTTTTCCTCCAGCACCTTTTTAAAGGGTTCCCATGGTGAAACAAGGTTTTTCTCTTCGTACGAGGTGCTGTCTTTTGGGTTGACTGTAACTCTCATGGCAGCTCTGGTATCGCTTCGCTCACAGCTAGGTTTTGTTACTCTCAGCCCTGCAGGATTTCGGAGAAATCGAGGCTGTTTCTACTGTCTTTGCACATCAGGTTTCACACTTAGTATGCAGTCCTGCATTACAGGAGCAAAATTTACACTTCTTTTTTTTTTTTTTTTTTTTTTTCCTGAAAGATGTCTTCTACTTAACTTGTGGTTAGCCTTAGTGTTGATAAAGCCAGAATGACAAGTGAGGCTACTTTGGAAGATTTTGTCTGAGAGCAGGTAATGGTGCAAATCGGGTTTGGAAAATTATGTTTCATGAGGGTAATTGGGAGCCCCCTCCTGAGAATTCAGCCGGTGGCACAGCGGTAGGAGATTCAGCCTCAGGGATGAGGCCTGAATGCTGATTCTGGAGTGCTGCGCTTTGTAAAACATCCTTCTTGCCAAAGCGTGCTGAATTTTTGCAACATCCTCCTTGCAAAATGTTGCATCAGAAGCTATGTCTCCTACAAGATGTGACTCTACTGGAAGTGGGAACATAGAGGCGCCATGGCCCCAATTAAATAGATGGCACGACCTGTCTTGGGGAGATTTTGTCTGAAGTGCCCCCAGCCCTCCCAGCACAGAGTCACCTGGTACAGACAAGTCTCTTGACACCTCTCTGTTCAGTCGTGTGTCAACACTGCTTACAGGACAGCTGCCTGAGCCAGCGGGACGCTGTGGCTGGGATTMACAGAGTAAGGATTAAACTGCAAAGAAAGATGGGTTTCTAGTTTGGATTGATCAAACCACGTTATCAATTCGAAATATTGATGATGATGATGTAACTTGGTACAACAGTCCATGCCTCGATAAGATAAGCTGCATCAATATGTAAGAGCACACATGGCTGCAGTTTCTGAAGTATGGCTAGATTCAGAGAATCTTCTCCTACCAGCTGTAAAAGGGAATATCTTAGATTTCTGTTATCTTCTTCCCTGTTGGTAAAAAACACTTGTATGCCATGCTGTGATAAACCTGAATGGTGCTGGTGCTCTTGATGGAGAGAATGGACCTGGTTCAGTAATAGGATTTGGGCTAACAATGCAAAATCTCAAGCTTATTTAGCCTATGAAAAGAAAGAGCTTTACAGCTCTCCACATCCTTTAGGGAAACTATTTGCTTACCTCAGCTTGGTGTGGAGTTGGAGTCTGTAGGCTCTTGCATGTGGAAGATGAGTGGCCCCTGTCCCTTCAGGGACTGAGCCCTTAACAACGTGTGTGCACCTTGCCAGGCCCCCTGGACTAATCTCCTGGATCTGCAGAAGCAGAACAAGCCCTGGGCTGGGCACTGGGCTCATTAGCCCAGTGGCTCATTGCTTGGTTACTGAGCTCCTTCRGGGGTGTGTGCATGGGACCTGGGCAATGCGTTAATGTTATGTTAATGAAGAAAGAGTCCAGAGTGAAGGATGCAGCATGCGCAGATCCCGCTGTGAGGGACAGCGCAGAAAAGGGTGTCCTGTTGTTTAAAAGGAGGCTGGGATGCCCTTTTACATCAGCATTTCTATTGCAGCAGAATTTGACCTGTAGCTCGTAGGAAACATGCAGGTTTTTTTTTTTTTTATTAGTCATTGCCTTTTTGGCTGCTAAGTTGAGGTCTGAATTGTAGGATTTCAGGGGTGTCAGGGAGGCAGAGCTCACACGTAAAATGGTGACTTTGCCTAATTAAAAAAAAAAAAAAAGGCAAAAAAAACCCAAAGCAGGCCCACAGAGCAGAGAGACCTGAGTAAAGGAGTAATTGAGATCCAGAGTTTAAACTGGGATGCAGCCAAATACAGTATCACAGAGCAGCACAAGGAAGGCAGCTTCCATAGAGGGGAGAGCCAGGCTGCATCTGGGAGGCACCCCCGAGTGAAGGGCTGTTTCCTCCTAGCTCCATGTGGCTGCAATGCAGTGAGTTCCCCCTCTGCTGCCTGGGGTCCCCCCAGCCCTCACCTCTTCCCCTCTGCAGAGCCCAGGCRCCCAGGCCTTCGTCCCAGGGAAGCTCCTCTGTGGTCTCCAGTGACCAGCTCCTACTTCCCTCTRTGTTAATCAGGAATAGGACAGGCAGGATGTGGCATTTTGCATGTGACCACGTTCAGTGCTTCATGCTAACAGCCTAATTTGTGCAAGGTTTAATTAGTATGCAGGGGCTAGGCTGAGGTAGGAAACCTTCGTGTTTTACATCCATCCTGCAGACACTCACAGCAACACTGGAAGTCACGCTGAGCTTGATGCCTTTTTCTGTGCATCCCTCCTGTGTGCTGCTTCCTTTTGGCATTGAAAATGCCTACTGCCGCCTTTCTGTATTGAAGACAAGGCTTCAGGCCCCCAGGGATTGAGTGGAAAGCAGAGTTAGTGTCACCCGCCTTGTCTGCAGGTACACGTATTTGTCTGCACTTGTGATGGGCAAGGTTTAGGTAAGGGATACATGGAGTTGCTCTTTTGGATTTGAATACTGAGCTAATTTTAGCCGCCCCCTATAACAAGATGCTTGTCGAGCCTCTGAGAGTAGCGGAGATGCCAATAGCAATGTGGCCATGCTGCAGAGCTGCGATGAACCGACTTGGCCGCTCAAGAGGAGCAGGAATGGAGGAGAGGACATGCCCTGGAGACGGAGCGAGGGAGCCTGGGCTGGGCACAGGAGAGGGAAGCCTGCAGGATGGGAAGAGCACAGGGACTGTGGTGAGGGGCCAGCGCAGGTACAGCATCCCCCATAGATTGTCAAGAAACATTACAGGTCAGGACTAAGGGCATATTAGCAGATGCATGTGCAGGAAGGAAGCTTTAGTCCGTGAAATCATTTTCTTGCTTGCATGCACAGCATTCACTCAGAAATATAAAGATAAAATAATCCCTTGGCTTTCTGCATGCTATATTCTTGATGTTTCATTCATAGCTTTATAGGCTTCTTCAAATATTCATGTATCATAGCATAAGTGAAAGGGAGAAAAATGCTTCTTTTGCAGGCTCTAAAGGAAATGGAGAAAAAATAAAGTCAAATCCCAAAGCTATAGAATAACAGTTTTAAAAAACATGAGGAATGAGCAATTTTTTTTTTAATAACCACTGTAGCTTAGGGGCCTGTATATTTCATTACATTAAATTTGAACACTGAATCGACACATTGTGCTAATGGTTGTAATTGCAAAAAATACAAATTAAATTTTCCCACATGGTCTAGCGGACCAGAAGGCTGCGGGAGAGCCAGGAGGCTGCAAGGAGGCATGGAGATGTGACAGGACGGGAGCCTCAGATAAGCGCTGCAAGGAGCCGTGCCTGATCCAGGACTCGCAGGCAAAGCAGGAGGGTGTGAGCGCAGAGCACATCCCTGCTGCTTCTCTTGGCTCTGTGGCCCTGCTCCTTGCTGCAGGATTTATTCATTCGTATTCCCCAACGATTCTTGACTCCCTAAAGGATTGACCAAAACATTGGAGATGCTCAGCAAGCGGCCTCTTCATCTTCCCTTCCTTTCAATCTCCTTTTCCAGTGCCCAGAGTGCCCTCATTATGAAGTGATCATTAGATTGATTAAGACAGTTCCCAGGTGCTAATAGAGATGTGAGTTTAGAGGCTTGTTGCCCATTTGTAGCCTTTCTCTTGCCAAATATACATGCGCATTCATATATGTTGATGCAGAAGGGCACTGAACTGCTGCCAGGCTCCGTAGTGTCTCAGGGGTGATGTGCAGGGCCACTGGTGTTTTCCTTGTAGTGCCAGATCGTGTGGCTGATCTTGACTGGTCTGAGCCTCCTCACAGTCTAAATGAAGAGCAATGCCCATGAGTGTTACCCAGCAGAGCCCAGGAGAGATGGTGAGCCAGGACTTGGGATTGCTTTCCTTGGCCCTGCCTCTGATGGGCCGTGTGACCTTTGAGGAATTGCTAGGAAATCGTTTTCAAGCCAGCATAGATAAAATTAGGTACCCCTGTACAAGTGGCTGCTTTTCAGAGGCCTGCACCAGCAAACCTTGGTAAATTAGCACTTCTGGAATCCAGCCCGCTTCTGAGTTTGCAAAATGGTCCCTTTAGCCTCTCTATGCTTGTTTCACCATCTGTCAAATGGGGATGTTAATACTGACTTGGTCTTTGTACAGAGTTTTGAGCTTCTGAGGCTAAAAGTGCATGATAATAACTGTTGGTAATTACAATACCATCAYAGCACACCAACACATCCTGAGAGAGCAGTGTGCTGCTGGAAGGACAGGTAAAGTCAGAGCTAAGGTGCAGAGGGGCKGCACCTCTGTCCCTCTCAAAGGAGGCTGGACTTTTTTTTTCTACTTGATACCTTATGCAGGTTCAATTATGATTAGCTTGAAACTTGGACATAGGCCGTGATTTTCTAGGGATATCACCTAAGAAGAATCCAACAGGATGTTTCTTTGTGATGTTTTGGGCAGTGGGGAAATCAAGGAAGGAGAGGATATTAAACCGCCGTCCAAGGCTATGCCTTTATGGAAAGTCAGAGTAAGGTCTTTCCCTACCAGGATCTTCCCTGCCTTCTCCTCCTTCGACCATGTAGTCACATTTCCTGTGTAAATGCAGCTGCATGTTCTGTGAGGGCATTGCACTGCACATGCACGTGCAGTGCTGCCAGGCAGGCGTGCAGCTGGGAGCAGAGACACCCCCGAAGACTCAGAGCTTTCCGCCTGCCTGTACACCACCGTGGCATCCAGAATCTCTGGGAGTGACACCTGTGAGGTGCAGGGRCACACCAGGCAAGTCAGGACATTCATGGCGAGTTGTGGGGATGGTGCACGGCAGCATTGCCTCCTGCCCTGCTTCATGATGCTCTTGAGGCCAGCACCCACTTCATAAACACGTCTGCCAATGAGGTTCTCCGTGTGCTCGCCGTCGTCTGTGGCCTTCCTCTCTTTTTAGCTCCACGAGTGACTAGCAACACCACATCGGTTTACCAAGACCCCCGTGGTTTGGCCAAGCCTTCCCTCCACATCCACGAACTCCTGCCTGTGGCAGGGACACCTCCAATGCCTTTGGGTCAGGCCCTGACGACAAGTGTGACTGTCTCCCCATGCTCTTTCCCTTCCCTCCCTGCTGCTCCCCTCCCACATCCCATCCCTCTGCCTTTGCTCATGGGGGCAGGGGGATGCTTTTGGGACCCAGAGCCCCACTGCTCATCTCTTCTCTCCAGCCTCATCTCCATCTTGCTGCTGCTGGGCCTGCTCACCAACCTGCACCTAGCATGTGGCTACAGAGAGCTCGCACATTGCATTAAGCCACATTCATTGCTCATTGAAAGYTGCCATGTGCCAAACAGCTTTTACAGCTCTTCCCAGTGGGATATTAACTTTTTCCTTGTTTTCTGCTTTCTTCCTGTCTTTCTTTTGTTGTTCTTTCTCCACAGCTCTACTGCTCACTCAAGGTAAGACTGCTTTTCTCCTTTCCTCTCTCTGCTTTGACTCTGTTTTCATCTTCTTCAGTCKGGTCCTATGTGTTTCTGTTTGCTTTGTTGCAGTGGTGAGGGACAAGCCCAGATCAAGGTACTAATGTCTAGCAGAAATKATATACAAGCAATGTATTAAAAACATCAAAGTGATTGATATATAAAAACCTTTCATTAGATTCTAGAATTTTGCCATGGTTTTCGGAAATGACCTAACTAGGATTGCAAGGCAGATCACGTAGCTTTGGGTAATTTGGGGGTAATCACTTTAGTGTCTCTCTTCAGGCAGCTCTGGTTGCCCTGAAGCACCCAGGAGCCGCGGGGGTTCCTGCAGACTTTGCAGGAGGTGGTGGCACCAGTGACCCCAGGAGGCTGGTGCTGGGACCAGCATGGGCTACTCCACGAGTCCCTCCTGGGGCATGGAYGTGATGTCACCTGCATCAGGTGACAGGGGTGATTTTTTTTTTAATCCACTTGGGTATTTTTCACGCTCTTTCTGTCTGAGGGGCAAGGGCACACCGAAATGTGCCCAATATGAGGTAATATTCTGAGGATGTGGTGAAAATCAACACAATTTCCTTCCTAACCCTCAGCCCTCACTCAGCACTCTTCATTTCCTTTCCATAGGGCAGGATTTTACATTTATTAATACTGAATCCTCYTTCATTGCCTGAAATCCCCATTATTCTGGTCTCTCTTGATCACATTGCAGTATGATTTATGCTTCCTGTACTTTTCTTACTCCTCCAGTTCCAGATATGATTATAGTTGAATTTGCACTAAAGAAACATTTGTCAAAAGATAAGGCCCAGCATGCAGGGCACAGAGAGGAGTTTGAATCTGGCAGGTTTGTAAATAGAGCTGAAAAATAAACACCCAAGTTTAGAAGTTCTGGGTTCCGCACTGGCCTCCAATGAGGTGGCAGCCAAGCTCCTTTGGGTCTAAAGTTTGCTACGAGTTTTTGCTCTACATGAAATTAAGGCACTGGTCATGTGTGCTCGTGTGCCTGAGCTGTGCTGCAGGTCAAAGGAACAGTGCATCTGGTGTATAAGCTTTAGTTTCCTCTGCTTTTAAGGAGTATGCTAAATCTGCTGTCCAGAGGATGGCTTGAGCCCATAATATATTGGACTAATTAGGAAATTGCTAGTGACAGGCAGAAATCCCAGGTTCCCCAAATATCAGCCTGGGGTATTTATGGAAAACTCCTCTGACCACTTTAGACGTTTTTCTTTGTTGCTTCTTCAGGTCCAGGAGGACCTGAAATTAAGTCGAGCACAGCCTCTTCACAGTAATTTCATTGCTTTAATTCAGTAGCTGCCTAATTTGATCAGAACCTCAGCAACCAAATAATTTGTATTAGAATAATATAATTTTCCCTCTCTGTTGTGATCCAAACTGATTGCTGCTGGCAGGTATTATTGGATGATGTGGACCAGCTATAGAAACTCCCTTTTCAGTTAGAAGGAAAAAAAAAAAAAAGGAAGAGAAAAGAAGGCCATACATATCTCAGCCTGTGAGGAGAGGGGAAGGTCCCTGAGGTGTGTGTCCTCTCCCGCCACCCCTTTGCCAGGCTGGATGGAGTGTCCTGCCTGGCTGGGAGCATGTGTTGGGCCCACGGTTTGGRCTTGCAGAGCTTGGGCTGGCCACGCCGTTAAAGCCAGCAGGCAGCCCGGATGCTAGCAAGGCTGAGCGTGCCATCCCACCACCGAAACACAYGTTGGAGTGTCACTCAGCAGCAATCATGGCTAATAAGCGGAGATAGAAGTGACGGTCTCATTTAGTCTGTGTCATGTTGGATTTGGATTACACCAAAATGCAGGAATCTTTGTGAAAAGCTGCATTATTGAACATTTCAGTGGAATCCCTGCATCCCTTCCTCCTGGAAGCATGTCGCACCAGCTCTTCCTGGGCCCCCGGCTGCCTCTCGCAGACCTGGCTCCGCACCTTTGCTCAGTTCCTGGGCCACCTSTGGAGTTTTTCTAGAGGTCTCCACTTTCTCCAGCATGTCGGACAGCGGCATGCACACAAGTGCACAGGCTTTTCACATGTGCCRCGTGGCCCCTACAAACAAGTAGCCCTTACAGCCCTGGTTTCTTGTCTGTGCCACTCCTGATGCAGAGCGCAGCCTTGTGGCATGGGCGCCGAGTCTGGCGCCTCCGCAGTCTATGGGCAGCTGCAAAACAGCCCCAGGTCAAGCTGCCAAACCCTCAGACCCCGACAGCACTGCAGGCGTATAGCTAGACCCTGGCTAAACCCTGCCTCTTGTCCAAGCAGCCGTTGCTTTGGAGCCAGAATGCCAAGCAACTGCCCCGCTGGGGACAGTTGGGTCAATAATAATCCTGAGACAGAGCCAGAAAATTATGCACAATTTCTAACCGTGTATTTTAGCTGTACATTGGCCTTTCCCTCGCGAATGTGCAGAGTTTCCCAGTTGGCGTTAAGGACGCCGTGGCCTGTATACTGGATGTATCACACCACAAAAATAGCTTTCAGGGCTAAGCAAGCAGATTCCTCCCTGTTTAGAAGGCAGCACGCAGCGTTGGTGCTTGTGGGTGTGCGTGTGTGTTTCATTAAAGGGCATATCAATATGCTAACCTCAGAAGCCGGAGCGTCTTTTAGCCAGCAGTCTTCCCCAGTTGTGACTGATGGATTGACAGCCCTCTGGAGAGAGAGACTCATTCATGCTCAATGTTTACTTTGTTTAGCTGGGATTATATTTTATTGAGCTGCAATAGAAATCCCACTTTAATTGTCGTTTTAATTTCTTCCTAGCAGCGCAGTCCCCAGAAGGGGTGACCTTCATGCAGATACAGGCCCACTCCAGAAATGGATAGCTCAGGGGGTAGGAAATGGCCTCCGTAGCAGACTCGCATGAATACATTGCTGGGTTTAATCCAATTTATTCAGCAAGTGACAGAGAATACAAACTGGTCTGTGTCTGTTTGCTAATCTTGCAGCATTTTCTAGGTGATGGGTATCTACCTCTCTAGCAGTATTGTGGGGCCTTCCTGTTGTGTGCTTCAGCATGAATGGTATGGTGGCCAGATTACCGCTGCAGAAATGATCTTTATCTACCTTTGATTTATGATGTGTCAGGGGGGGCACAGGCAAAGTCCGGTTCCCATTCGAGTTCACCTGACCTGAAGGCATTGGAGCTGGCAAGCACCTTCCAGGAGCAATACATCATGTGTGAGCACTGCTCTGTTTTGCCCTCTCTGGAGGAAATACCAGAAAAAAGGACCTCTTTGCAGTAGTTTGATCCCCCCAAAAACATGTCAGGTGTAGATCTGAAAGCATTTTGCAAACGACAGTGAATTAAGTCTCAGGATGCCCCTGTGAGAGTCATGCTCATTCTGAGGAAGCTGGGGAAGGAGCAAGAAAGGGACACGACCAAAGGCACATAACCTCAGCACACCGTGCTGCTGTGGCCGGTGCTAGCACACACCTGCACTGCAGGGCTGGAAGGGTGGTGGGGGCTTCTCCTTGCCCACCTTCCCCTTTCCAGCGAGGACGTGGAGGCAGCCCAGGAGGCCCTGGCGAGCTCCCTTTCTTGCCTGGTGCATCCAGACCTTATCAGGCTTAATTGGGGTTGACAGCTGGAAGTGCAGGGTGCARTCTGCGTTGAAAGGTAGGTAGTGATGCTGATATAAACAGAAATCAGGGCTAGTTAATAATTAAGCTGCAATTTGGCAGCACTCACCTTGACAGACATGACCTTCCAAATTAAAACTCTGTCTTGCCTCCTGCTTTTAGCTCAGTTAGCACTGCTCTTGACAGTCTTCTTTGAGGCCCAGCATACTTGGATGGAKGTGGGTAGGGCAGAGCAGAAGGACCCTCAGGATACCTTGTCTCTGCTTCCTGGAGGACCCCCTCAAGGCCCCATCTCTACATACGCGTTGCCCCAAGCTCAGGACCCTGCGGTCAGAGTGGTGCACACATGCTGGAGCATGTCCCATGTGGTCTGAAGTGCCTCACTGAAAGACAGGAGCTGCCAGTTTGCACCTCCAGTTGATGAGTAAAACCCAAACCCCTGTTTTCCTGGCTCCTCTGCCTTGTACGTCGTTATACAGGGCATATGTTTAGGAGAACTTGTCTGGCTTTTCAGACCTTTTAGAAGAGTCCGGTGTTAGGCACAGCTAATTTGTGAGCTCTCMAGAGCTGCGGATGAGAAACACCTCTGACCTCTCACAGGCTTCAGGGGTCAGCACTGAGAGCAGTGCAGGAGATTCTGCCCTTTCCTGGCCTCGCAGGCCCGAGGAATGCCGTTCTGTAGCGAAGAGCAACACGGGATGTAGAGGAATGAACAAGGAASCCAGGGCCAGAAGCAAGAGGTCCTTTCTCTCTTAGGGCACCTAGGAAGCGCGTTACAGAGCCAGGCTCCTTTCTGGTGGGTTTCTGCCTGCTGTCACGTCACCTGCATTTCCCTGTGCAAGGGGAACACGTCGTGACATACCCACTTACCGCCAGCCAGTCTGAGGTGTGGGAGGCCTCGTACTCAGCTGGTGGCTCCSTACACACAGCCCTTGCCTCCGTACTTGAACCCCTATGGGGACAGAGCATGCCGACATGTAGACCTAGTGCAGGCAGAGGCCAGCGGCTCGTGTCTGGTGAGGCTGGCACTGCACTGATTCGTGCAACACGTGCTATTTGTGTTCAGGCTCCCTGTGTAGGAAGAAGGAAGACGGAGCAGATTCACACAACTGCTTTATATTGCTCTTTGGAAGCACTTAGTGCTTCTGTGGGGAGGGCAGTTTGGGCAAGAGAGGTGTTAACTAGACCTCTAAGGTCATAGCTTGGCCTTATTGCCACAAATGTCACTGAGTTATCTTCAGAGGAGAAGCAGCAGGCTGGCATGTGGCATCTGTGTATCACTTGCATGAGTACATTGAGTAAGCTGTAGCACAAAATTGGTATGTGACTCTTCTTATTAAACTATGTTTGTTTCTTAATTTAGGACATAAACTCAGTGAAAACACAAGGACAGATAAAAWGCTTTCAGATTCACCTTTGAAGTGTGTTAGATTTCTGTACTTTGCTTGACAGGTTCTCTTTCTTGTTGCAGCTTTGCGAATGTGACCATCTTTATCAGTAATTCAGGAATTAACTCTATTTACTATTTTTAAGCTTCTTCTATTAGCGTTGCTGTGAGACCCTCTTCTGGGCTCACCACCATGAAAACAGACAGGCAGGGCTTGCAGACATGTTGCCGATGCCCGTTCTCCTGCGGCTGGTTTGCRGCTAAAAGTTGACAAACTCAGCCTGGGAGCAGGAGTCAATCAGCTGCCCCCATAGGACATCCTTGATGCACATTCTCGGGCAAATGTGTTTCTTGTCTGGGCGCTCCCGTTGCCCCTGCCCCATGACAGGGGTTCCTGCTTTATTCATGCTTTGGTGGTTGCTGTCAGCAGGCTGCTGGGCTCCATCACTGCTCATCTCATCAGCTTACGCAGCAGCGCAGGGCCCAAAGGGGCCTCTGGGGACACGTCTTCAGCTAACGARGTGCTCTTGAAGTAGTCCAAGTCCCACAGCCATTCGATGTGGTGGTAGATTCAAACACCCTTAATTGGGTTGAGTGGCCAATGCCACGCTTGCCAGGAGTTAGGTCAGCTTTCCAGGTGGCTCCTCTYTTAGTGCTGCCATGATCATCCCAACTCCCACCACTGTGTCCAGCCAGTGCAGCCAGAGCTCCGTTTCCATTCCTGGATATGGAAGTGCTGGTGGCTTTAGTCTCGTCTAAGAGCTGCCTGGCATATTTTCTGTTTTCATCAAATCAGTARCTGACCCGCAACAAAGTGACCTGCCAAGACCTGAAGATCTTGCTGCTGGTCAGTGGCACCAAGGTCTTCTGGTCCAGTCTGTCTGGCAATCTTGGGCACGCGGTCAGAACAAGCTGGGCAAACTCCTGTGCTTCAGAGGAGAGTTTCACATCTCAYATTGACCTGGCTGGCTGACACAGGTGTATAAAACAGCATGAATATGGTAAGGTCTGAGCTAAATCCTCACTGCTTACTATGGCAAGCAAAATATATTCTGTAATACATATGCTTACTGAGGCATGGGAAGATCAGGTGTTTCTAGATGGATAAGATTTGAGTGAGGCCATGCGTTTTCTTACCATGTCAAAGATAAATCACTTAAAGCAATGCAGGGACTGAGATTTTGGTGTAGGGCATCTCCTGGTTTTGTAAAGACCAAGAAATTCTCTCAGGTATTCCCCTTTTTTTCTGGGGCTTTCCTCTGATCCCAGGCTTCTGGTTCCTACACAGTGCAACAGCAGATAGTGGGCAGGAGCCCAAGCAAGTGGCTGCCAGCTGTGAGCTGCAGTTTTTCTGTGCATCTGCTTCTCCGTGAAGGTTGTAGTAGGCCAGACCGTCGCCGCGTTTGGGCTTTGCCCCGTTGTGGGGCTGGCTGCCGTGCTGTGCCCTCAGCTCCGTGCTGTCAGCGCACGGCAGCGTGCTCTCGAGCGGTCAGCCAGACTTGGCCGCCGCGGAGCGCTGTGCACCTCCTCACCTGCCTCAGCTTGAGGCGGGTCTCGGAGAGGAGCAAGTGATAGGTGTGGTGAGGCTGGGGACTAGGGTATAAGCATCTGCATTCTTCACAGTGTATTCACCTTGTGATCTTGCAGGTGTAGACAGAGGCAGAGTGGACTGTCCAGATCTCTGTCTTGGAAGAGGAGATTTCATCTAAATCCCTGCCTAAGTGGATATGAGTAACTTGAATCTTGTTCTTGATGATCATCAGTTCATGCCTCCAAATATAGCATGATGCAGGACATTTTGTTCCAGGCTCTCTCCTGTTTCTGCACTTCTCCAGCTTAGCAGTCTCTTCCCCTTGGGTCGCCCGGCCCTTGCCTGCAGTCATCGGCCACGTCTCTCGTGCTCTGCATTGCCGGTTTGCTGCCGTCTTCTCCTCCTGGTGCTGCTGTTCCTCTGTCTCTGCCAGCATCTGTAAACTTTTGGGGATTCCCAGGTGCAGAGTACATTGTGTTTGCACTAGGCAGTGATGGTTTTGATTAAATTCATTGATTTTAAATGATGGATGTAGTTATTTCTGCTTCTGTGATGTGGTATAGTAATATCACCTGCTGTAGTAGTTCTTAGACATTTTATAAACTGTGCAAGTCTTACAAGGTTTACAGTCTTTGTAATCAATCTAGCAGGGTTGATGAGGAAAGGCAGCGTTTATAAATAGACTCCATGCAGAATTTGCAATTTCTGTCTGATTTTTGTGTGRAGTAAGAGGTAGGCTGGGGTCCACACAGGACTGATGAACCCTGCAGCAATCCAGAGATACCTAATAGCATCTCAGGCCTTATGTATGGTGCTGGTAAATGCTGCAGGAAAGCTTGGGTAACGCATGACTCAAGGCTCAGGCAGAATAAGATGCTTTTGGTTTGTGCTGCCTCCCCCTTCCTGCAGAGCTACCACRCAGGCTTAGCTGGGTGCTGTGCTGCAGTTAGGTGGCCCACAGTGGCCAGGCACATGGATGTCAAGGAAAACCCATCTTCATTCTTGCCAGAAAACCGGGCACAGGTATTAATTGACTCACATCTTCATTCTCCGCATGTTTCTCTTAGTAAGCACAAAAATCTTGACATTCCCATCACTGTTAATGGAAGAGGAGAGTCCTCACTGGTGCACAGCTGCCTCCACCACAGGGATGGAGCTGTATCCCAGCAGGCAGCTGCCAACACATCCTCCTTGCAACAGCATCCCACTACTGGGGAAGGAGTAGTGCTGGTACCTGGAGCCTACGTCGTGCAAGACCTGTGGCCTTCCTCCTGCACAGGACTCCTCCGTGTCAGTGGCCAGGGGCACAGTCTGAGGCTCCTACCTGGTCACTCTGATGCCTCTGCAAGCCACCATGGTCAGCTGCCCGCTGGCAGGTGGCACTGGTGGCAGGCAGCTTGGACTGGGTGCTGTCGTTCAAGTAATGAATTCTCAGCCTTATACTAGCTCTGTGAATCTTCTCTACCTGGGCAAATACCTGTTGCTGAAGCAATTCAGTCTACTCTAAGTCCTTCCTTTTCTGGTTTGCTGGTACCGACCCCAAAGGCCCTCTTGGTTTCTCCGCTGGTGCCTCCACCCACTGAGACATTTCTCATTTGTCCCAGCAAGAACAACTCTCTGAAGCCAAATCCACCTCTGTCTAGTTGCTCTCCTCAAGCTAAATGCAAAGCTGGGAACCAAGGTGCTTCAGCCAGTTCCCTCTCAAGTCCTGCTCTGTCTCATCACTGACTTGCTGTTTTGCCTGGACATTAGCAGTGACTCTCCCACCAAGAACTGTGCTCTGCCTTGCTGTGTGGGCTCAGGAGGCTTCCTTAAAGCACCCGACCCTCCAAACATATTCACTCTTCAGATATTGGGCACTGAAATCTGCAGAATACCTGCAGATGAGATAGGCCTCTCTTCAAAGTTGTCTTCCTGGGCTTTGGGCTCTCTTCTTCAGGCAGGTGTTGGATTTAAGAGATGTGTGTGTGTGTGTATATATATATATATATATGTGTATATATATATATATATTTGTATGCACACACATGTACACAGATATGCGTGGCTGTGTGTATGTGTATCTGACAGATAGATAAAGTGTTGAATAGCCCAGAGTGCTAATGCTGATTTTCTAATGAAAGGGAGATTCCATTCGAGGCCATAAGACATGTTGCCTTTTTTAATCAAAATTATATTTTCTTATGTTCTTGGTGTTTAACTAATATACAGAAATCTTTGTCCTTTATTTGCTGTAGTCTGATGCCCCCCTGCCCCCACCCCGGACACCCAAAGCTCTGTGTGAACTTAGTGAATTGGGAAGGGGTTGCACGAGGGCTGTCCAGGGAGGCCCCTCTGTGGTGTATTCCTGGAGCTCAAGAGGTGCTCCCTGCACTTAGTGCTGACCTTGCTTTCACAGAAGTGGCCGAGAGGAAGCTCACGGTTGAAGAGGAGGAAGCCAAGAGGATTGCAGAGATGGGCAAGCCCATACTGGGCGAGCATCCCAAACTAGAAGTCATCATTGAGGAGTCCTATGAGTTCAAGGTCAGTAGTTGCCCCAGGGGTCCTCCAAGAAGGGAAAGGAAGAGGCCTCCACTGGGCACTTGTGAAATCAGTCTTGACTGCTGTGACCTGGTGTTTGATAAACTGGTTTAATCTTCTGCATCTTTGTTCCCACAACAGAGCACCGTGGACAAGCTGATCAAGAAGACAAATCTGGCTCTGGTTGTAGGGACACATTCCTGGAGGGACCAGTTCATGGAGGCCATTACTGTCAGTGCAGGTGAGGGGCAGATGAGCAGTGAGCTGACCTCAACAGCAACCCCCGAGGCTTGCACAGATGGGGATCACATCTGTCTACACTCAGGAGCCACCTGAGACAGCAGCTGCCTGGTCGGTGATGTCSAGCTGTTGCATGTGAGCTGGTCATCAGCTAAATCAGTCCAGGGAGCTCGTTAGCTCCAAATATGCTGGCCTTTTGCAGGGAGGAGATCTCGAGTGGAAAAATCCTTCCCTGAAGGCCAGTTTTCAGACTCATTGCTTGTACAGGCTTTGCTCCTTCTGCTTTAGTGAACTAATAACTAGTGCAGACCACAGATTCCCGTYCTTGGTCACGGAGCTCCATGGTGGTGTCCTTGATGTTGCACTTCTAAAATATCTCCTGCGCCTGGAAGTCTTCCAGCCCGGCCCAGCCTCCTGGGGAGTCCTGCTGGGGCTGAGCCCTGGTGCTCAGCAAGGCTTGYAGGGGCATCGGAAAGGCCCACAGAGCTGTGAGCTGCCATCCAGGCAGTCTGGGAAAGCTCAGGGCTTCCAAAACTGTTCCTCACAGCTGGCATTTGTGGGATAACCCTCTCCATGGGGCTGCACAGCTGCTCCTTGTGCCTCATGCACATTGCTGGGGCCTCGCTGTTGGTGGACCCATGCTCTGGAGTCAGGCTCAAGAGACTGTATCGTTCTGRTTTTCCTAATTACGGTCACTGCACTCAGTTCTATGACCTTCTCCAGTTTCCCAAATTCCACTTACTTACCTGTGTGACTTTATGATGCTAATCAACAGTGAGTTGCACAGATTAATTATATAGTACCTAACTGCCTGCAGTGGTTTTAACCTTTTAAGCAGACCTGCTTTTTGATTCCAGGTGCTTGCGCTCTCTGTCTCCAGGGAGAGAGGAACCAGGGATGCCTGATTGGCCCTCCCAGTTTTCAAGATAGGGGTTGGGTTGCTATGGCATAAACACGGTCTCATCTTTGGGGTACTCCCAAGAYGGCTCCCAAGAGGAGCCACACACCAGGTACTGCCTGCTCCAGTACAGGACATCTTGGACCCGATGGCTCCACTGACCAGGCATCAGCTGGGCTGTAGGACGGGTGGCCTCTCGGGAGCCTGGTYGTGAGAACCCATCTGCTCCTTTTGCCTTGTTTGCAGCTGGCGATGAAGATGAGGATGAGTCTGGCGAGGAGCGCCTGCCGTCCTGCTTTGACTATGTGATGCACTTCCTGACCGTCTTCTGGAAGGTGCTGTTTGCCTGTGTGCCCCCCACAGAGTACTGCAACGGCTGGGCCTGCTTCGTCGTCTCCATCCTCATCATCGGCATGCTCACTGCCGTTATCGGAGACCTCGCCTCCCACTTTGGCTGCACCATCGGCCTCAAGGACTCGGTGACTGCCGTCGTGTTCGTAGCCTTCGGCACCTCGGTTCCAGGTGAGGGGCCCACGGGCTGAAGCACAGAGCTCGGGGCAGAGTTGCCTTCCCCACACCCTGCAAGACCCCATGGCCTGGGCCTCCACGTGAGCCCGTGTGCTGAGCAAAGCTCGAGCCTGGGCTCCCCTTTCTTCCTGCCTCCCAGACAAGCTCTGTGGGAGCCTGTCCCCTTAGCTGGGATGTGGGTTAGGCTGGGAAGTGACTTCCTGTCCGTGGGCAGGGTGTGCTTGCTCTGCCTGTCACCTCTTTGCCTGTGTCAGCAAAGGGTCCTGCCTCGTGGGGGAGACGAGCTGCTGGGGCACATGGTGGTGATGACCACCGGGAGGCCAGGGCTGGCACAGCAACCCCATCCAGAGAGCGACTTGGAGCACGAGCTGGCCAGCCAGAGCTTGCCCACGGTGAGCGTTGTGCAAACCATGGGATGGAGCCCATTCCTCCAGCTTTCCSTCTTTGCCCTCCTCAAAGTGAGAGCTCGGCCATTTGTCCTACGGCAGCTGACCCAGTGACGTGTATTGCCCACCAGGAACCCCCTGCCCTCCTCCCTGGCCCCTGATGACTGTGTTTCTCCCCCCTTGCTAGATACTTTCGCCAGCAAAGCAGCCGCCATCCAGGACGTGTACGCGGACGCCTCCATCGGCAACGTCACCGGYAGCAACGCGGTCAACGTCTTCCTGGGCATCGGGCTGGCATGGTCGGTGGCGGCAATCTACTGGGCCTCGCAGGGGCAGGAGTTCCAGGTGTCGGCGGGCACGCTGGCCTTCTCCGTGACCCTCTTCACCATCTTYGCGTTCATCTGCATCAGCGTGCTGCTCTACCGTCGGCGGCCGCACTTGGGCGGCGAGCTGGGCGGCCCGCGCGGCTGCAAAGTGGCCACCACGCTGCTCTTCGTGAGCCTCTGGCTCCTCTACATCCTCTTCGCCACGCTCGAGGCCTACTGCTACATCAAGGGGTTTTAGGCGGCGGACGGACGGACGGACGGTGCTGCCGGGGAGGGCGGCCCCTCCTCCCTTACCTCATGCGCGGCGGTGCTCCACGGAAGGGGCCGCTGCCCGCGCCGTGCTCGGGAGCGCCGGGCGTCCGGAGGGCTGGGCACGGACGGACGGACGAGCCAGGCACCCGCCCGCCAACCCTGCSACGAGCCAGGCAACGCCGAGAGCGCGGCGGCGCTGCGGTGACACGAAGCCGCCCCGCGCGCCACCCCGCCGGTGGCGGCCAGCAGTTCCGCCGGCTGCGACGGTCTCATCTTGTGTAGGTTCTTGCTTCCCTTTTGTCCTGAAAACCCCTCCACTGTAAGGATGCATAATCTCTCTTTTTKTGKYYTTTTTTTWAAAAMRCKYTTTKRAWT
>PTEX01000007.1:1377664-1435337 GCA_003342815.1 Eudromia elegans | reverse complement strand
TKSYTTYYTTTWWTTTTTTTCTTTTTTATTACTCAAAGGTGAAAAATTAAAATCAAGAGCTTCAAGCTGCCGGCAGTGCGGGAATTGAACATGTGTATTTTTTGAAGCCACAAGAAAACAGACAGTGACACAGTGCAAGAACTTCACCACCACCATTTCTTCCCCCACCTCCTTCCATGGCTTTCTTTTTTAAGACCATCACAAGACTGGTATATTTTTAATACTGACATATACACACACACACACACGTCCACAGAGAGAACAGTTCCATGACAGAGGCTGGAGCATGTAGCATCTCAACTCACCTGCCAGGGCTAAGAAAAAAGGAAGAAACTACCCCCAACCCCTCTACTATAATATGTATCCTGTATATTTTGACTATGGCATTTCTCTTTGTATAATTAACTTGGAGCTTGTGGTACTGCAGGGAGAGGAAATTATGTTCATTTACGACAGATAAAAAGAAATAAACGGATGCACAGAAATGGGCTGCCATGTGGGGAAGGGCGGGGGCCCGCGAGACGGGGCCATGGCAGTTGTCTTGCCCAGCTGCGAGGGCARTGGGGCAGCCCCTGTCCGTGCAGGGCGAAGTGACTCTGGGCACGCGCCGCCCCCCAGGAGGTTCCTCAGTATCTTGTGCTGGGCTGAGGTCCTCCTTAAGACACACAGGCCTGCAAAGGGGGAAGGCTCCCTGTTGGTCCTTGTGATGCCTTCATCCCCCTCGGCATCCTCCCCATCCCAGCCTGCCCAAATCTGGGGCCTCGTGGTCACGGAGCGGGGCTGCCGCCCGGCCCCCTGAAAGCGGCAGGGACAAAAGGGGCGCCCAGCGGGTGACAAGAGCAGGAACCCCTCGACGGCGCCACCGCCTTTCCTGGCTCATCCCCTGCTCGGCACAGAGCCCGTGTCGCTAGGGGTCTACGGCCCACGGAAGGTGGGAGCTTGGAACCTGCCTCCTGCAGCACCTCACGGGCGGTTGGAAACCAAACAAGGAACAAAATAAAGCGAAAAGGACCCCCCACCCATGTTAAGGAAAGAGAGGGAGGTAGTGTGTGCTGTGAACTACAGCAGCAGCTGCAGAATGAAATGTTGGGTTGGTAATAAATAAAAATGATACCTATAGCTATATAAACAGCGCTGTCCATAAGCTTTTCCTGAGAGAGCCAACTGCAAGAGGGTGTTAAAACCTTATTCTTAAAAAAAAAAAAAAATGTTTCCAAGATGCAGGTACCCTGTTCTATAACTGTTCTATCAGGAAGCCCAGGTGCTGCAGAGGAAAACAGGGTCTCTATCAGTTTCACCACAGTAAACCAAACCGAGAGAGTCAGCAAACCGAACAAGGGGAATGGCAGCAGTACTTCTGTGCCCAAGCAGTGCCTGAGGGGCAGGGAGATGGGGTCTGCAGGGTTGGAAAAAARGAAGAAAAAGRAAAGAAAGGAAAAAGCAATGGGGAGTGAGGAGCAAGGTCGTCATGGACAAAAAGCAGCTGCGGTGTTAGAGAAGGTGACTGGAAGAGGGTGCCAATGGTCCTTAAAGCACAGCCGGATGTTTGTTTTCGTAGAAAGCTTTATGGAAGGCGTGTACAAACGTGTGGCAGCGGAAGGGCCCTGCACGCAGGCACAGGGGCAGCGCTGCCCTTTGGGTGCCGGTGWGAAGGTGTGAGGCAGATGAGCACCGCCCCCCCACCGCGGCCCCTCACCCGAGCCTTTGGAAAAGGGCACGAGGAGGACGGTCACGAAGGCCTGAGCCCCGGGCCTGCTCCGTCTGCCTGGCCTCAGCAGTGCTGAGAACTGCCCGGAGGAGCTTTCACCACCTTCCGCCGCTGCCTCTGCTGCCATCTAGGCTGGGAGCGCAGAGCACAGGCGGTGGCTCCAAGGGAAACGTCCTCARACCGTCTCTGCAGGGTCGTAATGGGCAGCTCCCACGGGGGCTTGGTGACCATCACTGCTTTTCATTTGGATGTACAAATTCTGTTAGGTTCCTCTTTTAGCCCATTTGCCCATTCCTGGCTAAAACACAGGTGTGGGGAGACTGTTTTCCAGTTGCTTTCCACCTGCTTTCTTGTGCTCGTCTCGCTGAGGAGGCTGTAGGGAAAGGGAGGAGCGACCGCGACCACCAGGGCGGCGCCAGGCCCACAGCAGAGCATTGCTTCCTTCAGGTCCATTGCTTACTTCATTAAAGAACATGCAAGCTAAAAACAAAAAACAACAACAAAAAAGACGCTTTTCAGATTTTATTTTCCTGGGCCTGTTGTTTCTGAGTGTTGCTTTCCTCATTTGCCTGCCCACTTCGCTTCCTGGGGAGATGCATGGAAGTGCTTGCCTGCGCTGTGGGATCCTGTGTTGTCCCTGGGGATCCCTTGGGTGACGGCAGGCCATGGTGTGAGGGTGCCCAKCAATCCTTCAAGAGTAAATCTGGAGGGCCTCGTTTGTGCCAGCCCAAATGTAAAAGCAGTTGGATACAGGGAAGCCCCTGGATTCCTCAGCATAGAAGGGAATCCTGTGTCCAAGTGCATCCCCCCTGCAAACCGCCCCATGCCCTGTTCCTAGTCACCATTGTCTGCTTTATGTGCTTCTGTTGGGCTCCGTGACCACCCTGCCCCCCACCCCAAGGCAGTATGCAAAGGGCACTGAGGTGGCMTTAGCCATCAACCACCTCCCCACACGCCCCCACACCCCCCCAAAGTGAAGAGCCACCTCAGAAGTGGCTTTCAGCATCAAGTGGCTGTTGACCCTGTTGGAGGCAGAGCCCTGTCTGGGGACAAGCATGAGGAGGGTCCCTGCAGGGTGGCGGCTTCTTGAGGGATGGATGTGGATACCCCAAGGTGCCGATGGCAGGGAGGGGAGAGATACGGGCTGGGAGCTGCAGCTGCCTTGGGCACGCCGCTCCCTCCTGGTGGCCAGAGTGCTGAAAGAACCCGCCTTGGTCCCAGAAGGGCCRACTTTGCCGGTTATTGACTCACCCACTGGCCCTTCTCCCCAGGTGACAACCACGCGCTCCTCGGAGCTGCTGAGCACAGGCTTTGAGCCAGGCAGGCGGGCGAGCAGCGCGCCGGGCGCGTTACCACCTTGCTGCTGCTGCTGCTGCTCACAGCTTTGGCGGTGTGTGCGTGGCTCTTCTGGCACGGGCACGCACAAACCYGGCACTGTTCTTGCCACGTCACTCACTCCGCCTCCGGTTGCACAGCTGTGGCTGCTGGATCGCTCTGCAGGTCCCTCGTCCCCAGTGTCGGGGATGGGGGCCAGGCAGCGGTCCCAGCGGCGCCTCAGCACACACGGCACCGGCCGCAGAGGAGCCCTCAGTGGCAGCAGCAGCGTGTCCTGCTGCCCCACATGCGCTCCCGCCGTGCCCGCACCCCGGGGAGATGGAGGCAGAGGAAGGGCCCTCCTGCAGGTCTCACCCATGTGGTGGCACAGATGGCGGAGGGGCTGTCCGGGGGAAAGGCGCTYGTGCTGGAATGTGCCACCAGTCCCAGCCATGAGGGTTCTGCCATGCTGAGCCYGGGGATGCGGCTCCCGAGCAGTGCCAGGCCCACAGGGAGCTGGAGCTGCTGCTGCTGCGGCGCAGCGCGGCGCGCTGGGGCCTGGGAGCTGCTCCCAGTGAGGGGAGATAGATAGATATGTGTGTGTGTGTGTGCGTGTGTGTGTGTGTGTGTGTGTGTGTGTGTGTGTGTATATATATATAAAAAAATATATATATACAGTCACTGCTTTCTCTTTTAACACAGCTCTATGATCATACCTGAGGCCAGCTGAAGTTCTTCAGCATCCCAGAAAATCCAATTTACTGAGGGAAAAGAAACACAATATAGGAGTGACCTGATTTCTCCTTGGTTTAACATAAGGAGCTGTTGACACTTCACACGGTTGTTATGAAAAACAAATATATAGAATTGCTACCCCCGCCTTCCTGATAAGCAATGCAAAATTGCACCCGAGTTATTTAAATGCTCCCTTTGGCTCGGGATATGCAGAGGAAATCCAGGCAGCCCTCTGGCCGCAGGGCTCGTTCTTCTCACAGGTGCCTCTYGCCACAGTCTTAAAATTGTACAGACAGAAAGATGGGGCTTTCCAGGCTGTAACGCAGCCCCAACAGCCGTGCCCCTGTGTGAGGGTCTTGTGTTCAGTAAGAAAGGGTCTTTCACCTAGATTTGAACACTTTTGATTTCTTAATTGAGTTCTTTAAAATCTCTCCCATACTCAGGTGCAGCATTGCCAACACAAGCAGATTCATACCTGGAATTGGAGCAGTGCTGGAACACTGTTGTGGGGCTTGTCTGCCCTTGTCCCTTGTCTGCCTTTGAAAAACATCGTGTTGTCCCTGGATTTGAGGGCCATTTGCTGGTCCTGACTGCTTCATGTCCTTAGGCTCCAGGGCCCACTTGCCGACATACGTCTCCAGGTGTGAAGGAATGTGCGAGGACAGAGTTTGATTTAGAGGCACCATTTTTATCGCCAAGCCACCTGGGAAGCGTCCCAGGCGAGGGCATCGTGAGGCCATTCGTGTGGCAAAGCCACACGGCAGCTGTGGCTCACGGCCTACCTGCTCCTTGCGGCTAGGGACCCATGGAGGAGGCTTTAAGCCCTCCATTGCCCTTCCCATTGCCCATCCAAACCACTGTCCCGGGGCARCTTCCTGCTGCAACACTCATCTCTCTCCATGCCTTTTAGCTGGCTTGCTAATTATAGGAACTTTTAGGCTTTAACCTTTCTGATTTCTGGTTTTAACCCCCTGGTTTCATGCCTACTTTCTCAGGCGTTTCCTCAGTTCCTGGCCTTAGCTAAGGGCCCTTGTTCCCAGGATTTGTAYTAGTCCTTCCCAGGGCTCAGCATGTTGAAGAGCACCTGAGTCCCCATATTGATCCACACCTTTTCTCCCTTCCTTTCCTTTATAGCAGGATAGTTTCTTAGTGACCCTCAACTCTGTCATCACATCTCCAATCTCTTCTATTTTTTAGAGCCTCTCTTGACAGACACTGCCCAGTAGTTTGTCAAATCCATTAATATTTGATATTTTATCTTCTGGAGCCCAAGCATTAGTCCATTTTACAAAGGCCAACCGCATTTTGAGCAGGAGGAGCTGGTGACAAACATGTGAACACTCGACACACTCAAAGCAGCTCATGGGAAGGCAAAACCGCCTYGCCAAGCTGGACTGCGGGTGCACAGGTCCAGCCGCTGGCACCTTTACACGACACAGTCGCCGTGAGCACAGCCCAGCCACCTCAGAAACAACGCCACCCTGCAGCCAAACGCCGTGCCAGCTCTTTCCCAGCACAGCGAAGCCAACAGGGATTATTCATGCGGTCCCAGCTCATGACTGAGAGACAGCAGAGGTCCTCTGGGCCCCACAAAGCCAGAGGTTTACTCTACACGGGGCTCGATACATTCCAAAGTCACGATTCTTACTGCTTGGAGCAYAGCATGGAGCTACTGCGAGCTGAGGGCGATGGCCACGCGCAGCTCTGCACCCTTCACGTATCAAAAAGCAGCGAGCAACGATCTCCCTTGCACCACTATTGAATTTGTCTTAGTAAGGTGACCTGCACCCACTTACACAACAGACTGTGCCGGAAATGGGCAGGTATGTGTGTGTGCGCCATAACACCCAGCACAGATTTCTCTGAAATAAAAGCTACCTTCTGGTGYGCACAAGCCGAGAACCCTTCAAACCCACCAGCGAACCCAGGAAGCAGCCTCCAACACAGAGGGACAGAAGGCCTCGCTCCTGCCAGGACAGCCAGTCCCAGCTTTCCAGGCTCCACGGACCATAGGTGCTATTACATTCCCGGGACCTGAGGGGATGTGGTTTCTAAACGCACTTTGTTCCCAAGGTGTTTTCCAAACTAAYGAGCACCACTTGTGCCGCTCCTCCTGCTCCATCCAGTACAAGCTGCTGGGGGATGGCCAAGGTATTTTGCCTGAAATGGCTCCCAAGGGCTGGCTGCTGAGGAGTCAGAAAGTCAGCATTTTGCACGGTGATGTTGTTAAATTATGTCAAAGGGGGAAAAGGTGGTGGTGGAGGGCAGGTCTGCAGGCAGTATCACTGCTGCAAGGRAAGGCAGAAGCAGACCTGTTTAAACTTCTTTGTAGGGCCCCAGCTGACCCCAGGAAAAACCAGCAAGGCAGAGTAATTAGCATCTTTTTTTTTCCTATTTTATTTAACTTCAGGTCTTAGAGAACTCCAGAAGTGACATCAACTGCTCCTCACCTACCACCACTTTGCTATAAGAAACCACCACAGGACACTGGAGCAAAAGTTACCTATTTTATTACAAAACCAAGATCAAACAGATGTCTTTGAGGCTAACAACCAATGCCATAGGCAGACACGTGCTGGGGCAGGTTAAGTTCAGTATTAATTTTATCTTGCACTCRAACTAGTTCCCCCACAAGGCCATGGAAAGTAGCGCCATGTTAATGCTATTCTCTCCAACTCTACTTCCCCAATCTGAAAAAAAAATAAAACAAAGGGAGGCTTCCTGCTTCTGGCAGGAAGAGCCTGAGACACGCACGGTGGATCCYTGCTGCTCCTGTCATCCCAGCCGCYGCCAGGCACTGCTCCAAGCAGAGCCCTAGGGCGCAGGAGGGATGTCCAGGGTCTGCTTCCAGGCGCCACTCAGGCTGGCCCGGCTTTGGTGCGACGCTGTGGGTGCGAGGCAGAGCACAGGACACGTGTCCCAGCCCCCAGCAGGGACTGCTTCAGACCCACCTTGCACCAGGAGAGCAGGAGAAGAAGAGGGAGGCTGGCGATGTCACAACAAGCGGCATGAACTGCTTGCCACGGACCGGGTGCCTTTTCCCAATCAGGACCAGGATGGTCTTTGTGAACGTCCAGCACACAAGCACACAGCCCATAACCCATCTCCCGCCAGCCAGTGCACACTYGTGCTGGTTGGGCCTTGCACAGACGTTGCCAGCAGCTGCTCYCAGGCCTGCGCACACTGAGCACGTGACGATGCTGTGACCCACGCTCCTCATGTAAGGACAGAAAGGGAGGTGATAGAAACCTTGGACCACAATCGCCCGTTCCAGCACAGAGACATGGATCCTCACCATACYCACGCTAACCTCAGCAGCCACTCCTCGCTGGGCCTCCTTGGAGAGCTTATTCTGTTCAATGGCAACCTGCACGTGAACGGCAGCCTTTCAGAGGGCACGGAGTAGCTCTGCAGTGGGGTTTGCACTGCAGACACCAGCATGGGCTGGCCAGGTTAGAGAGATTTCCAGAAGACAAGACACAAGGAGTTTTAGCAGGTCTCTACTCCCCCTGTCTTGTGGGCATTGACTTCCCSCCATGGCTGCATGAGATAACTCATCCACTCCGCTACTTTTGTTGGATGCAGACATAGTAAAAGGGGAAAAAAAAAAAGAAACAAAAAAAAAAAAGAAAACCGAGAGCTTTTAATTCCTAAAACTACCATACAAAGTAAAGGTGAGTTTTTCTTTTTATACAACTGCATTCATTCTTCTTTCCTACAACAGAATTAGTGAATAACAGGGACATTTATAATTATACACTAAACCAAATAATTTCAACACACAGAATATGTCCCAAGTACTTAAAAGAAATGATGCAATTGAGAAGATGGGAGGTGGTAGACCACAAAATGCATCTATTATTGTACGTGAGGAACCATGAAGATCCAGCAGAAAGAGCTGCTCTTGTTGAAGAGAAGAGTTTTTCTTGACATTGTGCTGGCAAAATGGACACTTGAGAGATCATGAGAGTGTTCCCTATCATGCCAAATGCTTTAATCAGTTCCAATCTACTTCCCATGATAAGAGCTATTATCARTATTAGGCAGTTAYTGAGTTTATTCTCTTAGCTCTCGATGTTGCCAACATGGCTCTAACTTGCTGTACGGGGCCACTCCTGCTGTCACAATGACATCCCACAGCATGAAGATGCCRTGTCACGAGTTCTTTGACCAGCAGCAAGGCCCTGCAGGGCAAGCCCTCGCTCTGCAGCAGTGCAGGGCTCTGCAGTGCAAAGGCAGTTGCTGAAGTGATCCCGTATTAGCACGGCACGATGCCACCTCTGACGGCAGGTTGCTGGTCCCCAGATGAATGGCACAAGGATGCCCACATGGGAAGGGGAAAGCTGCTCTGAATATCCCCTGCACATGGGCAAGTAAATCAGGCTCTCAGGGACCAGCAGGGGCTTTTGCACAGACGAATACATTCTTAGCTCTGCAGTGAAACAACAGGCAGCCTGATGCTGGTTTTAGCAGACTGCACAATCTTTTTGTTATTATACATCATACAGATGAACAACTTGTCAGAGAGGACTTTGTTCTCTTGACTCAACTAGGACCTACAGTTCCAACATCCTTACTGTGTTAGATTCCCAAGACATGGTCTATACTTGCTAGGCATGTCTTCCAAGCATGGACTTGCATTTGCAATTCATTTCTGCCTAAACTGCAACAGAAACTGGTACAGACTGGTACAAATACAAACTACCTTTGTATTTCCTTAATACAACCCTTCTCTAGGCCTACTTTAAGGAGCTCTGCAGTGCACCAATAATTAGGTGTGATCTGTGCTCTCTCAAAAACCCAAYGCCTGCATGATGCAAATTGCTTTGCACTTAGAACTGATGGGGTCCAGCTGCTCCCAGGAAGCAGTTGTTATCTGGCTGTGGCACTGTGTGAACATCTGTGAACGTAAGACATGCTGGTATGCTCGTACCTATGTGCATAGGGATGTTAAGGACATCGGTTTGCAAATAAAGGATGGCTTGGTGGCAGAAATCATTGCATTGCTGTATCCATTAAATGCAAAGTGTCCCTCTAAGTCAAACAGCCTTCAAAAGCAAAAGGAGGGACAGAACAGTGACTCCAACCCCTGTACAAGACAACTGTACAATTTACATATATATTTATATACAGTATATAAAAATCTCTTTCTTTGAGTCCCAGTGAACTCAATTTTAAGTCGTCAGTAGCTGTTCCAATTTTAGAAAGTCTTGATCCTGTCRTTTCCCGCCCCCCTTCCAAAGTATTAGATAATGGCATCGAGAAGAGATTAAAAACATACCCAACCCCAAACCAATTATTAAAAAGTGCAAACGTTCTGGGTGCCACTTCTGCTGCGCTGGATGTTGCTGATGCTGCCTGCTTGCTCACAGGCAGCAARGTGTCTGTCCATCGGTTGCTGGGTCTTGCTTTCCTTTGGGTCAGCTCTTGCCTTGCCCATTTCCACTCCTACACCAGGCGACCTACTGAGAAGGACGGGGTGGGTAAAGCAACACACAGGCAGGAGCAGCGAACAGGGGAGAAAGGCAAATTAAAACCCAAATGGCAGCCAGGGAGGTAAGACACAGTAGAGCCTCTGCTGCGTGTGGCCAAGGGCCCCAGAGGGCTGGGATCCGAGAGGCAGCTGTGAGGCTGAGAACTAATGAGCCCGCCCGGCTGACAAAACAGTGCTGAGTCCCATGGAGCCCTAGSGACTGCGGTGTGTTTAACTACAGACCACCACTCTCCCTCCCCCTGGTTGGGAATGGGCATGCACTCTGGACAAACAGCCGGTCCGACAGCTCTCCCACTGCTCTTCCCCTGCGATGGCCGATGCAGAATGCCACTGATTTAAGGCAGCTCTGCAACTACCGACCCTCCTGAGCAGCAGCCAGCTGGGCTCCTTCCCTGACAGGCAAGCAGCCCTTCAAGGAGGAATTCAGTGRGAGGCCTGGCTGCTGCTGCTTCTCATCTCTGCAACAGCACCCCTGCTCATCCATCACGCACCATGCACTGACATCCACCACGCTACTGAATCTACTGAGTGTATTCTTGGAGCAGSGAGTTCCAGGGATCTGCTACGCTCTTAGCGTCCCAGTAGAGGGCAAAAAGGCTCTGCTTTGCAAGTCAAATGGCTGTGCATCACCAGCCTGCTGGTTCTCCAGAAAGCTTTTGTTAAGTCCTTCATCAAAGGCTCCTAAAGAATCAAAGCTCTTATATGATCAGAGCAAGCGGGCTTTGTAGATTAATAAGAGGTGACAACACGATGAGCAGAAGGCAGAAGTACAGATTTGGCTTTCACCAAGGAGAAAGGTTGTATCAGAGGGGCCTTGCTGGGTCAGTGCTATTTGACAGACCCTGCCAAGGGGGACAAATATTGAGAAATGCAAAATTATTCAGGAAAATCATATCTGAAATTGTCTGAAKAATTTTGCTCTCACAACGCTCAATGACTATATCATAAAACCAGATTAACTTCAATGTCTGTACATGCAATGCATGAGCTGGGGAAGGAGGTGACCTGCATTACACAGGGATTCTGAGTGACTAGGAAGGAACTTGGAGCCAGGGCAGGCTGACATGCAGCTCTGGTAATGCTTCTGCTCAGATTTTAGTGGAAGTTAATACATTCTCACCTCTTACAAATACACTTGGGTTCCAGCTGTTTCTGTATTACTGTTTGTAAACACAGGAAAGCGGGGAAGCACGAATTTTGGGGAGTGTAAGCATGTATCATACGAGCAAAATGAAACAAACATTTTGACAAGATACTCACTGAAGGGGTTAAGGCCTTGTCTTTTTCCATTGGGGAAACTGCTCAGGCTACCTGTAAAATCCAAGAACCACGTTAAAGGCAATAAATGTCATGGCATGACAAAGGAGCTCCRTTGAGCCCTCACATATCGACTGCAGCCAGCACTCCCCAAGTTTCGCATCCAAGAGTCAGAGGAATACGCTTGAGATATCAGCTGCTAGTGTATCTTGCATTGTAGTGTCTCAGCTTCAAAAAATCCAGAGGTTTGACACGGGTAAGCAGCAGCAAGTACAAAATTAAACTGAAGGAGGAGGAAGAAGAACGGAAGGATGCAGGGAATTAAATCTCTGCTGACTGAACGCTTAGACCAAATGATTGAACAGGTGCCTAAAATCAACCCTTGCGCCCATATCCAGCAGGAGAGGAACAGACTGCACAGCTGGGACCGCACGGTGAGCTGTAGGAACATGCACCCTACACCAGGTGGAGCTAACGCCAAGGGCTTCACCCCTCGACATTAAACCCRGCCCTAGGAGATACTAGGCACTCGGCAATCGATAAGCCGTATTGAAAGCTTATTAAACCTACTGTCACCTATTCGGTCTGGATTTTGCACGAGGGTGAATCGACGGGAAAGTGAAGCTTCTGCTTGCAGCCAGCAGCAGGAGGCAGGTGCCTCCCTTGCAGCCAGGCAGAACACCGATCTGTGTGTTCRCATCCGACAGGATGGTGCAGCCCCCTTCACACATCCAAGCAGTTTCACTTGCCCTGGTGCCTCCAGGTGCTCACATCCAATGGAAAAACAACAACCACCACCACAAAAACCCCAACACCTTCTCTGTGCAAGAGAAGAATAAAAACAAACTTAAAGAAATGGGGAGAACGGGAAAGAGCCACGGGAAGATGGGAGGCTGAACTCTAAGACAGAAATGGAGGYGCTGGGAAGGAAAGTAGTGGTGACTTAGTTTAAAATAGATTACAAAGTCGAATCTGTTGGCTTTAAAAACTGTTAATAAGAGGAAYTGTATAGAGGTGGGAAGGTATTCTCAGGCCTTGAACCCTCTCCCAGACCAGCCATCTGTCCCGGCGAGATCAGAGGAACGCCCGTCAGCCCGTTCCTGCGCCTCCCTATAAAACACAGACCTCTTGCCCAAAGGCAGAGCCTTCCAGACCCGACTGGGACTCACCCCGGGGTCTGCCCATAAAAACTCTGGCCCTTTATGAGCCTCCGTCCTCCAGTTTATTGGAGCTGGCCCTCTCCGCGGCTGCCGAGCGGGGCGCAGGCCATAGAGGGGGCTGCTTCAACACGCAGCCCCCGTCGCTGCGGGTGCTTCTGCAGGCCYCGCATGCCGCACCTGAGTGCAAAACGCCGCCGCACGCTCTCCTTCCCAGGAACTGCCTCACTCCCCGGCTCGTTGCGGCTCGTGCCCGGGGCTGCCTGGAGCGAGACCCTCTCCCCGCGCTCGGCGCTGCAGCGGCGAAACGCCTGCCTCCCTCACGAGGGTTTCCGCTCGTGTCTGCCCCGCTGCCCAAGGAGCTCTGCCTGCGGCCGGGCTCTGCTGCGCTGCCACCCCAYGCAGCCGGGACTTCGGAAAGGCACGGGAGACTTCACCTAAACTGACACTGAAGCTTTAAACTGACACTTCTCACTCTGAAGGCAAAGAATATCCCCTTCAGTCAGCTGCTTTCCGTGTAAGCACGGGCCAAGGTGCACATCTATGAAAACAAAACCTACCAAAACACAATATTGTTTAATCAACCTGCATTTTTGACACAGACATTTTGATCCCAYGGCTGAACCGTGCTCCTGGTAGTAGCCTATTCCCAGAGAGGTGTTGGGCCCCATCCCAGAGGCCTTGCTGGCCTGAGGCACACACCTAGTGCCTCGAGCCCAACAAGCCTTGGGATGGCAGYGTGACCATGGGATGGGAGCTGGCAGGAGGAGGCGTCCCTTCCACTGACACAAGGACACTTCTCCCCTGCTTAATCCCTTAGCTGCTCTTTGGGCATGCACAACAGGCTGACTTTGTCCTCTAAACTTGGAAGAATATAGAGGCAAAACTGCACTCCAACGCTCTGCAGCCAGCAATTARTACAAACCTCGCTCAGATCTACGGCTCTGAGATCATTAGACTCCAATTAATCTTGGGTTCAGTAACTTTCCAGCAGAGCTTTGCAACACGTGTCCATCTCCTCTCAAGGACCAGGTCTTTGGAGTGATGCACAGAGCTAAATTTGCTCTTTGATCACAGATGGCTCCCCCCTTRACTCAGGCTGTGCAGACTGCACTGACAAAGGCTAACTTTTAGCAGGCTGTAAATCAGTCTGTTTTGCTTCCACAGTCCTTCAAACAGATAATTGTTGATCAAATGAAGGAAAAGACTGTTTCTGGTACACTAAAGGCTACAAGCCTTCCATCTGTTCTGCCCCAGTTTAAGGAACCATTTGCAAGCTTTTGCAAGCCCCTCAGAGCTGCCTCTTGGTGGCTTCTCCAGTCTGATTGCTGACAAGGGCACCTCTCCATCAGAACTGCCCCAATGGAAATGCATCTGATTTAAGCAGAKTGGAAAGAGCTGTGCAAAATGGCCTCCGGATCTACTGGACTCCTCAGCAGCTTCTTGGGTCATCATAAGCAGGAGGTGTTTTTCACTGAAGCACCACTGACTGACAGGGCAAGCATATGAAGTGACCATATGGATCAAGTACCTAGTGAGGAGAGAATGAACAGAACTATGCRTCTCAGACAGATTTGATCCTAAGCTCAGAGTCAGGTTTGTCCTTAGGAATATCTCTGCCAAATTCTCTCACATAAAWCTTATTTGTTTAATCTATCTAGTGCCCAAGAGGCATATAAAAGTGCTAATTTATGCCTTGTGTTTCCACCAAGCAACATTATTTCCATGTTTGGATGGAACTGTCCAGAAAAAAATAAACAAAATAAAAAAGTTAAAATCTGACAAAAATGTAGAGACATTAACATTTGTATTTCTCATCATCCTTCCAGAGCTTCTTTGAACAGAAAGCAAGGAAAACACGTCATCTAMCATCTCTGTTAAAAAGACCCAGCACAAGCTTGCTCACTGCATCTCTAGAGTCTGCTCCTTCAGATATCTTCTACAGGGAGCAGTTGCATTGCTCTTGGCCCTCTGTATTTCCTTCCCCTGTCATTTCTCCCAAGRGCTCCCCTCCCATATAACTCAGCCATTTATCTGTCATCCCTGARGCTTCTTGGGCCCGTAAAAGGCATGTGAAGCTGTGTGATACAAGGTTAGAGCCCCTTTTTGCACACATAATTCTGTCCTCATGCAGTGAAAGGTATCAAGAAAGTCAGGCTGTGTTCTCAACAAATAGCACAACAATCAGACACAATGACAGATCTCACTTGCAGCTTTCTTTTCCCTTCACTCTGGATAAAAGATGCTCATTTTCTTCCTCCTTTTTTCCCCACTCCCCTCTCTCCTTAAATTCTGAAAAGTCACTTGGCCAAGGCATCACATTCCAGAGAGTCTTATCCCAGGCCAAACAGCAACAGAACTAATTTGGCATATTCACCTTATTGGGAAGGCAATAAAATTAAGGGACAGAGTTGCTATTTTGGTATGTCATTCCTCACTAAGGTACTGATGACTAAGAAATAGCATCCGCTGAGCCAGGGAAACTGAATGCTTCTCACAGCTCATGAGTAATGGGTCAGGTTTATTATTCTAAGATGTTTGCAAAACACCTAAAAAAGGCAACTTCCCTATACCCAAATGCACTGACTCCCTTCCAATTTGTGCTAAACCTGAGTAAAGAAACTCAAGAAAGGTTAAACCTGAAGAAAGCTACCCACCCTTCCCAACCAACACAATGGTTCTAATGCGTGCAGTCCACATAGCCATACACCTGCAGGGGAAATGAGTCCCCTGGAATCTCCCTGTTTGCCTCTCTTGCCAAGTTAATCTGTCTACAGTCAAGAATGACTGATAATCACTGAATTGGGGTTGAACAGTTTCAATTCATTAAATTTCCCCAAATACGGATTTGGTCCAGATCCCAGCAGAAGATGAGGTGAAGATGAAAAAAGAGGAGAAGGAAGGAGGGCAGGTTCATTGCTCAAGACACTAAACAGAAGGAAAAAATACTCTTCTTATTGATGTGTCTTATTTCTCTCCCAATCTTAAGCTGCAATTCAACCCTGGAATAAAAGACAACAGTGCAGTCCCACAATTTGAGTTGCTCTTTTCTCTGTCATCTCATCTCTCCTGCATGCTAGATTTAGCAGTGAAAATAAATATTATTTTTGTTAGTCAACAGGGTCTCTGGAGAAGGACTGTGTCTGCTGGGTCATACATCATCCAGCTTACATATTTCAGACAGCAGAATACAGTAAGCAGTATATTATTCAGGAAGTYGACTTGATCTCAACCACAGTTTCCAAGGACTTATACAGTGTAAGCAGAGTTCTGGGTAAGGTTCATTATTTTGACTTATGTCTCTACAGGGCTTAGCACAAGYGCCTTTAGGACAGAGCCATAACACAAAAAAAATGAACTACATTTGCATGGCAGGATATTAGTTTCACTCATTTTCTCATGTGAAATGTAGTGCTTTTGAATCACCTGGTAGGTAACTGCTTCCCAAGTTTGCTTTAAGTCCATTTAAATTCTTTATTCTCATGTAACAGGAAAAGAAAAGCACTTGCCTCCTTCCTTGCTTACTCCCAAGCAGCCCTTCAGCTCTTGCAGCGAGATAGACTTGTCCTTGTTGAGGTCACAGTAGTCGGTGAAACGTCGGGCACATTTCTTRGGCTTGGCTTTCTTCTTCACGTAACGCTTGAAGGGCTTCAGCTCCCGCTTGTTGATGTCACTGCTGCTGTTGTTGTCCAGCTGGCTGAAGTACCAATGCACCACTCGCTCCTCTAGCGTGTGGCTGGGGTCTGGCTCGGAGAACCTGGAAGACAGGAAGCACAGGCCCAAAGGAAAGGGGTGCTTTCAACAGACAAGAACATGCCAAGGAGCCACTGCCGCTTCCTGAGTCATAAACACAATATGCCATATTTAAGGCAGGATAAGTATGCATGCCTTGTAATCTCCTCTCAGATGAGCTATTTTGAGAGAGATTAACTTTTTCTAAAYATGTCCTGTCACACTAACAAGAGGTACCAAGAAGGTTCTGGAGAMCAGCACCCTCAGTAGCTCAGGTTCTCCTGACAGTCATTGCTGAAATTTGTCCTATTTCTGAAAGGATCCCTTTTAAAGCATAAGCAGCAGCCTCAAGTGTCCTTTGGATTCTTGGGCTCCCACTGAAACTACGGACGGGCGAGTCACAAATGCCAACTATCATGGTAGCTTCTGTGATAACAACACCCAAACTTCAGAAAGAGAACAAATTCATTTAATGTAAGACATTTACAATCTGAAAATGTCCTTGGCGTGAGGCAACATTCCTACTGTGTCTATTTATATGATCTGAACTCCTATGCTGCATTTGCAGCGCATTTACTGCTTTTCACATGGTTGATTTATATACAAGAATTCCACAGCAGACAAGCACCAGAAATCCATTAATAAGCAACACTACAGAACTGGCAACTTTATTCTGTTACATTTCTTACTCATTCTGATATTACACGTTTGACATTATTTGGCTCCCAATTTCCTCCTGTGGACGACAACTAAAAAGATCAGAAAGATGATGAGAGAGAAAACAAACAAACAAAACAACAGCTGAGGATGCAGGAGTCGAGAATGCTGCCATTCCATACCAAGCCAGTACTGAGCAACACGGTTATGTCAGCCTGCATAGGCAGTAGCCTGGTATCTGCTGCAGCAGCCAGGAGAAAGGAGCTCATCCTCAGTGATATGTAGGGCCAGGGGAGAAACCTTCTTTAAAAGACAGATTCCTCCAAGAGTTGCTCTCAGGCAGTCCTCTCTGTAACAAGTGTGCCAGCAGGGTAAGCTGAAATGATGCTGATCAGAGGCTCAGGCTTGAATCTCAATCTCAATTCAGAAAGTAATAGGACTAAATATTTAACAGTTATACTGAAAATTTCTTTCAGGGGATTAGAAGAGAGATCATTCTTTTGACCTTCCAAGACGATCAATTTTGCCTCTAGAACGCAGCTACAGAACTAACCACCACCCTACCTTGGTAACATACGTCACTAGTGAAGGGGAGCCTGCGAGAGGCAGAAAGCAAGCACTGGAGTTTACATGGAAGACTCATCTTTGGTTTTGCAAATGGGAATACAATTTAGAAAAGAAGCCCCTATCCAGGGGCATCTGGAAGCCTGACAAGTATAAACACACACGAGAGAGAAGAAAATAAACTGCACAACCTTTTTCCTTAGGTTTTACTTGTGAGTATTTCCATCATTTAATTTTTAGTTGAAAAGCAGCTTGGCACTCAGTCACAGCATCTGCTCAGTGTACAGTGCAATAAACACTGGGGTGAGGAAGAGGAGGCTGGGAACTTAATTTGGCTTAGCTTTGGGAGCCAAAGGACAAGCCCCTTGTGTCACCTATGGACAAGCAGATTTGCAGAGACCTTCCCAGAAAGCTAAAGAAGTGCCCAGACTTTTCAGGACCTTGAAACTGTGTGTGAAGAGCAGGATGACAGGCGAGAATAAAAACATCCTGTCGCTTGTTTTTATGACATTTATGAACACAGTCCTTGGCCTCTTTCCCTTTTGGAAATAAGCTGGCTATCATTTGAAGACTAGTTTGTTTCCAACAGCTACAAGCAAGAACTAGAAGTTCTGGATGGCAAGGGCAGATCATCTGCTTTTGCTGAGACAYAGGAACACTACCTGATCCGGGGTTTGTCTGCACCTTGGCTTGCCCTTGGCTCTGATCTCCATTTCTTGAAGGCCCAAAACTAGAGAAGCAGAAATAAAGCAGAGCATCCCTAGAACTAAGAGCAGAAAAACAGACAGGAACACAGGTTGTCCTCTATGTGGTGAAGAGTCACTCAAAAACTGTRGGGAAAACTGTCTTCTTTTTAGAGACAAACCAAAAGAGGGAATATAATTCCCTTTGGTACTTTCATAAAGAAAAACAAGGAAATGCACGGGTTGATACAAATGTCTCACTCGTGAGGTGATGATCTATCTATGCTAGCCATTAAACACATACTGAGTGTTCATGCTGACAGACAAAGCATGCCGACGGAATGAAAGGGAATTATTTTAACTTCTGAGACTGTAGGAGGAAAGAAGACACTGTCATTATTGAKTTTTTATCACTCCCTGTTGGCTGGTTAAGCAGTATTGCGGTTCTCATGTGGGTTGCCTGTCCTCTCCAACGATTATACAGAATATATACAGAATATATACAGATCATACAGCCCAGAAAGTACTTTGAGGAGCCACAACATCTCAGTGCAGCCTTATCTACCTGGCTTATTGCAAAATCAGGTAATATATCGAGATGACTGAGGTTAAAACAGAACACCCAGACATCATGATTTCGACAGCTGTCCCTACAAGACACTGGAGCTCCATCCATGAAACATGATTTTATGGGAATTCACAGCATTGCTAACCACCTAGCTTTGATCATGCACCATGACAACATACATACTGGGTCAACTGAAATGTCAGCTCAAGCAGAAATTTCACTGTGTCTTCCAAGAGAATTTCTCTCTATTGTCTCTCCATCCTGCTGCAAGAGAAATAAATCAGCTCTTGAAGGCACWCATCATTTGTTGGACTGCTTCTCCACTCATTCAGACCATAAAGGAATCAAAACAAACAAGTGAGAGCAAAGCTGCTCTGTACGCTCTTGACTCACAGCAGGAAAACATCTCTTGCTCTAACACTAGTCACATGAAAATTCACTGAATTCCAATCTCTTACTCCAGTGCAGTAAAGACTCTGTAGAAGTCTAGTAAAGAGAGAAGTTTCTCAGCCTTCTCATGTCGAGCACATTTCAACTGTACCTGCTTTTCGCTCTACRTGTGCTCTTTAATACTACAGTGAAACAGCCCACCTTAATGGATAATAATTCAGACAAAGAAACCAAAAASGAAAAAAGGAAAAAGCAACAACAAACAACAGAAACAAAGCAAAAAACACTACCAATAAAAACCAGCCTGCATTACCTTCATCACCTTCATACGTGGTTGTATCTGTCAGTGGTAGTAAGTCACGGATGAAGGTGGTATGTTTACAATTCAAGACTAGGAGTGGGGGGAATACTTAGAGCACAGAGAGCCTTCCTCTGATATGTACCYATGGTGCTGATGCAAAGACAAGGTTATATAACCTGCAGGCTGCTACAGAGGAACTTGAACTAATTCACTTACCTAAAGCTCAGTACTGGGGGAGCAGTGAGCTCAAAGTTAATTCTCCARATCTCACGACATGAGCTAGTAGATTTAGCCACACTGTGCCACATGAACCCCCAGCACCAGCAGGGAAACCTGCAGCTGGAGCTGCAGTGCAACCCTGCAGCTGCACTGAATTCTGGAGAAGAGGAAACCAGGAAAATATATGCCAAAATGCCAAACAGACAGCTTTTCTGGGCATGCCCTCTGCATTCATCCTATCCCTAGCAAGACAGGAAGAGTTAAGCCAGTGGGAAGGACTGGGAAAGAGGATGTGTAAAGTGTAAAGTACAAAAGAATGGCAATGTCAGGTGCTCCCCACATATAGTGGGCAGTCAYGTTATCCTCCATAGGATTGCACTGTCAGTGCGTAATGAGTAAACCGAACTTCTGAGTAAACCAAAGCCCACTCCTATGAAAGCTTCTGTGGAAGCTTCTGTGATCTGAAAATATTTTGCAAGTATATACACCTTGTTTGGCTCTGTGGCTGGTCAAAAGATGGATGTGAACAAAGCTAAAGAATTGCAAGATAGGACCCATGAGAATTATTGATTAAGAAGATCCCCAATGTGAGAGGTGGAAAGTGGTAAGAGTTTAATAACTTAAGGTGCAAGTCATACTTATTCTGGCTCTGCTCCCACTTATTGGTCTCCTTTTGTTCTTCGCTGCGGCTGCCTGTCCCAAAGCTACAAACTCTAACTGGGGAACATGGCTCGAATGTAAGAGGATTACTCTAATGTAATTGCAAAAGGATTCCATGCTTGTTTTCCTCATTCTCTGTCATGCAGCAAAAGAACCAAGCTAACACATGAATAAGCTAAAYAAACGCATTACAGAGAACCGATAATCCCCTCCACAGTTAGAACTTAAGTTATCTTCCTACTACAGGCTCCATTTTAACCTCTCCTCTAAGTATGTTCAGAAAAACATCACAAAACTTTGCTGAAGTTTGAGGGATAAATCATTTAGAAAGCTTAAAAAAAATCGTTCAGGAAGTTTAAGAAACATCTCCCTCTGCCCCTCATTGACTTTTCAAAGAGCCTCCTCTTACACTAACTCTCTCAATCTTTAATTAGGCTAGAATTTCCATAGGAGCATAAAGAGAATTTGGTATCCAACTTCAATTGAAATGCAATAGGAGTTGGGCATTAACTTTCCTATACTGTTTGAAAATGTCAGTCTTCATTAAAACATGGCTCAGCRTCAGAACACCCCGGAGATGTGCCGAGTTTTGCTGGTCTGCTTCAAACTACTCAGCTAGAGCATGAAAGGGAACCTTGGGGGCAATTTTCTGARGGACTTTTTAGGGCTATTACGTGGAGAATAATTGGCAACTTGAAATGAAGGGACACAGCTGGCGTGTTACATATAGGGACAACTGCTGTAAGTTGCCCCTTTAACCTAAAATTCCACAGGGCATTAATATTTTTGCTGCTCATGTAAAAAGCTATACTGCACACATTTTGGCAATTAACATTCATTTCTGAATTGGCAGGCACCAAAAATACTTTCTTAGATCAGGGATATCCAGGCTGGGATTCCCTTTGCTCTGTTTTACTTTAGTCCTAGTGTGATACGAGTATGTCTGACTTAGAAAATTAGTCATAGACTGAAATGTACCAATGCCAAGTCAGAATTAAAAAAAAGCTGCTCCTATTATGCAGGATTTATACATAAATAACTTCAGATATATGTGTTTTCAAAAGGATACCAAACACTGTTTAATAAACCAATTTCCTACAAGCGCTCCTTTAATTGCTCTGAAAACATACAGTAACAAGATGTGCCTTGGAGTTATTACATAAACTTAAGAATGAATTTTACCAGAGATTTTCTGTTTCAAAAGTCTAAATGAAGTCTACTTGGCTATTTTGCTGTAATATAAACCAGGGCCATGAGGAAGGGAAGTTCTCATCTCATTTACATTATTGTAAAGCAAGAGTAACTCAATTAAAGTCAATAGCTTTGAACTTGCTTAAACGAGACAAGACCTATAAGGGATTACAAGGTTGTTTTAAGCAAGCCCAATAAAAAAAAAAAGTCTTATCAGGTTTTACTTACATTGCCTGCAGCAACCTAAGTTGTACAACCTCACTGTGCTGCTACTAGATTGTTTTTCACTATGCCAGGGAAAAAGTGTGCAGTTCAGCACAGCTTTATGTAGTATTTTAAATGCAGATCACTATCATTTGTGCCAATGTCTTCCCCTCACCAAGTAAAGGCAACACGGACATCAGCTGCAAAGTCACAGATAGCTTTGAAGCATAAACAGGTAGTGACTTGGAGATAACGYTCAGAAAAAGCAAGAACTTTTCACCCTGCATTTTCAGGTTCAGACTAAAGGCCACAGGGTCATCTGTTTTGCTATAGATCATACTCGCAGAACATGAACCAAATCACTCTTAAGAAAACAACTTAGGTTTGGCTCCAGCAAGTTATTTTGAAAGGCATTGGGCCTAAGATGAAAGTCCTGCTGAGAGGGAATCCACTCCCTCTCACTAGTTTGTTCTGCCTTAGGATCACCCTCCAGTCAAAGAAATTTTGATCACAAGTTCTTTTCTGTGCAACTAATCCACATCCAGCTCTACTAGGCTGATTTTGGATCTCCTGAAATAGCTAGTTATAAGAAATCATTTTTAAATCTTTTTTTCAATACCTAAGGAAAGTTGAGCTCCAAAACTGCTACTGTTGGTCTTTTCAGGCCTTGAATTTTCAGCAAAACTTTCCTCTGTGATTGTTGATGTTATTGTCAGCTGCCAAGGAGAAATGGGCACCCACTCCTGCTCCTCCCTTACCTGATACTCCTACTAGCTACTACTCTGCTAAATATAAATATAAATATAAATATAAATATAAATATAAATATAAATATAAATATAAATATAAATATAAATGTTCACATTTCTTCCCCAGGCCCAGATTGCAAGCTCTCATTCATTTCAAAGCCATTCATTTTTGGCTACTGTCTCAACTCYGTCCATGCCCCAGGTCTGGAAGCAAGGCCCTACATCCCATCTACCCACCTGYTGCATCTTAAAACGCAAAGGGCAATGTATGGAGCCAACAGACATGGGACCACAGCTTGCTGTTTGCCTGGCCTGCTCCCTTRCAAAAGGCCCAAGCTTTTTTGGGAACACATCACAGTTTGCTTCAGATCATTGGCTGCATTTGTTCAAACACGGAAAAAGACCAGTCACAAAGGTCACAAGCCTGAGAATTTCAGCTTGAAAGATGAAATGCTGAGCATTGTAAAGGAGCAGAAAGGCTAGAGAGGAAATTAGTGYGTGTTTAAATGCAGCATCTGCCGTTGTTATGATGAAAAGAAGAGCTTGCAGTAAGTGACGCTTGCCTTACAAATATGCTTGCCTAAGCTGACATTAAGAAAAACCAGACAGCCAGATCTCCAGCTTCTCTTTTCAACACAACATTCACAGCACACCTGGGCCAGGGAGGAACAGGATGAGCACTCTCATAAATCCAGTACTTTGTTAGTTGTTAAGGCTGGACATAAGAGTTGATTAGTCCTATAGGGAAAATATCYCTTCCTTTCTCTCAGAATAGAGCTTTCATTCTCAACACTGAAGAACACTTGGGCCACTGAAACAATCTTCAGATACTCTTAAAGAGAGGGCTCAAGACTTTTCTACCCTTGGGAAGTTTGGAAAGCAKAACTCATTGCAAAGAGACTCCTTCCCAACCCTGCAAACTCAGGGATATGAAATGAAAGTTGTACAGATTAAAATTTTATTCAAGTACCCAGGATTCCTTGAAATGCTTTTGCTGCAAAATAAATGGCCCCATGAAGGCATGCTGCAATGGAAATCTTGATGTGTGCTTTTTTGGATGTGTGTCTAGCTCAACTGATACACGTGGAAGTTTATACCAGAGTMGTTTCCTGAATTTAATCATGACTGTGGGCAGGCAGCATATTTTGGTGGTAGTAGCCTTTTGCCTTACAAAGGATGGCCTGCTAAAAGGTTTCTTTTTTCCCTTGCACACGGGGCTGCTGAYACTGGAACTGTAAATAAATCAAAATGACGACTGTGTGAAGAGCTGGGCAGTGAAAAATTCTGCCAGAAAGGGCCTTATTGAAAGCTGAGCAACACACAAAGCTTGGGGAACATTAGGAAGCAAGCCTGCTGCGTTTATAGAAGTGCAGTGGGGGCATACATCTTTAGTCTCTACAATATTGGTTTATACTAAGCTTTATTTTAAGAGTGATGATTACATTGGCTGGGTTTCAGCCTCTGTGCCAAGGATGCCAAATAAATATCAAATACTCTCTAGGGCTTCCTGCCACCCCTACCCACTGCATTTGAACCATGCAAATTACACAAATTTGACATTGGAATGCTCATGGCTGGGAGAGAAYGACATACTTCCCATCCTTGGGGCAKTTTTCATCCTGTTTATATGAACAGAGACACGCTAGGCATATATTGCTAATTCGACGGGTTACAGAATATTCAGCTTGCAGACATTCAGCCACTGCCYTAATTTGTAAGGTCCAAATGCAAAGTTGAAAACATATGGGTGCACAACGAGCCATACCAAAACCAAGAGACACAGCAGTGCCACCCAGGAAGTTTTTGTTCAGAGCAGTTAAAGATGACWTTGCTTCCTTCTGCATTTCGAGAGGGGAAAGCCTTGGATCTGCATTGTTCTCGATAGGCCGGAACAATAACCATAAAAACAACCCATGCACAAAGACACCTCCTCCATCTCCACACCTCTGTGAGCATGACTGTGCTACGTGCCAGCCCCTAGGCCAGCCCTAGGGGCTGGGAAAACCAGGRCCATGGAAGCCTTTCCTAGACAAGCCAGTAGAGCACTTTTAAACCCATGGCAGTCCATTTTGGGGGCCCTGCTCAGCCTGGCATGCTACAGCATTCAGCCACACAGAGGGGATTTTCTGTTACCAGGCAGAAGGGGGAGACAAGACTTCAGCTTTTCKGGAGTTGCCCAGAAGAACGTATTCCAGTGCAGCCCTTGTGACAGGCCTGATCTGCTGCTCCTTCCAAGCAGGATGAACAGGCAACTGGTCAGAGGGGAGGCTCATGGAAAACAGCTACTCTCCTCATCCGCAGACTGGCTTCAGCCTTGCAGAGAAACCACAGCCTGGTGGCACTGCCAAGAACCCGGCTCACATTCTTCACTCCCTGTGGTAGCCACTAGGCCACAGGGCCTCCTCTGATCCATTTGCATTTTATTAGGCCTTTTCATGCACCAGAGGACAAAAGAACAAGCTACTTCCTCCCACTGAGCTCTCATTTCACACTTCAAATGGGCTATAGTAACCTTTATGGTGGAACAGCTGCCAGGAAGGAGGGGCAGGAAGAGGCAGGCAGGGCTACAATGACAAAAGGGAGTTTGGAGATGAGGCATCAGCTCCTCTCTCAGGCATYCGGCTGAAGGGGAATCAGCTGGGAGCAATGGACCTCCCTCCCAGCGCCCCCACGGCCTCGCCGAGCTCTGCAGCCACCTCAGTCACGTCAAGCTCCAGCGCTGGCAGACTCACCTCCCACCGGCAGCAGGTGCTGCCGAGTTGATAGCCTGCACCATGTCCGTAGTGAGCGCGTCGAGCAAGCTGGTAATAAACTCGACTTTCTTCCCTTCTGGGCAGCCTGCAGGAGAGAGAGAGMAAAACAGACAAAAAAGAGGATGTTTGATGTGAGAATGTGCAGGATGGGTCTCCAATCCGAGGTCAGCAAGGATCAGCCAGAGCCTCCTTTGTTTGCAACACGGCAGCCATCAGCAGGCCCCAAAGAAAGGCTGAAGAATCCCGCAGTGGGATTCTCTGCTTGGCAATTTGTCCTGCTGCTTTTATCCAGGCACACACAGKGTCATCAACAATATCTGGCAGGAGGACTGTGTGGTTAAGCTTTACAGCCTCTCCCAGTTCCCTACCAGCATAACCATGGGGAGGTGCTGGAAGCGCCTGGCAGACAGGAATTCCCATGGCGACACTTGCAGAGAAGTTTACAAAACAACTYGCTACCTCCTGAGTCATCCTCCTCTGAAAACGTGGTTGTTCTGAGCTCCTAACTGACAGCTTAAAGCTTCCCAAAGCACAGGCCAAAGCAAGCACTGCCTCTTGCACTCTCCCTGGGCACAGCGCGCGTTGCCTGCCAGCAGCTTCCACAATAATTCAGCTCCTTGCACAAACCCACTGCACGGGAAAGTCGTCAGACGAAGCCATCGCATGGCAATAGCCTCCAGTCACTGCTAGTTTAGGCAGGATGAAGTGTCTAAGATGAATTTGGTAACCATTTCCATTACTTAGTCCTGAGACCATCCAGTTACCCACTATCATAACTACAGATTTGCAGAGCTTCCTTGCCCTAACGGTGCTAGCCTCATATGGCTGAGAAGAAAATCTACATCTCCTCACCTTTATGAGGCCATCTATGAAGTTTTCTTGATTTTTCCAACTATCCTTGAACATACAGAGAAAAGAGCAACAAGAATGCTCCATTTACCATCACATTAACATTATAACAATCATTTTTAGCCTACCAAGAAGCTACTTAWCATCTTCAGAAGTGGCCTCACTCTGCACAAAGCCTTTTTGGTCGCTRCTTTTTGGACTCCGCATCGCACTGATGGGACACAGGAGCTATCACCATATCCTTCACTTCACCTCTTTCTCAAATCACCATTCACTGCTAATTAGTCACCTGATTAAGAAAATGGATATCAAGAGAACAGTGGCCTCCTAGCCACAAGTAGCAATGTCAACACTTTCTGTTTTTCCTAGGCGAGCAGAGAAGCACATGTAACCCACAACAGAGCACCAGAAACGTACCTTAATCCCATGACAGCTGACAGCAGCTTGCGAATTGCTCTAGCAAAACTCTCTCCTTTGCAGTGTTACAGGCTCTGTTCTCTGCTATATCCACCCAACAGTCCCCAGTCTGTCTCCATATCATGTGTATTACGCACACGCACACCCCTTAGTGCTCGTTTGGCACGTGGTCCAGAAAATGTCAGCATTGTAATAGGTAAGCTGGTATGGCAGCCAGAGTAGACCGCTCACTTAAAGGAGCTTTTTGTTGCAGTAATGAGAAGGTTGAAAACCATTTGCTAGAAGTCATCTCCCTGGGGTCTCAGCATCTCACCATCTGCAGGAATTAGCAGCTTGCTATTTGCTATGTGCAAGCAACACTTCCCTTCCTCCTTTCTTCTGGCTCTTGTGGGAACAGCCAGGATACAGTTTTTGAAGAGGGCATGTGTATGTGTGCAGGAATTTGCACTTATGTCCTTCCCACCTTGGCCTCTGCGGAGTCTCTTCATGCAAGACAGGGACATGCTGCCTGCAACACTTAGAGTCTGAAGAATGGGGAAACCTCCAGAAAAAGAATAAGGTACACAGTCCCCTTCACACAGCTGAGGACTAATGGAAGGATCAGGATCAAGGCAGTTGTTAATCAGAATTGAATTTTTAAAAAAGAAGAGAGAAAAAAAATCCTCTCACTCCTTCCTTGCAGTTCTGGCTCATCAATGAATCTTCACATCCAAGTGCAGCTAATCAAGCAAMCTTCAAATCTCCAACAAGAGATTAAGCAGTACAGCATCTCTCCGGGAGACAAACCAGGACAAGTAACTCTCCCGCTCCATATTCTAGTTCCTCAACAGACCAGTATATGCTGTGGCAGGACCCTCATTCAAGCCAATGCAGTCTAACATAGAGCTGAAAGTCTACCCAGATATGGAAGAAGTGCTTGAGCTGACAGAAGCTCCCCTGAAGCCTGATGCTGGGAGCAGACCACTTAAGAGTGTCATGAGTCCTCTTCAACCTCACAAAGTTTCTGTACCTTCATCCAGCTGCAGTCCAGAGGTGAGGAAGAAGGAAGAAGTAGCCAATCTGTGTCCTTGAGAGATCAGGAAGGGGTTTTCAAAGAAAGAGCTCCAAAGCAAAGGATTTTTGAAAGAGGAGTTCCAGAGAGGCAGGGGGRAGTGCATGGAGAGGCAATAAAACAAAGGGAGAAGAGGTTGGGGCGGGGAGGGAACAGAAGGTTATTCTATTCTAGCACGATTTCCAAAGGAAATGAGCTTTAATACAATCATTTAGCTAGTCTGCTCGTTTCCTCCCCTATCCTCTATAAAGTGATACTTGAAGCAATTGGCCAATTTCACTCAAATGTGAAGGGAAGGCAGATAGGAAATTCCAACAAGTCTTGTGAAAATGAGCAGCTGGACAAGAGAGAGCTCTGCTGAGGGCGGAGTTGCTAACCAGAGAGCTTAGGGGCCCAAGGTCAGCAGCTGGCATGGGAGAATTAGGAGACACAGGAAGCAAATCAGGACCAAATCTGATTTACTTGGCTACCGTCCTCARGGACAGTTCACTTTATGCTAGCCCTGGAAATGGCTAGAAAGGATCTCGAGCTATTGGTTCTTTTGCAGTGCTCTGCTACCTCTTCCTCAGGAGAGAGAGGGCCTCACTGAAGCTTCTCCTTCCAAGCACCCAGGAGAGCAATGGCTAATCCCCTCCCTGAAGATCTCCACTCTACTCCTCAGCAAGGCAGAGGGAAGGAAAAATAAGAGCAAAAGAGGTAGAACGTCTCTCTTAAGAGCTGTGCAGACACCTATGCCCAGTACCACCTCCTAGCAGGAACACGGTGTGCAAACAGTAAACTCTGGACTGTTGTTGCTTGGTTAAGGGGGCAAGTAAGCAGCAAAGGAGGAGACTGGGGCACAGGCAGGAGTGGGGGATTCAGCCGCCAACATTAGCTTACAGTGATAGTCCTCCCTGCCCGGACTCCTGTGACAGGGCACTGACAACATACAGTGATGTCCTCACTGACTGCTCAGGAGGTATCAGGCTGCTGAAAACCAAAGCACTGCTAAATGGAAAAGATCCTGTCTCAGGCAGGCTCCAAAAAAGAGCTTTCAATGCTGAGGCCATACTTTCCCCAGGGGATCTGCAGGCATCCTTTTTTTTTCCTGAAAATTCTGATTTCAGATGCATTTTCAGAGAAGGGCACGCAGGCAACAAACCAGTCCCCAGGGCACTCATCTTTTTATATTACATTACTGAAACTGAAAGAGATTCACAATAGCAAAGAATAAAAATCATGGTAAAATACAGACAATTGGTGGAAACCCCTCCCCACCTCCTGAACAATATTGTTGGCCTCTTCAGAGGCTCAAGGCAAGGAAAAGGGAGAAGACAAAGACAGGCTGCCATTTCTCTCTGACCTGGAAGTTCTCTGTCCTTGAACGGATCATCGATCTCCGTGCTCTTCGATCTGGCATCGCTTTCACACACTGGGGTTTCATAGCTGAAAAAGGAGAGCAACAGATCCTGAACCATGGGATATACCTTTAGCTTTGTAAGATGATTGCTGGGGGGCTGTCATCTGCTCTCTATGGGGAATATGATCAGAAACGAGCAGAAGAAATACACTTCTCAAGCATCAAGCTTCTTAAGGACAGCTAGCAACACCAGGAGAAAGTGGGGAAAGAGCTTCATCTGAAATACAGTATCAGCTACAGTCTCATGAACAGTACCAGGTCSTCATCCAGCTCTGTGGCACTTTTATTCAAAACTGGCCATGCTCTGCACAATCACTGTATCCAGCAAGTGTTGAAGAGCCAGCTCCTAGTGCTCTGTCTCTATAAGGTGCCAGCCCCAAAGCCTGGGTTCCAAATGACAAGAGAACAGGTTTAAAACACTGAGGCACTTAAAGACAAATCTATCTTTACCTTAAAAACTATCAACACACAACTGAGACCCACTCTAGACCTATACTGACCAGGATCCAGGTAGCTGCAACATGGAAATACAAAACAGAGGATAATGCAACAAAGCCACTTCCTTTTTCCATCACTCATGCCCCTGGCTTGTGCTCTAAATAAAGGCCTGACGCCTGCCACCACCCTAGCCTGCTACCACCAAGCCCCAGAAGATAGGGCTGCACTGGCAGAACACAGAGCAAAAAGCAGTATTCAGTATGATCCAAGGCATTGCCAGCTCTAGGGAAGGTAGTATAGYTAAGGCTGCTGACTACCCTGGAAACAGGAACTCACGGGGTATAGCAATTTTGTTTTCTTCACATTGCATTTTCTCTTGGCAGGTACCCCTGCAAATTCCAGTTGATTTCAAGGTGTACARCTCTTACCGAGTAGAAGTACCAGGCAGGGGGCGTCCTGTGTCCACCAGGACACACCAGCAGTACCCCGTTGACTGGTGGCATTGTACTGGTTTGTACAGCCCGCCCGGAGCACACTCGGGGATGACGATACCCTCCCGAGGGTTCTGCCTCGCCTCTTCCAGGGCGCTCTGTCTTTCCTGGTCGCATGAATGAACTTTCTCTGGAAGATAAAGAGGTTAGAGCAGGATAGAAAGAAAAATTAGTCAAATCAGGATCACCTGCTGCTAGGCAGACCTGTTCCAGCAGTCCTGGGAGGCCTGTGCCCATTCACTGTATACACCAGGGGGCCTATAATCCCTTCCCTCTTTAGGGATTGAGAGGGACTTGTGGGTTGAGAGCACTTCTCCTTACCGTCAGTTGTGACACTACAAAATCAAAAATTACAGACGTAGGCTGGTCCTAGCACGCCAGGACCAGCAAGAGAACAGCCAGGTGTTCCCATAAACGCAAATAACCCAGGTTTTGGAACRGAACATTGGCTAACATTACTTCATTGCTACTTCAGCCCTGAAGTAAGCATTTCCCAGATGATGTTTTCATACACCCAAAGCTCCTCATTTGTGACTTGTGTTTTCCAGTTAAATGAGGGAGGCAAACACTCTTCCCGTCTCCCACCATCTCTTCTCCAAAATGCCTTGACTGATTCATCTCCCCTTTCAGTAGTGTCCTTTAAAATTGGTCTGATGAAGCAACTACCTTTAACACTGCCTTTTCCAGCGCAGAGAGCACAGACACACATCTCTGCAGGATGAGACACTGTCCTCCCACAACTGCCAGCACTGTTCCAGCTCACTCAGCCTAGGTCCACTTGGAGAACAGGTGCCACCCAAGTCTTACCTCCTTAAGCAGCCATTCCGAGAGACCAAAGGTAGGACCCTATCCCTCAGTAGCTTATTATGCAAAATATGTTATTTTCCAAAGACAATGTGAACTGCAGAATAACAAGCATCAAAGAACAGAAGTCCACAAAGTGGCTTCTAGAGCCTGCCTAGCACCTTCTGACCAAAAATCTCTTCTGTCACTGGCCACAGAAGAATAATGTGTAGAGAAGTGCCAGGCTGCTGCCTCTTAAATGGACCGGCCCTTAGCGAGGGAGCAGTTGCACACAGTCTCAACAGGACACTAATCTGCAACAGAAAGAAGCACTCAGAAGTCTTTGGCTTTTTGAGGAGCAGGAAAATGATTGCATACTCAAAACCACCAAAAATATTAGCCAGAAAAAAGCTGCATGTGGGAAGAAAGCAACCAAAGATAATGAAGAGTAATACAAGACTAAGTTTAGTGTAAAAAAATTAAGACAACACAACTTCTAACTTCATCCTTCAGAGAGTGATGAAAACCAGACAGGGGAATAGGAAAGCTGGGGAATGAGAGCTCTTCTATCCTCTGCAGTTTACTTTTCCCCCGCCCCGTCTCTTTTCTTTTTTATAAGCCACAGCATCTGAAATTCTTTTCCACTGCCAAGAATCACCTCCAGCTTTCAGTATATAAAATGCTTCAGTATATAAAATGCTGTGGCACGCAGTGACGCAACAGGTTCATCCCCAACCTGCAGATGTTTCCGTGGCCAGGCAGCAGACATGGCATCACACGAGCATCCTGCCCAGAGGACAGGCACAGCACCAGCGTTCTCCCACCGCTTCCGTGGCGCTTGCCTACTTGTCCGTATTAGTTATGCCTTGTTCATAAAYGTTGGAGTAATTCTTGTTCTGCATCTGGGTAGCATGAGGAGTCTTCTTTCACAACTAGARTTCTTCACGATGGTGCTAGCAGATCTAACACAAGCAATTCCAGCTGTTTTGCACAGCATCACCTGAGTAGAAGTGCCTTGGGTGCTAGGGACACTACTGCTGATGTCTCACTGAGCYGTAGAAGCTAAAGAAAAGAGTTTCAGAGACCCACAGAGGTCTCCCCTCCTCAGKAGTTCAGACTTTTCTTGAGGCTGGGAATGTCACAGGCAGCTGAACTTTGCCACCCACAAACACACAACTGAAATGCAGAATAAGAACTTGAAGTGTCGGCAAGTCTGACTCAAGCAGAGAGAAACCTGATCAGGAAGGAGCAGGAGGGAATAAAATCAACAAAAACTGAAAGGGAGCTCAAGCCTCAGCTGATATTTAAGCTGACTTCATTTTGCTGACAGATTTCACGTCTTTAAATAAAGGCCCTATGACTGGTCCCAAGCTGTATGTGGACAGAGAAGTCATTCAGCAAGCAGCCCACAGGCTTCTTAACAAGCCAATTACATCACAGGTGCCAGTCTGCTCAGGGGCCACTTACACCGTGGCCAACAGGTGAGCAGGACCATTCATGCAGCTTGAGAAAGCAAAAGGATGGGCAGCATTCCTTGCCCACCATCATTTCATGGGATAAGCAAAAGAGAAAGAGAACTTCTGATGACAACTACATTCCATGCATTTTTCTATCTAAATCCCAGAAGCTCCCTAAGTGCAAAAATTCAAACCACAATTTCTCAACTCCTTTGAGTCTCACAAAACTAGCAATAAAAATGTATCTGGAAAAAAACTGCCAGAGCTTTTTGGGGCATCAGACCAAGGAAAAAAATGCTACTTTTTATTGAGAACAAAGTGATTTATAAAAAKGAACTTCTCTTCTAATGAGCATCTTATTTTACATACACACACAGTAAGGTATGCAAGTTACATAGAGAAGATATGTGGAGCTTAAACAATGCTTATACTGTGCCATAAAAATGGCAAGAATTTCTTTGCACATATCAACAGATATGTGTGGGAATAGAATGGTCAAAGAATTTGCTCCAAAATACAGAGCTAATTGATAGTCATTCCTATTTGAAGGGTGTTTAAAAGCTGAATGCCATGAATTTTGCAGTTTTTGTTCAGCTGACAAATAGATGCAAAACCCACCATTACTACCAGTATCAAGTGGCCCTTCATTAGCAATTGTAGCAGTGCAGCTGAGAGCAGGGCGAGTAGATGCTGCTTTTCCTTGTGTGAAACGTGCTCCTARAAGCAGATTTTATGGAAGTTTCATCTGTGCCATCTCATCCTGAAGAACATAAGAACAGCCTTACTGAAGCAACTAAAGCTCCTCTCTGCCTTGTTTCTAACACTGATCAACAGCACGTGCCGAGAGAAGACCAGAGGGACAGGACAACCATGTGTACGGTCCTCCCATGTATTCATCAAATCTCAACCATTCGTCAATCAAACTTGACGAAACAGACAAAGATTTCTTAATTCAAGAAATATCGAGTTCCTGTTCCATACATTTACCACTTCTCTCCCTCCATAAACTTTTATTGCCTTTGACATCCCACAACCAGCTTTGCAGATTAACTACACATTGTGAGYGGAACACAGCAGCACAATCTTTGCTTTTATCAAAAGCTGGCTCTAGCTAGTTTGCTTGCTGAACCTAGTTCTTCTGAAGGAAGAGACAGTGGACATCCATTGTGCAGTCGTTCTTCTCTGCTTCCCACTGTTTTATATATTCCTATTCATATCTCTTTCACAGGCCAAAGAGTCCCAGCTGACCCAGCTGTTCTTTCTATGAACCTGTTCCAGATCTACATCTTCCTTGAGTGAGATGCAGAGCAACAAATACATTGGCATTAAATGTTAGCTYTGGGAATAGCCTTGTGGAACCTTCAGCAACATCCATCTGCTAAGCAGACTAGCACTGCTCTCTGGAGAGGCTCCTTCCTCCAGGCTGCTACTCTAACAGCACTTAATTTCCTTRAAAATAAACAAGAATATTAACAGATAGGATATGTTGTAACAGCTGGCAAGATCAGCTGGGGAGCCTGTACCATCAGCTTTCCCAGTGCAGGATCTGACACACACTTGAAAGACAGTCTTGGGGCTAATGGAGGGACCGTGAGGTGCTGACCCYGTCTCAGTGCGCTGGCACTGAAGTCAACCTGTTCCACTCGGACTGCTTACTGGAAATTCTGCTCCTGCTGCCAAGCTCAGGTCTATGGAAGACAGTGAAAGTGCACGGCCAAACTAGAAGGTTCAATGCCAGCTATGAAGTTAAGCTGTCATCTTTGAAAGAAGGACATCTTTATGTGCTGGGTACTTTAAAGCCCATTCCCTGTTTGAATTTATGGGAGGATACRGGCACAGAAAGATAGAGAACACTTTTTTCTCTTCCCTAAGTTAAATATCTAGGGAGAAAGAAGAATGTTTAAGACASCAAGTTAACAGCAGATAAACAACCTTCCTAGTTCCAGTAATAATATTGCTTTTTTTTTTTTTTCCTTTAAGGTGCTGTCACATTCTGCTATTTTCTGCCATCTCTCTGGTGACTCACGACAGCCATCAGCAACAGCTGAGTAACACTGCCAGCCCTCTACTGTCAGGGAGGGAAATCTTTGGGACACAGGAAATCTAGATTACAACAAATCCAATGATGGCGAGAAAACAGAGAATGTATGCACACGCAAAGGACAGAAATGCTGGCAAAATATCTATTTTACCTTAGCTGTTCAGCTCTAAAATACTGAGTCTTTTTTGTTATCTGTTATTTTTCACCCTTGACTGTTTCTAACACTCCTTAAAACATTTTTTAAAGTAGTGTCTCTGAAGTCATGAACTATTGCAGTAAAACAGGACTAGGACATCTACACTTGCACTTTATTTATGAAACAACTTTCCCGTAGTAAAGGCCTTCTGAGAAATACATCGTCACATTCATAAAGAGCTGTCTCATTCCTGGTCCTGCAAGCATTCACATTCAAACATATATCTAGTGCCTTCACACTGGAAATAAAAATGACAGATGAGGTTAGGGACTCATCTGACTGTCTAATAAACTAGACAGTTATTAAAGAGATGAGGTGTTTGTTTACCTTAGAAAGCTGAGAAGAGAGAGTGTCTAACAGCTTCTAACCAGAGGCTTCTGTTAACAGCTCTCGTGCTCGGCTTGCAGGGCTGGAGGCAGCCAAAGCTCCGCTGTGGAGACCAGGCAGCCTCCCCTCCTTCCCTCCCGTCACACAACAACTGGCTTTGGCTTATGGAGCCAAAGGGTGAAACCCCGATGGCTGCGGCTGCAAGGACGCTGTGGATCATTGGGCAGGACAGAAGGAGGATTTCCTGTCCAACAGCAGATCATTTGATTTTTTTTTCTTACACACCTTTTATTATTGGTTAAAAAAAGATGATAAAAAAAGACTTAAAACACTTAAAATAATCACCTTGGAGAGAACTCTACATCCTTGGAATACAGGAGCAGTTCTTCCAAATCAGGCCAAATAGACAGTGCAACTTCTTTCTATGCTTCCTCCTCAGTGAAGCGATGTGAATAGCCTGACCCCAGAACTACAGTTCTAGAGTAGGGCAGATCTGCTTCTCTTTCCCTCCCTCTCTTCTTTGGACCAAAAACTTTTCCCATAGAGTCCCCACAAAAAGCTTCAGTTTTAAAGAATAAGCATTCCTCAGAAAAGGAGGGAAAGGTCTTTTAGTCCAAGATTCTTGACCAGTCACCATTGTCAATGCTGCAACAGGGACCTGACTTCAARCAATATTAAGAAAAAAAAGCCAAATACATGCTTCTCAATTCTTTTGTTCCAGTCCCAGAAATCTCCTGCATGAGGAATGAGTGCAGTACAGAACAGAGGCAGTAGTAAGGGTAAATAATGCCAACTTCCTATTGGCATCCTGTTCCAAGCTAGAAAAAAGGACCGAGTGTCTTTGTGCCTCAGTTTTCCTCTCACTCAGAGGAAGTGTTTGCCTGTCTCCCAGGGAAGTTTAATTCAACGAAGTTGATTTCTTGTTTGCACTTGGCCTCTCTTTATATTGCTGTGCCAGAGCAGAGGAACCATGAGCTTGTTATTTTAGCATACCACAAACTCCAGCTTAAAAGTCCTTTTTTTGTTGCATAAAGGAGCTATAATGCGAATGGGACCAAGCCCCACCCTGGAAGGACAGATGCCTCAGTTCAGGGATGGAGTTTACAAAAGCTGCAGCCAGAAGGAACAAGCCTCGTTCCAAAGGAAAGGCTCAGTACAGTCTAAAACAGCAGCCGAAATCGGCATCTCTTCTACTTCAAAGGGGAAAGATGGTTTGAAAAGCCTGGGGTATGTACGTTCACCGGGGCTAGCTGGACTACTAAAGCAAGTCCAATGCAGCGAGCATGCACAGAGCAGGGATGTGGGCGGAGGAAGGGAAACAACCCCTTCTTGTGTTTACTAGGAGCACAATAACAGCTGAGCAAATACGGCTCATGGGGATAGCATAAATCTCTCCACACCTCCATTAGTCATCAGTGCTGCTCTGCGCTCCACCCTGCTCTGTATGGGACTGTGGTCCTTGCAGGGTACTCTGGCTAGCAAAAGATAAAGAGAAAAACCAACCTTACAGGTGCTGCCACACTGTACCAGTTGAGCAGCCCTTGCTTTACCTTGGTACTCACTCAATTTAACTTCTCAAGGAGAAGCTATAGAGGAAACAGAGGTTGCTACTGTTCCAGTGCTGAACAAGTACAATGTTAAGCTTTAATAGGTCCCTTATAATTTTAAAACTGCTTTGTTTCAAGCAGCTCATTGAACTTAAACTACCCACAAATACATCACTCTCTTGCCTTCTTCCCTCAGCCTGAAGTGATAAGGCTGTACTCTAACCCCTGCAGGGAAAAGTGATCAGGGAGCCAGTTCCTGGCCTCTAGCTGCAAATAGGGAAGAAAAGCTGAAGGAGACGTCACAGCAAGTTTCCTGCATGTAGAGGCCCTTTTCTGATGCACAACCCATGGGCTCACTATGCAGAACCTAAGGGCGGTAGGTGCTGAGGGAGGAGGTCTGCTCTGCACAGTTTCTAGATGACACAAATATGTGTCTGCTCCTATACATCTTCAAATATGCTGGTTAGAAGCTACATGTCTCTGCAATTCCATGTCATCTTCCAGAAAGGAGTAGGACTCCCTCTACCATCCCACCTCTTAAGCAGTCTGTCACAGAGTCCTTAGTCTTGCCGCCCTTCTAGAGCTCTAGCTAGACTATTGAAAGAAGAGGGAGAATGAGCAGAGGAGACTAATAGAAAGAAGGTACTATTTATAATGGTTTCAGTTCATCATCCTGGCAAAAAAAAAATACTGTAAATATTTACTTGATTGTATACAATGCATTAGACTACTTTGATTAAATTCTAGCTCATTGCAGCACAATGASACGTGTGTCATTCTCCTAAGAAATCTATGGAAACATGGACTATAGTTACTTTGAGATAATTGTCTGTGCCACAGGTTATGAAAAGCATGTCTCAAAAGTTGCCTTGAAGTACTTCACTATTGAAAGGTGAGTCTTGTAGGAAATTCTGTTAAAGGACCAATTTTGCTAGGAGAGGACAGCATGCAATTTACAGGCACTGAAATCCAGACAAGATTTAAAGTCATGTTGAAAAACAGTTTAAAAACAGTATGATCACAACCCCTAAGTTTAAATACAAAGTATAACAACCAGCAAAGAGAAATCCAACAAAAAGAGGAAATTACTGGCGAGACAGCAACACTTGGAAAAATGTGGTCAGAAGGTGAGGTAGACTGCAAAAAAAAGTCTACAAAGTCATGCTGCTGCAAACAAACGAGCAAGACCCAAGACAGGTAAATCTAGTTGTGGGACTTACTGGCAGGGGCATCACACATCAGACACTAGTTACTGATGAGCCTTTCCATCAACTGCGTCCAGCTCTGGGCACTGCACTTTGACAGAGAGGTGGACCATTTGGCAAGAGGGCAGAAGAGTGCAAAGGAAGCGTGCAAAGGCCTAGGAAATTTGATCTATGAGAAAAGGCTCAAAGAATTCAATTTGTTTAGTCTAGGGATGACATTCAGTCTTTTGAGACATGAGAGCTGTTATATGAAAAAGAGGCAGTCATAGATCATTCTTGCTCTTCCCCAAGGGTAGTTCAAGTAGCAGTCAGCCTACTTGGAGAAGAGAGATTTAGGTTTGATACAAAAAGCCCTGGTGATTAACTGTCCACTCAGAAGCCGCAGCGGAATCTCTGCCACAGCATTAGGAAAAGGTTACATGTCAGAGCTGCTGCTAGCTGGACATGACTCTCACCATAAGCAGGGAAGAAGAAACTATGAAGCTTCTTCAGATATTTTGAGTCTCCTCACACTGAATGATAAGTTGCAGATTTTAGACAATTGAGGCAACCCCTCTGCAAGTATAGCTTAAAATGACAAAGGGATTTGATCTGGTTTAAGTTTTCAGATTGGAGCATCTGATCTCCCTGAAGACTCCGGTTTCCACATACTGTATGAGCGCTGTAGCTGAGCAGTACCTTCACAGTGACAACAGCTCCCTGTTCTAAACAGAGAAAGTGTTACTCCAAATGAAATTCTGTTCAACTCTTCATACCATGACAGTTCCACAGCAGTAGAGACAGATTCAACCTTAGACACTGTCCTTGTTATTTTGAGTGGAAGAATCTGTTATTTTTCTTCTCCAATTCCTCTTTTCTATTCTACATACTTTCTAAGCACTGCTAGCTTGTGGCATACCTAGCTCTGAGATAAGACACCTGTCTTTAAAACTATTCACTCATTTTCCCTACACTCCTTTCAAGCCACACTCTTTCCACACTAAGGAATGCAATCCAATAAAATGAGAAGCCATAGGTGTTTCCATTGAAGCTTTAATATTGTTGAGAAACTATTCTTCACTCCCACACCTGTTTTTAATAGTACTTGGAACAACTGCTATAGAAATTGTTGAAGGTAACCTGCCTGCCTCTGCTGGCTGGGATATAGGAGCATACTATTTTTACAGTATAGTAAAAGTTTAATTATGGGACACCAAACAGAAAACTTTTGAAAACTGACAAAAACAGTTAAGAAAAATACTCCAGTCTGGTCTAGTCAACTACAGTAACATTCCTTTTTTTATGCTACTGCTGGTGAGTAACAGCAGGGGTCACAGACAAGCTGGTATGGTGATGAATCTTCATGTAAGAGCTGACCAGCTTTTCCCTGCAGTAGTCAGCAGTTCACAAGCAGGCAGAGGAGATTACCTGTGAGGGGACAACTAGCACTAACTCCTGGACACTTCGTCTGAGCCACAGTCTCTCCAGGCAAACTGCTCAGGCTGCGGAAGTTACATGATCTAATGTTGATTCAGACACCAACAACGTGATGGAGAATCCACTCCCTCTGCATCAGTGTCATGTGATGGAGATAGCCCTCTTCCACAAGAGGTCAAAAGGCAAGGGAAGGACTACACAGTGGCACTACAGCTGAGGTCAGTATCCTTCCAAGTAAGCTCTCTCTGAATTGCAGCCTTCCATAGGAAGCAGTCCCTCCATTTCCAGGACACCATGTATCAGCTGGCACYGGGGCACAGATCTAGAGAGAAGCAGCAGCTTTGTCCTCTCAGCACCTAAGTTCGCCAGTTCAGTGAGCCTAAGGTGAGACAGACGATCCCAAAAGGACCAGAGACCTTCTCGCATTTTAATAGATGAACGTAGAGAGCTGCCATCCTGTTCACCCTGTGTGACTAGCAGCCCATTTAATATGCCTCCCTTCCTCATGTGCTCCACGAGASTGAGGGCAGCCTTTTTTAAAACATACTCTTCTCTCAGCCTAGGTCTGAAGGCTCTCTGACCACCTTGATTTGTGACTGTCCAGCAGCAACCCTTGGGACGTTCTCGCAGAAGATTTTGCCAGCTATCTCCTTGACCCTTCAGTGGTTTGAAAAACAGGAAGTCATGTCACCCCCATGCTGTACCACAAAACATGTCACCCCCATGCTGTACCACAAAACATCTGCATGTATCTGCTGTTGCTCATCTTTGTGGTGCGATAATAAAATACAAAAAAGGACCACAAAGAAACATGAGGACGGCAGTTTTTACTCATGGGCATCTACACAGCAATATACATAGGAATCTTACAACACAACTCTTAGGTTTGTTGATGTAAGACTCTTTGAAAACATGACAAYGAGGAGACCACAGCAGACATTTACCTCATGCCCCATGCTGCTCCTCCACAAGCCCTATTAATATTCCTGCAAGGTCTTGCACATTTCCATTTTCCTCTACTAACTCCATCTCCAAGGCCCTTCTTCACCCTAAGCCTAGTACAACGGGCAGGACACTCATGGCAAGGAGTAGGGTTTTCCAGGAATTCTGGAATACAGCTCAACTGCTTATAGCTCTRTGCTGTGTCAAGTCACAGCTATGGCCTGCTTGAACAATGCTGGGGGCAGCAGATGCTCTTGTAGGTATCTTGGTCCACGTATCACTCAATCCATCTTTTTTATTCAGTTGTYTCCTCATAAATCACTTACACTCTCAATTCTGTAATCCCAAATTCCTTTATGGGCTTCTGGTTTCTGGACAGGTATCCAGGTCCATCCTTTTTCAGGGGGAATCTATGAGCATAGATCTGACTATTATATTTCAATAGCTTATCCTTATTTGTGGCACTTTAGAAATGCTAAAACTTTTCTCTTAAAGTTGACATTCAAAGAGGTAGAAAGGTTGGTCAACACCTGACATGTTGTCTATCTGCTGGCACCAGCATTTGCTCCAATGCGTGTCTAAAGATCCACRTAAACCCTGTGCTAAAAGCTACTGACATATACAGTGAGAAGCACTTCACTAAGGAATTACTTCAGCAAAACAATGTAACCCTTTCAATATGTACCAGCCCCTGCTAAAAGCAAAACAAGCTCCACAAACTTAACCTCTCCACATTCCCTCTGTCCCTATAGGCCCAGGGAGTATCCCATGCTAGGGTCTGTTTCCTTTCTTTTTTCTGTCCAAATCCTTACTGGCTTTGGTTTTAACCTTAAATTTAGGAGACAGGGTCTCTTCTAGAAAGGTCTATATGCCCCATCCTTGTATCCTTGATACCTGCTGCTCCCCTCTCGCTACTCCCCATCTACTCTCCTCAACTGGCAGCTGCAGAGTACCAGTTATGACTATGTCTAGAGTAATTTGTTTTCTTTCTTTGGGGGATGGGGGGTGGGGAGTGACTGAATTCCTTGAGAATGATTTATCGCACAGGACTCAGGGGAAGCTTCATTTATTTGCCTAGCTGCATACGGTTTAGCACCTAAGGTTGCATGCTGATTATTATATGTTATTTTTCCCACTTGTACACTTTGCACCTTTTCATAGAGCAGATTAACTGGTCCCCAAGGGCATGGTATTTATGACTGTGCTTGCTGGCTGTCTGGGAAGGGTCCTGGTCCTAGACTCTTCCATTATCCCCACAAACTCCCTTCTTGACCACACCTGCTTTACTGAGGCCATGGGRGAATCACACTCGGGTGTGATACATCACATCATCTCAGAACTTCAAGAGCGAAGAGGAAACAAGCACCATGAGGCAGAGGAGTGACTGAAGCACCAGACATTCTGCTTCCAAGAAAGCAAGAATTCAGTAGGGAAGAGCATATAGATTTGCAATGAAAATAAAATGGCCTTGATGAGTCTTCTCACTATTATAGTCAGTGAGAACTTCTCCTGATTTTACTTCATTTGCTACCAATCCAGAATCAAAATTAAAATGAAATTAATGCCCCAACTTGCAGGACAAAGGCAAAGGAAGACACAGAATTTGGGGGTAGCAGAAAAGGTAGAATCCTTCTGACCCATTGGTTCCCTTCCCCTTCTGCAAGTTCTTGTATCATTCACACTTTTTTCCTCTGCCACTATWGGGAGGTTCAAAAGCCACTGCCAAGTACTGAGCCCAGAGAGAAGAACTGAAATGTTTATCAGGGAGGACTGCAATCTGCTTTAGTACATCATCCCCATACATCAAAGTTCTTTACTTAYAATGTCACTATAATGATGTATGTCACCACATCACACTTACACTTAGCTGCCTCTTCTCAACCTGCTTTTCTGCCAATATGAAAGTGCCTTTGCCTCCACCCATTTCATCCAATTCATGGCCTGAGTTGTGCTAATCAGCAGGGTTTTAGGGAAGAGTCTACATCCTCTTATTAATTACTTGGATGAYAAAATTAACAGTTGGCATAGGAGACAATCATAAGGTGAAACTAACACAATCAGTGTAGTACCTGCAGAAAGCAGGAACTTAAGGTCTCRCACATCTTTAAATAGTGACATGGGCAGTTGTGTGTCCTATGGGGAGGATAGGACTGCTAAGGATGAGGCTGAGAAGACAGGAAGGAATAATGACAGGTGGGTAATTGCCCATGCCCTTCAAAAAAGAGGAAAAAAGTATCTCCATAAAGAAAAGAGGAGAATAGACAAACCAGAGAATCCAGGTCCCAGCCGTACGCTTGATACAATCACATCTTGCCTCACTATAGGGATCTTCGGCAACAAACTGCAATGCAATGCTCTTAATGCACTTCAACATACATACAATTCTCAAACTGCTTCTCTCTGAGAAGCCTTAAGTGAATTAAGATACAGAAATGTGAATTCCAGCTCTGTGCAGTCAGAGCTTCAGACAGCACAAACTTCTGTCACTGGAAAGTTGTCACACGAGATGTGTATGCAGTTTGGGTATCAGAGATGAACAGAATAGCCCACATACAGCTGATCCCCCATTCAACAGACAGGATTTTGAAACAAACAGCTACTTTTTTTTTAAAACTAGGCACACACAAACCTGTCTTCAGCTGCTAACCTTAATATATTACTCATTCTTCCTTTTAAATAGCGTCACAATCAAAACCCCAGTGACTGCAGAATATTTACTTGAGGCTGCTACTGCTGGTTTCTCTAGAGCTGTTTATTTTTCCATGCATGAGCTCATTACATCACTCTGTGGTTTTCTTAAAGTTTGTCAGGGAAGGCTGGATTCAGGTTGGAATCTCTTGCTAAACAAAACCAAATCATTTAGTAGCACAAATGGATTTGGAGATGGTCCAAATCCGGAAATGAGGAACCTCCCATGGATTCCTCAATGCAGATAGGTTCTCCYAAACAGGCAGCTTGTACACTTATTTTCTTGGAAGTAGGATGGATTATCAAGTGTTTTTCTATAACAAGAACCATTAAAAGAGTGACTTGAACTTTTCCAGGCAGGAATATGTTGTGGGAAGGGGGAAGGTAGAAAAGGAGCAGGTTGAAGGATTTTTACATGGAGCATGAAAAGATTTCCTAACCATGCTAATTGGAGAATGGATATTGCAAAGGTCACTTCATCTCTTTTTACTTTGATAGTGTTAGAAAGAATTAACACATTTCAGAGGGCAGCACTGAATAACAGGCTTAATTTAAGATGTTTGTGTGTRTTTAGGGAAGGTGGAAATCAATTCAAAACAAACCATCATCTAACAATTTTGTCATCTAGCCATAGCAAATGAAGTGTTTTGTTTTGAACTAGGTCTTTCAAATGTCATGAAAAGAAATGTTGACTTTTGGGCTCTTGTAAGATTCACAAGAAAGCAAACAAAGTGTAGAAGAACACCAACTCTTTGGCTACTCAGGAGTCCAGATGTTGCCGCATCTTTACATGTTTGATTCCTGCCTCAGCCTGAGAGGATTTGAACCTGCATTTCATCCCACCAGCAAAGTAATCATCATTCTACAAGGTGGACTAGCACAACAGCACTAGCTATTCCTCCTAGCAATGTTATTTTACTTGGCATGTAAAGAATCACTGACAAAATGGCTGGAGGCATACGGATTCTCAGCCAAGGAAAGTCATTCTAATTTTCCTGATCCCTAGCTTAATTAGTATTTACATATGCCAAGGAAATGTAAATGCTCCACAAGAGAAGGCTCTTTCAGGATAACCTYCTCATTGCTTGTCAGTGCTAATTTGACAACAGGACAGACCTCAGATGCAGCTCTTGTGAGATATAGATSATAAACAATATGGGATATTTTAAACTGGATGACGCAGAGGTGCTACAGCTCAGCAGCTCTGCAGTGCTTGGCTATTTGCAGGTTGGTTCACTTTGAAGGGATATAGGAAATATGGAAGATCACTTTCAGCTAACAGATACAACACCYAGACACAGGGCAAGGCTTAAAGCCTTGTTGTGAAGGGTCATGRACAACCTGGGAAGCACAATGACTTTGCTTAACGGTTTGAAGTGCTTCCCAGCTCCTTTCCCTTGCTCCTTTTTCTCCAGGAATTACCCAAGAACAAAAAAAAAAGCTCTGTCTAAAGGCAGCTTAAAACATCACCTTGTAACGGATGGTTATGAGATACCTTGCTCTAAGGTTAGGAGCTTCTACTGAAGCACAACATCTCTCAGCCAAGAGCAGAGAGAGAGCAGAGTGAATACCAAAACCAAAAATCTAGTTCTGTGCTAGTACAATTTAGCTTAACCTTTTAAAAATAAATGAAAAATCAGAAGTGTGCTAAGCTTTAAGATTTCAAAGTGCTAAGGGTCAAAATAATTAAACTCGCTAATTTTGCATGTCCATCTAACAAGTGTTTCATCATCTTCAGCCAAAACACAGGTAGTTCAGAACTTTCAGACATTTGAAAAAAATCTGCTATTCATAAGATTTTAGTTGTTCAAACCCATCTACCTACATTGTCTTTTACCATATGCAACAAGAGTCTGAAATGAAAGATACTAACAGGGGGACTAGACTTAGTTGGTTAAAAGAAACCACATCTCACATCAACTTTGTTTGGATGAGGCAGCATTTCTTGATATCAATAATTCATTTTAAGAGAGGGTTGCATATTTATGTCAGAATATGAAAATTCATACATAAAATGGGCAATCTAATCTCTTAATCAGGTACTACAGCAAGTCAAATGTTTATAGCATGAAAGTCACCCTACCTTGGCTCTTTCRGGCCAAGGCAGGCTAGGAGAGAGGCTCTTCAGTCAAAGACTCTCCACACTGTCTAGTCTCTTTGTAGCCTTCTAGAACTAAGATCTGGGCAACTCATTTCCATTGCAACTACCTACTAGCTTACTAGGTAAGAAGTAAAGTTGGTCTCMGAGACAGGCAGGGCCAAAATTACAGGATTTTATTACAAAACTCTCAGCTTCAGTTGTCAAAGTGGTTGCCTCTGCAGYTCACAAGAAACAATTTCATTTACTCTGTGTGCAAAAGACTGCTGCTGCTGAATGCAGATACTCCTACCTCATTTGAAGTTTCCAGATGATCCCTACTGGCAGTTTCTACACAGACCACTGCCGTAAAAAGAGTCTGAGGTGAGGAACTATAGGCAGTGGCTAGAAATGGGGGTCTACGTAGTGATGATCTCTTCCAGTTAGGAGCTCCTCATCTTGCAACACGACAGCAATCTCTGTCACTAACCTCTCACTGATTTTACCCCACAGTGGGAAAGGGGCASAGGGAGGTTAAAAGAATTATTGAAAGATCTCTGGTAATCCAGGAATAAGATCAGGTACTTCATGCTATCACAGTTTACCTGTTATGGAGGCTCGTTGGCACAGTCATTTATTCCCAGCATATATTGTTTAATGAAATTTACCGAGTGGCAGCAGCTCCTATTCAAATCTTAAAGTAAACCCATGGCACCTTCAGACAATTTCCTCCTTTCTAACATCCCTTTTCCCTTCTTGTTTTCTTCCACTACATTTAAAAGTAAACAAAAACCATACTTATTTAGAATTTCTGTGTCTTCAGATCCTTCCTTTGTGTGTGTGTGTGTGTGTGTGTGTGTGTGTGTGTGTGTGATTTCAGTGTCCCTCTTGTCTCCAATCTCAAGGTTTTCATCTTAACTTCTCACCTTGCTGCTCTCTTTTCCCCTCCCTCCCCATTCACTCATGTTTATAATCTTTTTATGTAGGATCTTCCCTTGTCCATTCTGTTACCCACAAGAATTTAATTCTCAGTGTTCAATAAGGACTGGAAATAAGTAATTTCTCTTGAAATAATCCAGGCTTTTCTGCATCAAAAATATCCCCTACCAAAGAACCTTAAAGTTGCCAGAAAAGAAGTCCCTCGACATTTGTTCTGCTTAGACCAAGGCCACAGTCCATCTCCGAGCCATATGCAGCATACTACAGTTATTCTCAGAAGGGCAACACTTTGAATGTCCATGAAAGTAGAACAGCAGACAAGACCAAGATGGAAGCGTCAAGTGAGTAGTTTAGGGTTTCCCTAGTTCTCCCTAGGTTTGGGGAGAAAGAAATCCTGCTCATGACAGCTGCTGTGACGTTCTGGCCACAGAGACTAGTTGAAATCGTTCTATGGCTGGTATCCCAAGCTCTGCAACATGGTAAAAGCAGCGCGGTAGCTACATTGAAGAATGAATGAAACAAGAACAGTGAATCACCACAGTCTAACAAAAACATTTTTTTCTCCTTCTTCTGGATGGGGGAAATTCCATTACCTGAATTCCTTATACTGGAACTGTTCAGTTTGGAATCTTTGATGACCAAGTGCTTAATCCAAAGGGTGGGAGCTGTGATTTCTGAAAGACAAAAAATAAGTGCCTTAGAGAAAAGTAAACCATCCAGTGAGCACGTGTGGTGCTACTTGTGAGGACAAGGCATGTTAACCACACTGAGCATTAACTGATGCACTGTCTTTGGAGATACCAGTACTCACTCCCCCCTGCCCCACACCAAGTCATATCTTCCATCTCTTATGACCCATTTTAACTTGTCACAAGTTTATCTTCCTCATCTCATCAATATTTTTCTCCTCTTCCCCTTTCATTTCCTGGCTACATTTCCAAGCCTTTCTTGTCAAGACTCAAAAATAAAAACAAATACACAAATAAGAAAAAATAAACAAATAAAAATGATTATGTTGTATGTTATTGTATATAATGAATTCCACTCAAAGACATGAAATCCAGATTTWAAAAGTCAGTTTGGACCTTAAATATTGCCTTAAGAGCCCAAGAAAAGCTGACCACAGCTTTGTCAGTTCCCTAAMACAAACTACAACAAAATCCAAAATAAACAGTCAGAGAAATGAGGATATTGTTGGAAACACTTAAAARGACGCCTGTTAAAGAAATAAATTGTGGTCAAAAAGCCTAACGCACTACAACCAACACGTCCAAAAATAAATTTGTGAAAGCAGTGCTTAAAGCTCCTACTCTGATGTGTTACAATCTGTTTCAATACACAGCAGAACTTGTCTTGAGCAACTCCTTAAAGAAGTGACACAACATCAGCATTGGGATAGAAACTGGGCCAAGGGGTACTTGATACCATRGGCTAGAACTCATAAGGGGACACTGTGAGCATGGATATTTAAACCAAAAKATTTTCAGTTCCCAGAAGGACATTTTAAACACTACAACATGGAGTTGGTCTTAAGACATTCCTTTAAGAAGTTTTTACAAGAGCTTTTCTGCTCCCTTGCTGGCATTTACATGGATGTGCTCGGCAAGGCAGAGGCTGGCTGACTACAAGAGACACTGACTATACATCATATTTTAAATGCATGAAGCAAGACTAAACTTTTTATTCTCTAAATGTTTGTAGCCACATGGATCTTGGRCATCACTGTAACCATATTCAGGACATATGCTGATATATCATATAAACTATATCAGTTTGATTTATCAACATTATTAAAAGGTTGCTTAAGGATAATTGTCTTATCTGTAGGTTTCACCACACTATTTTATCATGACTTGCTCCCACAAATACTATATATTATACTTAATGCTTTTGGAGGGAAAGAACTAACCCTTTGAGATTTGACATAAAAATGTMTTTTCCAGACAGTTAACCTGGACATTTGTTGGAATTTAGAGAAGCCATCTAGATTAATTACTCCTCTGAACAGCAGATCTTTGCAAAGAATAGATTCTCAGTGCATAAGGAGGTGATGTTTAACAAAAAGAGCTCTTTAAAGAAGCTATGGCCTTAGGAAATGAGTATGACTTGCACATTGAAACAAAATAAAGCATGAATCCAAAGAAAACAAAGTCAAGAACTGCAGGAGGGAATAAAACAGATTTCCCCCCACCCCCTAATTATTTAAAACCATAGAAAGGTCCATTAATAAAATACTCTTATTTAGGAAAGAATCATACCCTAATATAAGAATCACTATAAACATTGAGAGCTGCACTGTAATGAAAGGATATAATTCTTAAATAAATGGCTGCTTTATGATTTAAGCCTTGGACAGGAGAGTTTAGGTTATCTACATTATTTCTGGCTCTGCCACTGCTGTTATGCCCTCAAGAAGGAGGCTGAGGATGGGGAGGGCAATGCCTGTCAATTTGGATTTTGGTTATCCTCCAGGGTTGGTGAAAACATGAGAAAGGTAAGTCTTAGGGTTGCTGAGCTCCAAGAGGTACTACACACTTACTAATCACCCTTTAGAACAAAAAGGCTCAGCCCCTTGTACTTAAGTGAGGTAACCAAAAGCAAACCACAAAAAAAAATTCATTATCCACTCCTCTTGCTATCACCTCTATCCTGGTTACATGGCTTTGAATATATGGATTTTCAGGAGTCTCAGGATGAGAACCGCTGAAACTGAGTGGGATGTGGACATTAACTCCTTCAAACAAACATCTGATTAGTCCAGACCTGACAGGCAAATGGATAACTGTTTTGCCCTTTTCTGTTACCTGACATTTGTGCCAGACAGAGATTGGAAGCCATTTCTCAAGAGGCCTACCCGAGAAGCTGGGAGAAGCTGGGTGCAGCCGAGAAGCTGCAGTGAGGTATGCCACGCTTGCTCGGCTAGCGTCAAAGGACTATTCCAGAGGACCTCCTGAGGTTATCTAGACCCACCACCTGCTCCAGACAGGGTCAGCTTTGAGATCAGATGAAGCTGCTCGTGGCTTTACCCAGCCCAGGCAATGCAACATGGCAGCAGTAGCTCTCTGGGCAGTCTGGTTCTCTACTTGACTGCCTCCACAGTGAAGACATTTCTCCTTATGTCCACTCCAAACCTCTCATTACAATGGATGCCTGTTAGCTCTTGCCCTCCTGCCAAGCACTGTGTGAAGAGGCTGGCTCCACCTTCACAACATCCTTGTAGGTACTGGAAGCTTGCTAGCACATCCTCCCCGCCACCCCCTCTTTTCATCTAAACTCTTCTCTCACCACTTCTCATGTACCTGCTTGAGCAACCACTAGGGACAGTGTGCTGCAACAGTAGTGGGTTACACAAGCAGACAGGCTGACCCCAAATGGATTTTTTTATGCTTATTTCTATAATATCTGCTGAAATCTAGTTAGCCCTATTTAACTAAATGAGATGACAAAACTACAGAGTGACTAATATACCAGAGAATATTTATCAGTGCTCTATTCCTGTGCCTGTCAGCCTCATGTTAGTCATTCTCTCCAGAAATCTAGGGGACAAATTTCCATATGCTATACTCCTGGTGAGAGGCAATCTTTTGTCATACAGCCCAAGTCCCTTTATCATACATGGTTTTATCTACACTTGAATGCAAAATTGAGACTGACAGTGCTTTTCATAGAAGAGAACATGATACTTTTAGATTCTCCATGTCACCAGATGGGCTACAAAACACTAACTATAGCTTTTCCTGAAGAACTGTGCCCAGTTATATTTGAATGATCAAAATGTTGAATCTTTCCTAGAAGGAGCTTCTGAATGGGCTGTATTAACCAACTGAGGTAACTCCTGGATTTTACTCATATGTTTTTTCCTTTCAGTGTCTAAGGGGAAAACATAAGGGCCAGAAGCATTCTGTGACTGCAAACAGCCATTTAACACAACATTAGCTGCCAGGAGGAATTTTCTTTTGATATAAACAAGGGACAGTCAACTAGGCTTTAGTCTCCTCTGTTTATTTATGTGGGAGCGCTGTTGTTTCCTCTGAGGGTTTTGTTTTGTTTCTTAAAGCTTATAAGGTGACTCTTACAAACCTATAATCACTAAATGGAAGTGATACAGCATCTTGCTATGAAATTAGCTTAACAATCTACCCCATCATCTGTTTTTCCAAGAAGGCTGCAGRTACAAATAGCACCAGCTGCTTAGTAGTCTCCATTACTGCCTTTGACTTAGTTTTGAAGAAATGTTGAACGCAGTGCTTCAATACCAAAATGAATAGGTTTTATTCTACTCTCATAAGGTCCATAATCCCAAGGAGGTCACACAGTATTCCAACTTTAGTCTTTATCTTGATTAYAACGGAAGTGGGTTTAAACTTACAGAAAAGCTGCAATTCTTCTAAGCAGCATGCAAAACCTGACCAACAGCTAACAGGCCCATCTACTACCACAAGACCAGTATTTCCATCAGTGCACATTAAATCTGTACACTTAAAAACCCTGAAACCCTATATGATTATAGCTATTTTGTCCTTGTTTCAAAGCTTCCAATAGAATGAGTTCCAATATTCCCTCTCCAAAACAATATAATCACAAGATTAGCCATTTGAGAAGGAACTGCCTTGGTGGGCCATGAATTAAGTGGGCTTAGGACACTGACTTCATTTGCTTAAATAGCATGTGCGTCAATGAAAGTAATTGCTAAATAAAGAAACCTCACAGCAATTTTCTTCCAAGTCAACATTCACAAGCTGTGGTTTAGCACTTCCCCCCCTTCGGTGAGGCTGTTGTGCATTGTAGAGGTTATGAAACTCCCAGCGTTAGGATTGTGAGGGTGGAATGAGTGAGGAGGTAAGGACAGAGAAGAGGAAGCTGCCATTTCTGATTCAAAGATCAGTTAGTTTGTTTTTGGTTTTTACTCAAGGCATCTTTTCTTCCAAGGTTCTCTCGAGATTCTATTCAATTGGTGGTGGATTCCAGAGAAGCAGGAGGATGCAAAAGGATTTGGGGAACTGCCTGAGGTCCCAAGAGGACTGTTAAATGTGGACAAATTATGAGATTCACAGGCTTTTCTGCTTTGCCAGATAAAGAATGTTTGAGCCATAAAATTCACAATAAAAAGATAGGAAAGTAGCGTAGGTTTTGTTTTTGTTGTTTAAAGGATGCTCTTACCTTCTCCATCAAAAATWGGCTGGGTTTCCATGGTAGGCGTTGGCTTCGAACCATCATCTGAATTGAGAGTTAAAAAGAATCGAAAAGAAACTACCATTATTGAGGTAAATACTATCTACTCTCCAGTACTGTTGAATGATTGGGATTTGCACATGGCCCGGCCAAGTCCAGAAGAGAGAGAAGACAGACAGAACAAAAGCAAATTATTCAGTGTTTTCTCTGACAGCAACACAGCATTTTAGACAGCAGGTATGCACTGAGCACTCTGCTTTYACTCAGAAGAAATCTCCCTCCCCTCACCTTCCACTAAACATTGATATGAATCACCTGGTAGTTTCCCCTTCCCCTGGTTCACTGATTAAGCAGTCATGCTTTTATTTTCAGATGGGTAGAGCCCCCATAGGTTTTCCTCTGGTGACAGCAGGCATTCAGAAAATCCTGGCCCACAGTGTCTTTCAACTTTGTCAGAAAGAAAAACTCTTCTTCTGTAACTTACCTGTATGGAAYCTGGCACCAGCATTCACTGCAGAGCTGTTAGAAAGGGACGGTCAATAGGAAATCTCATTTCTTACAATGTCTGCATCAAGCTGTTAATTGCAATGATATGGCAATGTCTTCTAATTATAAAATTATGGAGGGTAAAAAAAGAACTTCTTAGATTAGGTCTCTTAGATTAGGTGCAAGAGTGCTCCATGTCTTTGGACCACAAGTCTCACAATTAAAAGCTTCAGCTAAGAGAGAATCAGGTGGAAAAATAATTCCCGATTTAGAGATGGACCACAGGCAAAATGTTCAAGTTACCCTCCACTTGTATCAGTACAGCTAGCCAGCACATCTACAGGCTTAGTCTACATTCAAATTGGGTCCAACTTCCTCCAAGTTCAAAGAAAATGGAATTCAAGTCCTGACTTGCACCCATCTTCACATAGCACAAGAGCAGTGGTATAGCATTACATAAAGCAAACAATTTGAGTTTGGAAAAACTAAGGAGGAACAAACTGTAGAGGAAAGTCTTTTGYCACACTGCAAGATGAAAATGTAGAACATAGTTGGGATGTAAGCTGCGAGGACAATAGCAGAGGGTTTTTTCCCTCCTCCTATATTGAATATAGTGACTTTAAAAAGCTTGTAATTTGTTACAATTGTTTTGGCATACATGTAAAGATAACATTAAATATCAACAAAGCTGAAAGTAACTTAAAATGTAAAACTGCCACAGGGGGGGAAAAAAAAAAAAAAAACAGTTGGAGAGAGATGTTAAGCCACAGAAGACAGTGGCAAGCCTGGCTTTGGGACTGCATAAGGTGTGCTGGGCATCAGCCATTTGTAGGAAAGGCACGAGTTACTGCTTAGAAGACTGAGCAAGGGGGATTACTTAGGTATTTGCCCTCTTGGTGAAGGTCTCTATGCTTGACTAAATAGAAAAAATATTTGGAAAAAATACTTACCATTTCTCAGCCAAAAATTGTTCTCAGGAAAACTATTATCAGCACTTACCAATAAGACATGCACAAAGAATATTTTTAATTATTTTCTGGAGAAATTCCATGCATTTTATTTACAGAAGGAATATTTTGCCCTTGATTTCTATGTTGATACCTTCCTTTAAAAAAGAATTTAAAGGGAAAAAATTCATCATCGCTTTCTCAGAAGACGCTGCTTTGCTTCTACAAGAACACAGAAGCCAMAGCTATTGCTTTACTTTTGCTTTTAGTTGTTTAGGATAACTCCACTGTCTAATGAAATAGTGAGCAATACATTATCATTGTGATTGGCTTTAAAGATTAAGAAATCAAACTAAAACTGAAAAAGTATGTACAGAGCAACTGGAAAAGTGAATAATTCATCAATTACATAAAATAGAAGAAGATCTGGCATAATAAAATTGCCATTACAATAATAATATCGCTTTTGTTCCCATGAACACTTCCGCACCAAATAATTACAGAATTGCTTTTCAGATTTAAGCAGCAATCTATGAGCCAACAATGGGGAAAAATTAGAAGTGGATCTGAGCCACAAAACTCTGTGTCCAGACCCCTATATGAACTCTGGCAGAACTCKGGATGTTTCAGGTTCAGGGAATTTCTTTTAGGCTCATCTCTTGGAAGAATGTTGATGGTGAACAGAAATAGTAACAATTACTACAACTTTGGAAATGTTTTTTCCTTAAAGAATGAGAAGTTTGCATTTTTTTTCTTTATACAAAGTTAGCTATTAAGGAACAGAAGACTGACAGAAAATGCAGCAAAAAGACAAATATAACAAAATGACCTTTGAACTATCAGTTTCATTATCATCACTATTTTAATAACAATCTGATTAAAACAAATACAAAAAGCACACATTTTCTTCACTTTGTTACTAAAGGCAAATTATCACTAAGTCCAAAAGCAACACCCAATAGTGTGTTAAAGTTTTCCAAACAGAGGGAAGTGTAATTACTCCCCTGTTGTTCAAGCAAGTATCCTTCTTTCATCACACATGCAAGAAAAAAAAAAAGGCAATAGACACAAGCCCTGTAACTACRTCCATCACATTTCAAAAAATCGAAAGCCAGGGATACTTCAGATTATTTTTTGAGGTCATGAAATAGTCACACAAAGACAGAAATCACACTTTATTGAAAACACACTCGCATTCCAGCTGCTAGCTTCTGTCTCAGAAGTTATCCAGTCTCTCAAACTAGAAAATTCTCAGCAGATCTAAGAGGTTCAGCTTATAGCAAGWAGTTTAACTGTCATTCCCTTTGGACAGAATAGCTTAATACTTGTCTCACCTCATTTGATTTTTCCTGTCCCTCAATACACCATTCACCATATTGAATATTTCTTCCAGGTTGAATTTGCTCCTGGTAAACAAGAGGCAAATTCCACTTGCATAACTGCAAATGAGCAAACATTCCTTTAAGAAGCATTTTGCCTGAAAACAGAAAAGCCAAGCTGCTTCAGATACCCAGAATCTCTGATGACATAACACAAGATATGGAAATATCGTCACTTTYTGGCTCAAAGTCAGGAAGTGTATTCATCAGCTGCGATCTATTTCTTTTTTCAAAAAGCTATCAAATCCTACACTTTAAAAAACTGCACACAACTGCAATAGCTCCTCATGCAGAACACGTCACAGAGGTCGAGTTGGTACCTCCTAATCCCTCTAGCTGGCAATGCTTCCAGACGAGGAACTCAATGCAGACCTGTCAAAGCCAATTTCCTTTGGTTGCAGAATATTCTCAGACCCTTGAACATCGCATATTTTCTCTCCACCTGCTACAACCTCGTATGAATATTACTTATTCCAAAACAAGCACTAAATACAGACAGCATCATTCCACAGAATACCTGTTACGGAACAGTTTTAAATTCACGCTCCTTTCCAGGAAGCCTCTTTCTTCCTGGTTGAAGTTATTTGGCTCACCAGGTATCAAGTTAGCAATAGTATTTTTATAGTAGGGTACTTTTATCATACCCCTGGCAAGACMGAATCAGGCAGGTTCATATATCAATCCCTAACCCATTTCCTCATCAAGATCCTGTGGCTCTAAGCCTGCAGCCCACTGATGTGACTGCATTGCCAGGGAACAGTTGTCTTTGTGTTAGACTGACAAAAACCCCAAATCTGCACATAGCAGGCAGGAATTCTTTATGAGCTTCCTAGGATCAAGGTGGCTTCTTCCCTCCCTTATCCTTGCTCTTGCAGACTCTCTGACATGCTTCCACATATGGAGTAGCTGCATTACACAGTGGAGGTGGGAAGCAGAGATTCCATTTGTGTGAAGCAGCACGGTTACAGTGATGTTTATGCTCCTACAAGTACAAGCACAAAGGCCACAAGTGAGTCAGGCAACATTAGCGGAAGAGTAAATTCCCTGACATATAAAAAAGACATAAACTACTATGAAAAAAACAAAGCAACTGCTTGCGGCTGTGAATCATTGCCCTTTACCAGAAGAATCACCTAATGGAAGAAATGAGTGGAAAATACAACTGGTAAATTTAGCCTCGTATCACATCTACCCAGGAAAAACAAAAAAAGAGCCTGCAAAAGTAATCTCTACATTTGCATCACCACAGTAAAGAACTAAGATCTCCATTCTTCCTAAGCAACTTCAAGCTTCATTGTTTCTCCTGTGAGTCCTCCTTGGAATCCACAATGGATTCTGTGGATATTTCTGCCATTTTAAGGCRTAATTGAGTGTTTATGGAGTCAGGTATCCTCTGTAAGGAGACACTAGGAACATCACGTGTTCACAGACTGAGTCAGACTGCTGGTAAAAAAGAAGRTGTAAGTTTAAAGTGCATAGCTGTGCCCTGGCAGGAGTTGGCTTTCTTCAAGCATCAAATGGTTCCTACACCATCACCACCCATATTGGGTGAGCCATTACAGAGCACAGCTAAGGCTAAACATGCAAGTTAGAGCACAGATAGCCAGGAGTGAACTCCTACCATGCCCTGGCCCCGTCACCAAAGCCTAGTTTTGGTGGGCTTGTCAGATTGACTGAATTGACTGAAGCGCCAAATTGAAAATTCAGTTTTATAGCTTACATTTCTATGTATTAACAGGAATGGCGGTGTTTAAGGTGTTGGTTTAAGTATTAAAAAGTGTGTTAGACAACATCAGATAGGGATCTTATGCAAAATACCTGTCCCTTCCAGATTCACAGGGTGAACTGCTGCTTTCTTCACAATCCTTCCCTACATCAAGTGAAGTGGTTCCAGCAGGTCATAATTAATCTAATAGTCTATGCAGCTTTTACACACAGACTTATAGAGCCAATATAAATGCAAAAGTTAGYGCTCATGCCAAAAAAATGTGAAATTCTTACAATCCAGCCAAATCAAGATAATATCTCTCCAAGTAGCTGAGATAGAAATGCATCAGTGCAGATAAACTTCCCTGCCAGGTTTTCACACCCCTTCCCATTGCCATGCATCRGGGTTAAACAGCTGTTAGAAAAAGAAAAATAGCTTTTAAAATCAGATTAGAAAAAGTGTTTTCATTCTTYACTGCCTTCATTTTAAGAAACTTCAACAATGTTTTGCCTTCAAATGCGAGAACCAACATTCACTTGGGCACAAACCAAAGTATGGAAAAAATTGTTTATAAAAGTATAAATGTGCTTAAGTGCTGAACACAAAAGGATCCTTTGGGGCTCACAAAAGGAGTTCTAATTATAAAGCCCGCCATGCACTGCCACTACAGCAACCTGTTCCTCCCCTGTGTGAGCTMTTCGGTAGGTCGTACGCACGTGGGTAGGGCTGAGCACAACAGCATGTTCTGAGAATCGACCGGGCAGAAAGGGCAGCCTTGCATGGGGCTTTCTGGAAGGCATTAGCTCCCTACCCCCTCCCCATGTCTCCCTTGCAGGTGCATCAACATGAAAAAACCCACCAAGCCCCGAGGACTTTGCGGTCCAGGGTAGCCAGTGCATTTGTGTGAGCACAATTGGTCCTCCTGCGAGGAAGCCTGTCCCACGCGCAGACAGCTGGAAGCAACTCTGACCCCTGATGCCACGACTCAAAGCCTCCTCTGTTTGGCTTTTTGATTCCTGATTGACACGTTCACTGCCGGGCGGAGATGAATGCGGCCAAGGAGACAATGTTGATCTGCCCCRACCATTCTTGCAAAGGACTTTTGCAGAATAATAAACAAAAAACATTGGTACGCCCGAGTGTCTGAATAGAACTTGCCATAGACAGAAAGGGAGCGGGCTGCTTTAGAGGAGCTGCCGGGTCCATTGAAGAGTTAATTGTGCGGGTGTACAATGAGTTTATTCTGACTGCAAACAAAGAGCTCTCTCTTCCTGGGCCTCGTCCTTCAAAAGCAAACGTGTCAAAAGGGCCTGGAGCAGCACCCTGTATTAATAACAACACTCGAGTCTCTGGGATTCGGGGGGTTTAAGATTGTTGAATCCTGAGATTCAAACAGAATCGCTCTAAAATCCAAAGTCCTCATTTAGTGTGCAAGTTCTCAAGCTACTTCTGCAGTAATTAGCCAAAATAAATCTGCCCTCTAGCTTCTTCTCATTCTTTGTAGCTTTCAGCAAACTCCTCCTTTAGAAAAATAAAGGCACAGCAAGATACCACCCCTGAGAGACAATGCTGCAGACACCTTCACCCAAATTGGATCCTGTTTTACATTATTTCAATTATGTATCATTTAAAAGGAGTCAATTTAAACAAAACAAGTGGCCCTCAGCGTCTCATACTTGAGAAGATTCTGAATCTCAGTGCACATCTGGATTGGCATTTCAGAGCTTGCACTATAATAGGTCAAACCAACACAATGTCCAAACACACCCCCTGCCTCTGGGAAAGTTCAGATCCAGATTCAGATTTGAACTCTGCAGGTCGAACCAAGCCCTATGGTAATTACCACTTAAATACCTGACTCACTTTAAGTTATGCAAACCCTTTTGGGAAACAAAAAAAAAAAACTTCCTAGTACAGCTGCATGGTAGACAATGGAGCTGAAAACTCAGCCATTATATTTTACTATTTTTGATGACAAAACTCTGGTGGATTTTGGTGCCAATGGAGATGTAGAGACAAGTGCTATTCCAGGATAGGGCAACACCCAAAAGGGTTCAGAGSATCAGTCTGAGCTGGTTGTGGACTTTCTGGTGAAAGAAGTTTGCTCCAGCACTTGTGAAAAGTTGTTTTAAACTATTCACAGAAATGTAGCATTTCAAAAATATTTATCCTCAAGTAAAAGGGCAGACTTTGGAGCAAAAGACAGAAAGCAACAACCTTAAGGCAATTCAGGTCAGTATTCAGAGCACTCATCCAACTCAAAAGAGATGCGAGTTGCTCTCCTTTCCCAAGCAGAGACTTCAAATATGGTGCTATTGACTGATCTGGGTATCTAACAAGGATCCTCAATTTTAAACGATCTCTGCTTTGTTCTAGTTGRCAGTAAGTGAAGGTTTCACAACCTTGGAACCTGTGCAATAAGAGTTCTAGCTTTTCAGGCAGCTACCCTCTAAACCGTGAAACGTAAATCCCWGCCTCGTGCCACTTTGCAGATTTAGATAAGCAGCAGCAGTATGTCATTAGCAGCCAACTTCCAAGTAGGCCCAAACACGGARCCTGCACCAGCCCTGCCTCCCCCGCGAGCTGCCATCTTGGACTTCACCAGGAGCTCCAGTTCACTCTGGGCCAAAATCCAGCTCTGAAATCTTTTCTATCRAGCCCATATGGGATGGGTCCAGAAGCCAATGATCAGATTTCAGCTTGGCTAGGAAAACTTTTCTAAGGCCAAATGCAAGGAAGAATTTAACCTAAGGACTCCTGAACTGTCTCATCTCAGAATATTTGAGGCCTAGGTGAATAAAACCTTTCACAAGGTCTTATCTTAGGCAGTTTTACCATTTTCAGATTCTACAGCCAAATTCTTACCAGAAATGCAAAATACGCCTCTTTGAGGTTTTGGAAGCAATAGAAAAATAAATTCCCAAGGGCAGATTTGAATCTTATGTGCAAAAAAGGAAAAGCAAGTAATAAAGGTCAGGACAGTTTGGGACCATCTCCAGTTTAGAGAATTGCACAAAAGCTTTGTTTTGATCAAGGCAGGATCACACTCAATGCTCATCCACAGAGACTTGTTATTCCCACCCTCCCTCAAGACCCCCCTGCAGCAAATTAACTTGTGACACCAGACAGAAATCACATGGTGTCCAATGACTTAGAAATACACCCTGTTGTCATTAGGTCTGACCGAGCCTTAACTCCTTCAGTTATGTCCTTGCCACAAAGAACTATATTTTATACATGTTTTTATTGCCTTCATTTATTCAAAGTAGATTGAAGGTTCTGACTTAAAGTGTCTCAGATCACCAAGAAAACCTCAAAAAAGTCTGCATACCATTCACTCAAAAGCTCTTGAGGGAGCCACTAAAATGCAAGTCACATATGT